>BSBK01007991.1:600000-829144 GCA_027943335.1 Chamaecyparis obtusa | reverse complement strand
ATATATATATATATATATATATATATATATATATATATATATATATATAACATAAATATACATATATATGAATATATATTCATATATATGTATATTTATGATTAAAGAGCCCAAATAATATATCACAGTGATAGTCATAAATCATATAAGGGACATCTAGAAACCCTTTCAAATCCTTTATCCTGCTGATGAACATGCCTGAGAAATTAGCTTATGATTTTATGAGAAAGGAAATTAGATAAATGTGGTTACATATAAAATCACCTATATATGTGTATTAATTTATAAGTCTACAGACTAAATGCATTTAGCTCCCCAGTGAAGACATCTGGTCATATGTAAAGAAGAAGGATCCCTAGTCTATATCTTAAATGAAACCCTAAGACCTAATAAATGAAAGGAACCAGAATTTACAATATGAGGAAGGGAGCCTTACGCCTAAATTAAGGCCTATATGGCTGAGTAATAAGCTTTTCCATAGAATCTGGGTTACAGAGGCTCTCCAAGTGTTTTAACGGCTACTTGGGTAAATACAGATAGAGCTTCAGGGGACATTTAAAGGGCCTAAAGGCTAAATCTTAAAAACGTCATGAACAGAAGAAACAAAATTTGCATAATAAACCAAAAAACATTATATTTCTATTGTAATCTTGACTTACAGTTCATTTTCCAGTCCTTTATCACAATCTTACAATTACATATTTAAACAAAAGAAGGGCTATTATCCCAAAGTTTCATATGCTAGGCTATTTTATGTATTCTAAAAACCCTTACAATTCTACTGACCCTTACGTATAATGCAACAACTCCAAGAGGTGCCTCCTTTTTGAGAATGATGATTTCTTTTGAATCATCCATCATGTCCCTTGAGGAATTTTTCACCGAGGGTGCAACAATCTTTACGTTGCTAGTAGTATCTTCATCGAATTCCTCTGGGATGTCAAAGCCTTCAGTCCTCCAATACTCCAGAATCCAAGTTAGTTCCACCTCCTCTTTGAACACTATAGTAATAAGGAAGTCCAAATTCCTCCTCATTGAGGGCCAATGTTCGTCGAATTTGGCTTCATTTTTTAAGAATAGAATTGGCAATCGTTGAAAGCCGGGAATTGATGGTAATGCCACCATATCCATCTTCATATAAAGTTTCAAATATGGGATTGTCAGGTCTTTATCGATGCAATGCACCACCTTGTCCAAACCTTTCACTATTTCCCCTTTGAATATTACTTTAGCTACCCCTATGATTCTTGCCTTATCCATTCCATTGAAAGTTGATAGGGCGATAAAAAGTCCTACAATGTGCCTATTCACTGGCCTGTGAAGTCATTATCGAAAAAGTCCTCCCCAAGCCCCTTTTCCAAAGCTTTGCGACTCATATCTGAGAGAGAGTTGAGGATGGTATTCCATCTCTCAAGCTTGACATTGCCTTGAAAGGCCATTTGCCTATTTTCCTTCATGTGCAAGGTCAGAAATTTGGACTCCATTTCGGAAAGGTGAAAAAATAGGAAGGTAGCTAATCCTATCACTACCTATTGTTAAATAAAGGTAATTTCTTCAAATTAATTATGATGTGATACTGGAGCTCATGTAAATTTACTACATGATTAATAACACTCCATATCATCATTAATGTGTACTTGAAGCTTGGAGATAGTTGTTGCGCAGATAAACATGCGAGTGAGTATGATTTCAAGAATTTTGGTTTACAAGAGGGGAAGGGATGACGCAGGTTTAAGAAAGGATAATTACTATTAATCCTTTAGTCTAGAGAGGTGGATCCCCCATGATTTTGGTGAGGCGATGGTTATGAGGAAAAATAATGAAAAGTGATAAAATTAAGTTAAATGAGAATCTTAAAAGGTTGGTGCACTGCAAAAGATCAAGTGAACAGTCCCTATATTTAATAATAAATCTAGGAACATTAATTAAAATTTAAAACTTAATAGAGGAAGAAGCTACATTCTTAAAGGAGAAAGCCTTTCTTACAAGGGAAAAGTCTGATAGATGATGAGAAATAGATCTATTTTAGAAGGCTAGGAATGATACAATTTAAATGATCTTAGCTAGGAAAAGATAGAAAGAGTTAGAAAGCAAAGGAGGTGTCAATATTATAAAGATATTATCATATCGGTATATGCTACTGGGTTTAAAGATGATATAAGAAGTGAGGCCCATCCCTAAGGTAATGGGGAGTGCTCTTGGATTGTTATACCAACTGCTCCCATGTTTGCAAGTTTGTCTACTCTTCTGTTACCTTCTCTATAGATATGATTGAAAGTTGCTTGCTTGAAGGAGTTCCATAAATTTAAGGCTTGGGAGAGGAGGGAGTTTAATTTCCAATTAGGGGTCGATGCTTTCCTTAAAGCATTGATGATGATTTTTGAATCCCCTTCAATATCCAAGAGTTGAATTCCTAGGGATTAGCAAATTCTAAGACCCTTAATAAGTGCTGATAGTTTCGCCCAGTTATTGGTTTCAATTCCTAATGGGGCTGCATAGAAATCAATTTCTTTACCTCTAGTATCATGGATGCAACCCCCTATGCCTGCTATCCCCGGGTTACCTCTGGAAGCCCCATTGAAATTTAGTTTGAACCAGCCTTCTTCTGGAGGATGCCATTTACATTCCAATCTCTTTGATGGCTGCCCCACCTCCCCTGATCCAATAAAGGGAGGAAGAGATAAGCCTAGCCAGGTCTTCCTCATTTTCTTATCCCAATGACTCATACAAATATCTATTTTTTGTAGACAAGATAATCTACTATTAATACATTCTATGATGGCAGCTTCAATTTTGTTGCATAATTGTCTCCAATCCATCTCTCATTTTTTAAGATTCTTCTATTTCTCTCTTTCCAAATTTCCTAGATTAAGATAGATGGGGTGGAAATCCAAAGATTGGCATAAATAGTATCTTTTTTGATAATTGGCCATGCTTGGAGCATTTTCAAAAGAGAAGAGGGGGAGGCTGAAGCCCATCCTAGATTTCCTACAAGCCATTTCCAGCATTCATTAGAATAAGGGCAATTCACAAATATGTGATCTATGTCTTCTTCACTATTTTCACAAAGGGAACATCTACTAGGACTAGAAAAGTCCATTTTCCTAAATCTTTTTGTAGTTAGGAGCCTGTAATTGAGGGCTAACTAGGTGCAAAAACCCACTTTGGGTAGACACCCTTTATTCCAGCATAGGGTGGTAGGAATTCTAGTCTTCTATCTTTTATGACTCTTAATTAAGAAGTCATAACCATCCTTAGTATTGTATTCACCATTTTTGGATCCATCCCAGACTAAAGTGTCCTTTTTATTGTTGATAATGATCTTTCTCTTATTAAGGATTCTAGCCAAAAGTTCTTGATTTGAAGGGGAAACACCTTAAATTTGGAAGGATTTTGAAACCCATTCTTCCTCGTTATAAATTATGTAATCTTTAAGGAAAGGTCCAAATCTAGATTCTAGGAGGTTTTGGATAGTTGCATTATCAAGTTATCTATTTAAAATTTTGAATCCTCCCCAAGAATCTTTCCAAAAGAGTACTTCTTCACCTGAGCCTAAGTTCCAGGTGAGCTTATCTCTAATAATGTTTTTGCAATCCAACATGAAATTCTATATTTTGGATCCTCTTGGAGGATTCATTTCTGTAAAAATGTTCATGGGAGAGGCATCTTTAAGATATTTGTTAACCAAAATCTTTGCCCATTTAGCCTCTAGGTTCCTATATAATCTCCAAACTAGTTTGGCTCCTAGAGCTTTCCCCTAATCCTCAATATTTTTAAGACCAATACCACCTTCATCCTTCGGTGTAAAAACCTTTTCCCATGAAATAAGGGGGATTTTTTTCTTTTCTCCACTACCTTGCCATAAGAATGTTCTCTATTTATTAATTTCAAATTTTTTGTTAGTGGGGAGATGCATGGAATATAATTGAAAAATTGGCATGGCTGCCAGAACTGATTTGACCATGGTTGCTCTATCTACAGAAGATAACCATTTTCTCTTCCATGAGTTAGTTTTATTCTTAATCTTCTCAATCAGAGGATTCCAAATATCCATTGACCTATTATCCCTGACCAATGGGAGGCCTAAATATTTACAGGGAAGCTTGCCTTGTTTGAATTTGAGGATAAGGTAGATGTCCTTTTCAACTTTCTTATCTGTGTTAAAGAATTTTTTTTTGGATTTATCTAGGTTAATTTCCTAACCGGAAGCTCTAGAGTAGGAGTCCAAGATGCATTTGAAACCTCTGGCTTCTTTCCTTTTTCTTGTCCCATAGAGCAAAGTGTCGTCAATGAAATGTTGATGAGTTGTGGGTTTCAAATCCGATGTAATGGCAATGCCTTCAACATTTCCACTCTCCCGTTCTTTTGAAATGGCCCTGCTTAAGGCTTCGGCCATGATAATGAATAGAAAGGGGGAGATAGGATCTCCTTGTCTTAAACCTCTAGAGATATTGAAAAACCCTTCTGGAGTTCCAGTAATTAAGACAGATATCACCGGCATGGAGATACATTCAAAGTTACGATTAATCTACATTTTAGAAAAGCCAAAAGCTTCTAGGCATTTGAAGAGTAATCTCCAATCTACCTTGTCATATGCCTTTTTAATGTCTAGTTTAACAAGCATGCTAGGATTTTTATTTTGTTGGACCGAGTGTATGGCCTCTTGGGCAATAATGACTCCATCATATATTGATCTTCCAGAAACAAAGCCTATTTGTTCTTCACTAATCAGAGAGGGAAGAAGTTTTTGAAGTCTTAATGAAAGTGTTTTAGTTAAGAGTTTATAAAGGGTATTGCAGAGTGCAATGGGCCTGAAGTCATTCAGATTCATTGGTTTTTCTATCTTAGTAATAAGGGCTATAAAAGTATTGTTTACTTCTCTTTGTATTTTACCTGAGTTTCTAATGCCTTCTAAGGCTTCCATTATCTCCTTCCCTATAAAATGCCAGCATTTTTGAAAGAATATAGCAGAGAAACTGTCTGGGCCAGGTGATTTATCTAGATGCATTTGAAAGAGAGCCTGTTTGACTTCTTCGATAGAAAATTTGTAATACCCACTCCGATGATTATACTTTGAGTCTTTGATTTGGATATTTTGCATTATGATGATTAGAACTATATATTTACATTCATGTTTATGGGTGATGATATTCTTATCAGATGATTTAGATACACTCATTTATGATTAATGTTTAATGTTTATTAATCATTTATCTTTATATGTTTATGAGGAAGTAGAGCTAACCCAAGGATTTGAATCTAACCATTACTATCTATGATGTCTCATGTTTCATATGTGATTGATGTGTTTCATGACTCAGGACGAAGTCGTAGTTACTCACTTAGTTGAGGTCCACACAATGTATCAATCCTGGTCATCTGTTTGCATATGTCTTATTATGTATCTATGCACATGTATCTCTTCTCGGTGATGTAGGCTTGTAGGTACTGGGCATCGTCTCCACCTGGCTTCATAGGTCTGAGTGATCCCTCAAAATCCTTGATCGTTATTGTTGTTCAGAGATGGTCCATAGTTCACACATGGGAAAACCCTATAGTTTTGATTATTTTGCCTAATCTCTTGGTTTGGTTTTGGGTTGATTTGAGTTCCCTATTTTATATAACCTTTGATGTCGGTCTCATTTATTTAGTTATGAGATATGTAGGATAATGATGTTATTTTCTCTCTTTATGTGTTAATCTTATATACAAAGTATGCATATATGGGTGCACACGTATATGCATACCTGTATATATTCATTTATTGATGTGTTTGTAATTATGTTCCTATGAGTGTATTAGTTATAATCATGATTCTATTTATTTTGATATATAATATGGCTTTAGATAAATATAATAAATGCAAAGTGAATAAACAAAAATAATAAATATAATATAAAAGTAAATAAAACTAATTACCTACTCCTATATTTACTCCTGCTTTATAGACTCTCTCTCTCTCTCTCTCTCTCTCTCTTGTATGTCTTGTTAGTACAAAGGGTGGGAGTGGAACTCGAGACCTCTAGTTTGTAAGGGGTCCCAAGTTTCCATTGGGCTAGTGACTTCCTTGAGAAGCATACCCATATATATTTTATTTATATAAGAGTTAGTTGCTATTAATTATAATAATAATAATAATAATAATGAAACTATGTTATTTTCATGGTTGGTAAATATGTTTGGTAAATTCTATTACCTTAGTTAAGTAACTTAGTAAATTTATTTTTAAAAATAAATTATCTATTGTCCTCCTTGAATCAAGGGAACATAAATATAAAAATATTATTAATATTGTTTATCCCTTCATAGGAATAGATCTACTAATTATATTATCCTAAACTATTCACTAATAGATAGTTGGGATAGTTGCACCGATTGATTTTCCCGTGCAACTACTCCCTTCAATCTATTTACAGGAGAGATTCTTGTGTGAGAGGGGGTGGAGATAGGAAATTGGATTTGAGAAGATGCCATAATTTTTGGATAGAATAAGAAAGCTATAGTTTTGAGAAGAGAGAATTTATTATTCTCTGAGAGGATCATGAATAGGCTGGAGTTGTTTATAGAAGGAGGAATCTGAAGAAGTGATTGAATTGGGCTGAGACCGCTTAGATCTTCCTCTCCCCAACAATTTTTGCTTCGCAAGATTCCAGGTTGGATCTATCCTGGAGATGATCCTTCTATTTGTTTACTTGTCCACATTGCTATTGTTGTCTTCTGTGTGTTTTCTATTTAAAGGAGAAACTATACTATTATACTATGTGAGAAAAGATTTATATGTTGATTTTGATAATTTAATAATTTGTCTATGAGTCTTATTTTTAATTTGTGTAATATAATAATTTAATTTTATTGAGCACTATTTCTTTATGTTTTAGATATTGTAATGAATTACCTTTCGGATTAAATAAGTGAGTTTTGTTGCAGAAAAATCTGCTTGCACTTGGTTATGATATTCTAAAAATTAATTCCATATTTCTCTTCTTCACATTCTCCCCTTTTCGAAACATATTTAAGTTTTTAATTTCGTTAACGTATGTGGAAGTTATAGCTATTTTAAGTTAGTGTTATTTTATTGAAATTTATAAGCAGTTAGATATTTATATAATAGAGTTTCAAATGTAGTTGTCCATAAATTGTTGGATATTTTTGGATTCTCATAACTAGGGCATTTTATACATTTTATTCCCCTCTAGAATCATATTAAACTATTGAAGTTGACGAAGGTTCATACGTAATTAACTTTGTCTGTTAGAAATTTCTAAATTTAACAATTACCACAAATTGTAATAGAGTATGAATATTTAGAAAACATAGTTATTTTATTTAATATAAATTAACACTAAATAAAAAATATATATTATCTTTTGGATACTTACAAATGACTTGGCATAATAAGAAGGTGCTGGAATATTTATATATGCAATAGCGGTATTGGTTGATTTTGAGTTTTATTTCTTTAAGTGAAATAAATCTTTTTGTTCTATTAATAAGAATTATAGATAGTTATAAAATTATTATTTTGTATATATGATCAACAATTTTCAAATTAAAACAATTAGGAAATCCTATGTCTTGAGGCTTTACTTATCTCATAAGTTTAGAAAGATAATATTTTGAGTCATCTCTTAAGAATTTGAAAGTTATTGAAAGATAATCTATTTAGTACACTCACTTGTTATATTATAATAAAAATTTATTTGTCATTCATTTCTCAATGCCTTATAGAATAGTCATATTTATTGAATTATTATTTTGATAGGGTTGCTAAGTTCACACTATTATAAAAAAAATAATAATAATTATTACCAGTGGTGAATCTTGATAAGATATTGACTTTATTTTTAATTATATAAGAAATGACTATTAAAATTATAATAAAAGGGTTTCACAAAACTTCCTTGTATCTTTCTTGTTTATCCTGTAAGCTATGATTTAAGATTGGTACTTTATAAACTAGATACCTAATAAAAGAAAATGATATATTATTTTATAATAGTATGATTTTAACTCTACCTTGAGTTGTGGAATTAATATCAAGTTACAGATTAAGTATAGGACTTTATTTAGGTTCCACCTAAGTGGGTGGCAGCCGATGGAAAAACTATCTAGGGAGTAGGGTCCTAGAAAGGGTTGCGTACTCACTTTCTTGATTTTATAAATAGATAGTCTAGAATGGGGGGAGTTGAACTACAAAGTCTCTGAGCATGAACGTAGGCAAGGCCATCAATGATGAGCCCCCAAGGCTTAGGTCCAGTGCCTTAGGGTTTGTCTTTAAGTTTCTAATGCAATGATTTCACTTCTTCTTAATAATGATTCTCATAGCTAAGCTATCAATAAAATATTTATTTGCGATAGAATATATCTAATGTTTACATCTAGTTGTTTAGACATGGGTGTAGTTACAAGTGTTGGACATGGTGGTCATCATGTAAAAGAAAGTTAGCAATATTCAGGTATGCAAGAATAATAATTTGTTAATTGAGCAGGACAAGTAGTATGATCCCTTTAATCTCTTGACTTCTAGTAACATTAAATAAATCAAATTATATTATGTTCTACTACTTAAAAAAAATAAAATAATATATTGTGTATGACTTAATGAGTATAATGTCCTTGAGCCAAGGGTTCCTTGGTGGGGCATTACAAAATTTTTCTGACAAGGTTTTATTATGATGCTTGGTAATGACTTTAGGAATGTTCTTAAGAAAAGCCTCTTGATTATTTCTATCGGAATATTCAAAATTGTTGAGGATATTCTTAAAGAACCTAACTGCTTTCCTAGCAATTTCTGTTGGGTCTTCTGTTATGTGTCCTTTATCATCCCTAATACTTGTTATTTGATTAAAGTTCCTTCTTTGCTTCGTGCTGTTATGAAAAAATTTGGTGTTTCTATCCCCCGCTTCTAACCATGTCTTTCTGGATTTTTGTTTCCAAAAGATTTCTTCTCTAGCTAGGATTTCTTCATAATCTAAAAGGAGCTCCTTTTCCCTAAGGTATAAAGCATCATTCATACCTTCTTGAATAACCTGGGAGTTGAGATCTCCTAGATCTTTTCTAGTCTTATCTTTGAGTCAAAACATTACCAAATTTCTTTGCATTCAATCTAAAAGTCTTCTTTTTATCCATTTGAGATTGTTTACTATGATAAACATCTTAGAGCCTGAGAAGTTTGGTTCTTTCCACCATTATTCAATGAGATCCAAAATTTCTAGATCTCTAAGCCAGGCTTGTTCAAATTTGAATGTGCATTTCTTTGGCTTGACTTCTGACTGGATGTTTAATAGAATAGGGTAATGGTCAAACCCTGAAACGGGGAGAATTTTGGCCTCAAAGGAGTTATTTGTGCTAATCATGCTTCCTTTAATGTAGAATATATATTACAAAATCCTTTTCTTCTGTTTGTCCATGTGAAGGAGTTATCTTCAGTGGGAATTTCTAGAAGGGGGATCTCATCCACCCATTTGGAAAAATCTTTAGTTTCCAAAGGGAGAGGATAGCTCCCCCCTCATTTTTTTGATATTTTTGTAATAACATTAAAATCCCCTCCAAGAATCCATAGTTAATCTAGACACCTAATTCGGGAACATCCTATCTCCTGCCATACCCTTAATTTATCTCTATTCTGAATAGGCCCATATACATTAAATAGATAAAAGGTAGTGTTGTTCCTATGGTTTTTGACCAAAGCACTCATCCAATATTGCCTTTTTTCCCCAATTTCCAAAGAAAGACATCGGGGGTCCCAGATTATAGCTAGGCCCCCACAAGCTCCTATAGCGGGTGAAGAGATAATATCCCTAATCCCTATTTTCCTTTTAAAATTAAGAATTTCTATTTCATCCATTTTTGTTTCTTGGATTAAAATTATTTTAGGATTATAGGTGTTGATGTAGCACTTAAAAAGTCACTTCCTGTTAGGGGCGTTTAGGCCCCTAACATTCTAGGTTAGGATATTCATGGCTCCTCGAGAAGGCTCTTCCCCTTCCCTGCATTAAAAAGTGAAGTAATTTTTACCTATCCTGTTGCCTTCCCTGCTTGCTCTCTTAATTCTGCATTAGGTTTCCTCCCTCTCTTCTTTGAGTGTTTTGCATAATCTGGAAAGCTACGACTTTCCATCTAGAGGGAGATCCCTAGAGAAGTCATTTCTTTTGTTTCCTTATCCTTAAGATCAATTAACAATTCTTCTATTCTACCTTCCCTAAACCGGTCGCCTGACATAATACCTTCAATGAGTAGTTTTTTTTGGAGGTTCAAGTCTTCTTGATTGCATATTGAATGGTGTAAAAATGGAAGCTTAGCAATGTACCTAACATTCAACACTTATTCATTTGAATTGAGATTGGAATTGGCATAGCATAAGTAAATCTAGAAACACTTGAAAATTAATTAGGTTAAGATACATACCTCATTGTGAAATTGATTTGGAAATACCTATTTTTTGAAGTCTGTATGAGGTTTTGGAAGATTCTGTAACCAGATCTATGATAAAAAAGCCAAGATGAAGAAAATTAGAAAAGTTTCATCTTTCTGGTAGTAGGTCGAGTTTGACCCTCATAAAAGGTCAAATACCACATTTCTATTCTAAAGCCTGATTCTGATTTTGTTCGCAGATCCTGGAAGTTTGATGAAAAGGGTACCGAAATCTATCCTCTGATTCTCAAAATAGCGACTGTAGATATCTGAAAAAGGGGGTTTTGGGGTGGCTATATAGGGTTTTGCCTTATTGAAACCCCCATTTTGGTGGTCTCCACCTCTACGAATAGCCGATTGAAATAGAATGTGTGTGTGTATGTATTGAAAGTGTAATGCCAAGATCTAATCCTCTAGATCAAAACCCTAGCATGAATGTGTATGAAATAACAATGCATAGATTTGAATGAGATAGAAAAGCATACCAAGCCCCCAAGGATAAAGTACTTCTACCAAACTCACAATATGTAATTGTTACCCCATGATTGAATCTTTGAATGCTTGAAAGTTGATGATGGTGGATCAAGGAAGAAAGGATCTCTCTTGGTCCAAATATTTGTTCACAAAGATGCTTGATGTCAACAATGGCTTGATCTCCTATATCATCCTCTTGCTATCTTACATCTTCACCATTACTTTCTTTCTTGAAATCTTCTTTCTCACAAAACTTGATGGAGAGATGTGAATAATGGATGTTGGATCAATCACCTTGCTTGAGAGTGCTTGAGCATGAAAACTTGATGTGAAAATGAGAGAGGAAGGCCTCCTTTTATAGTGAACTAGGACACAATCCTCTAGAGGGTCCACCTTGGAGAATTAAATCCCAATTAGGTCCTAACCTTTAGAAAATATACCTAAATTAAATGCAATTAGAGGATTTACCATCCCAAAACCTGAAACGGCCAACTCGGAGGTGGGAAAATAAATATCCCGAAAGCCCGATGCCCAAAAATCAAGAATTCTAGAAATTTGAATGAGGGGGGAAAAATCAAGGTTGGACTTGACCTAGTTAGGTTCAACCTTGATCCTGACCTAGTTAGGATCAACCTCGAATTTGGCCTTGGGCCCAGATCCAATCAAAATCAAGACAAGAGGTCCCGGAGATGCCCAGAGACCTAGAAATGATATCAGAATAGGATAGAATGCCAGGGATAAACATAAAATCCTATGATGACTATGATGAAGGCTAGGAGGACCTATTTCTAAGTCCTACCTAGATAATAGAGCCATGAAAGAGGGAAATTCAAGAGAATCCTCAGGATCCTAAACCTAATTTCACCTAGAATGAAGAAGATAAGTGCAAAATGCATCCTAAATGCAAGTCTATCATGATAAATGTACTAAAAGAGGGTGATAAACCTATCAAGATGGAAGTGATTCCATTTTAAGATGATACATTTAGCCCCCAATTTATCTTAGATATGACACTACGTGAATATGCAAGCTAAAGTAAGAAAACATCATGGTAAATAAAAAGGATATAACTAAGTCCTCGATGTAAAGATCCTGCAGAAAACTGTTAGAACCTACAACACACAAGGTTAATGGAAATCCATAAATCACCTAAAGATTACTATATGATAATTTGAGAAGTGTATAGATCCCCTCATGCCCCCTTGTTTCAGCTTTCTACTTCGGAAGGGTGAAACAGGGTGATAAGAAAAACTCTATATACTGGATATGCAGAGTGTTGAAAAGTTTTTTCCTAAACCAATTAGAAGGATTACTAACCTTCCTAAATCAATTCAAGGATTTAGGTATCTGAATCATGATTTAAACACCACTAATGGCACTAAAAATAGAGTTACCGAACTCAAGTTATGATGAAAAGAGTGGATGTCTATCTAAATGCATAAGAAGAGAAAATCTGAGTTTACCCTAAGGAAACCCTAATAAAACCCTAATTTGAACTTATAAATAAGTAAAAGAGAGAAATAATTACTCATTCTTACCATTCTCAGATTCAAAATGAGGAAGCAAGATGTTGAGAAGAGAGGAACTTCGAGCGACACGCCTGGAGACTTTGAGACAGCCTAGCTACCAGACGGTCACTACCTGAGGTGAGTTTACTGTTATCCTCCTTTGTACTTTCCAAATTCCTATTTTTTATAGGCAAGGTCAATTTTTCCCCTTTTAGGTTGACCCTGACCCATTTAGGTCAATGTTGACCCATCTAGGTCAACTTTGACCCATGAAAGTCGACATTGACCAAAGGGTTTTTGTCAATTTTTGAGATGAGGTCGACCTTGACCCAAAAAGGTTGACCTTGACCTAGTAAAGTTGACATTGACCTAGTAAGGTCAAAATTGACCTAAATGAGGTTGACTTTGACCTAGTTTAGTTAGTTTTGCAGATTTGATGATGTAGGTGATTGATATGATCTTTGTTTGTGCTTGCAGGACCTAGTCTACTTTCGAGAGCATCCTTTTGGGGAATTGCTAGTGAAAGTCAAGGAGAGACTGTCTGAGCTTGATGATGAGGGGATGGAATTATTGAGGGATGTGGGACTATACTAGGTATCAGTCCTTCCATAGCTCAGACTACATTGAGCCATGCTATCGGCTCTGATAGAGAGGTATCAACGAGAGAGTCTGTCGACATGCACAGTTTTGTAGATATGGATTTTTTAGCATTTTGCATGTACACATCCATAGGGAGTTCCAGTGATGGCAGATGCAAGCACAACAAGAGCCTTCACATATCCTTTGAGAGATGTTTGGCAGTTTGGGGATATGCTCTACTGGAGAGTACATCTAGACCGTATTGCCAGCACCGATGTGATATGGAGACCCTACTATCGGATGACAGAGTGGCCTGATACATGATTCTAGATGAGACATTTAGAGTAGTATAAGCTACTAGAGGGTCATTATAGTCATATAGTGATGCCCTACTATTATGATCGGGTGATGAGGTAGTTTAGCCTGTTACAGGGAGTCCCTAAGGTAGTACCTCGCTATGTTCATCTGATGAGATACTATCAGAGACCCGATGCCATATGCCAACCATCGATAGTAGACATAGAGGATAGTGATGTAGAGGAGATAGAGGATATAGAGGTACCATCAGATGTAGCCTATTCTTGCATGAGCTGAGATTACATCATATACTAGAGTTTGGAGGGGACACACCGAGGATTATTCTACAGGTGATCTAGGCTTTACAGAGGGGACACACCAAGATAGTGGAGCCACCAAGGAGGATGAGCATATCAGAGATGAGGAGGAGCACATCTTTGAGGAAGATCCCATGGAGGAGGAGAGAGCAGAGGAGAGGGCCGAGGACATGCCCCCGGGTGGTGATACTGGTACATATATACCTATTACTCATGCATCACCAATGAGATCATGAAGGCCCCCATGGCCCCACATAGAGACACCACCACTTAGACCAAGATATAGTGAGTGTGGAGAGAGTAGTCACTCCATGCCCCCACCAACTAGGCACTTTAGTGACATCCAGGAGGGATACCCAGGTATGAATTTGATTGAAATTTGGTTGAATATATGATTTGAATAGATAGGATACTAGACTGATAGAAATTTTTTCTTTCTACAGCTAGCATAGCGGAGTGGAGGAGCTTTATATTTGAGATTCTCAAGGATACCATTATATCCTACTGACTACCAGCTGATGAGCGAGAGTTTTCCATTGGTCATAGAGATCCCAGTAGACATGCTGACATCTTTGTATGTATCCAGCGAGAGCTGAGAATGTGCAGAGAAAGAGAGGAGAAATTCATTGCAGAGGTATAGAGTTTTTGAGGATGTGTATAGGGTATGAGCATATCCAAGAGTGATACACAAACACACAAATATTCATCTTCCCATCACAGAGCAGAGAGATTTGGGAGTCATCGGCCATTAGAGCGACATAGTGATAGATAGGGCCATTGGCCACTTATGTATCAAAAACTTTGAAAACTATTTTTGATGAATGAAAAAATTTCTCTACTGATTAGTTCTATGTTTCATTACTATGCTTTCATCAATATAAAACTTAATAGAAAGAAAGAAAGAAATAAAGTGCATAAACATGTTCAATATATAATTTTTACTAAAACTACATAACCTATAAAATAATTTTTTATAAGGAATACATAAATGCACATGGAACAAATGAGATTAAGGGTAATAACATTTAAGATGCATAATATTAATGGGTTCCTTTAAAGAAACACCATCCATATCAGCAAGTTTGTAAGCACCCGAACCAAAGTCTTCAATAACAACAAAAGGTCCAAGCCAATTAGGGCTAAATTTTCCTTTTTCGCCTTGTAAAGCATTCACATTCCATTGATTCTCATAAAGGACTAAATCACCAACCGCAAATATTCATTTAGTTACCTTATGATTGTATTGTTTCTGAAGAGATTTATTATAAGCTTTTATATGTTCTAATGCATGTATTTGTTGTTCATCCAACATTTCTAATTCTTGTAAGCGTTGTTCACGAAAAGCATCTTTATCAATTATCCCATGAAATGAAATTCATAAAGAAGGTATTTCTAGTTCTAAAGGCATAATAACATCAGTACCATAGACAAGGTTATAAGGAGAAATACCCATGGTGGTATGAACACTAGTCCTATAGGCCCATAAAGCATAAGTCAATTGAGTATGCCAATCTTTTGCATACTACCTATTTTTCTCAAAATTTGTTCAATAATTTTATTTGATGCTTCAGCTTGTCCATTAGATTGAGGATAGTAAGGAGTTGAAAATCGATGTTGAATCCTATATTTCTCCAAGAATTTCGCAACTTCTTTGTTTTTAAAAGATGTTCCATTATCCAAAATTATCATCGAAGGAATACCAAATCTTGTTATGATATATTAAGGATGAAATAAAAAATGACATCCGCCATTGTTGAATGAAGAGGGACAAATTCAACCCACTTTGTAAAGTAATCCGTAGCAGTGAGAATGTAAGTATGTCCTTGAGAAGAAGTTGGTGAGATTTTTCCAATAAGGTTAAAACCCCAAACACTAAAAGGCCATGGAGAAACTTGATTGCGAAGCTCATGAACAAAAGCATGAATCAAATTACTATCTTGTTGACATTGAGGACATTTCTTAACAAACATGAAAGAATCTTGTTCCATTGTTTGCCAATAATATCCCATTCAAAGTAATTTATTAACCAAGGATTTTCCACCAACATGTCCCCCACAAGAACCAGAATGAGCCTCTGCTAAAGCTACATGAATTTCAGTTCTGTTAAGACATCATAATAATAATCCTTCATAAGAGTGTTTGTAAAGCGTATCTCCTAAAATGATGTACAGTGCTGCAAGTTTCCTAATACGATTACACATGTTTCTTGTTGCTGATTCAGGAAAAGTACCACCCTTCAAAAAATGAAAAATATGTGAATACCATTCATCCGAATGCAAGTTAAAATAGTCAGAGGTAAACTTATAAAAAATTGTAGGGAATTTAAGAGTTTGTATAGTAAATTGAAAGTTTTCCGCATTGTTCTCGAGACAAACCAAGGAAGCTACACTGGCCATGGCATCTACATGTCGATTGTCCTTTCTAGGTAAAGTTTGAATTGTATAAGAGGAGAATTGTGAAAGCACATCAAGAGCTAAATCTCTATATTGTGTCATTTTGGCATTTTTAGTCTGATATCCTCCTTTAGTCTGTTCAACTATTAGTTGCAAATCTCCATATATATGTAAATGTTTGATATTGAGGGATTAAGCTGCTCGTAGTCCTACTATAAGAGCTTCATACTCCGTAATGTTATCAGTGCAAGGAAAGGTTAGTTTATATGATAAAGGGATGGGTTTTTTTGTAGGGGGAATCAAGATCATACCCACATCAGAACCTGTCTTACATTTAGATCCATCAAAATATAATTCCCAAATATCCTCCTGTTGAAGAGTTAGGATACTATCATCAAGAAATTCTATAGGAGTAGAACTTTCATCTAGGTAAGGACAAGAAGCTTCGGCTAGATAATTTGTCAATGCTTGTCCCTTAATAGATTTTTAAGAAATAAAATTAAGATCAAATTCTATAAGAAACATCACCCATTTTGCCAACTGTCCTGAGAGATCAGTTTGTGAGAAAAGATGTTTCAAAGGATCAAACTTAACAATCACATTAACTTCAACATTTATGAAATAATGCCCGAGTTTCTGACATGCATAAACTACAACAAGACATTGTCTTTCTAAATCTGTATATCATGTTTCATAATCAAGTAAAGTCTGACTAATGTAATACACAGGTCTTTCTTTATCGTTATCATCAATTTGAGCTAACAATGCACTCATGGCCCGTGGAGTTGCTGAAGTGTATAATTGAAATGGTTTATCAAAATTTGCAGGTTGCAAGATAGGAGGATTCGCAAGATACTCCTTAAATTGCTCAAAAGTTTGTTTACGCTCCTTATTCCAAGAGAAAGTTGTATCCTTTCTAAGTAAGGAAGTAAAAGGAATAGTTCGGTCCGCTAAATTAGAAATAAAGTGATGAATGGATTGTATTTTTCCTTGTAAGCTTTGTAACTGGGAAATATTCTTAGGATGAGGCATATTAATGATAGCTTCAATCTTTTTAGTATCTACTTCGATGCCTCGCTTAGAGATTATAAATCCTAATAATTTACCGGAATCAACTCCAAAGACACATTTCTTAGGATTCAATCTCATATTATAACTTTGAATCCTTTCAAATATCTATAGTAAAATAGTAATGTGATCTTCTCTTTGTATAGATTTTTCCAAGATGTCATCCACATAATCTTCAAGGATCTTATGAATGTAATCATGAAAAATCAAAGTCATAGCCCGTTGATAAGTTGCTCCTGCATTTTTCAATCCAAAGGGCATCATGACCCAACAAAAGGTTCCCCAAGGTGTTATAAATGTAGTCTTAAATTGATCTTCAGGGGGGATAAAGATTTGATTATATCTTGAAAAACCATCCATAAAAGCTAACAAGGCATGACCTGTTGTTGAATCCTCAATCATATCAATATTAGGTAGTAGGAAATCATCCTTCAAGGATGCCTTATTTAAATATCTAAAATCAGTGCACATCCTTATCTTATTTTCTCCTTTTGACATAGGCACAATGTTTGAAATCTAATATGAGTAATCAATAGAACAGATAAATCCAGAATCTAATAGTTTTTCAATTTCACCTTTGACTAACAAAGCAATTTATGGATTCATCTTTCAAATTTTTTGTTTCACCAGCTTCATATTCGGCTTTAAAACAATGTTATGAGTAACAATCTTAGAATCTATACCTAGCATATCAGAATATGTCCAAGCAAATATATCCTTATATTCAAGCAAAAGGGAAACCAAGTGATCACGTTCATCCTAATTCAAACATTTCCCAATTTTTATCATCCTTTCAGGATCAGTTTCATCCATTTGAATATCAATAGTTTCAGTAATTATCAAATCACTTCTTACTAGAGGATCCATTGGTAAAGGGAGAATATCATGTTCTTCATGTTCTCCAAAATAAGCATCTATTTTTAAACAATAAGGCTTTCCTCGTTTGTGATGAAACTTAGGTAAATCCTCATAAACTCCTAAAAATTCCATTAAGGCTTCATCTTTAGGAAAAATATCCAAAGAGGATTTTTGATTAAGGTCAATAAGTAATGAGTTAACCAACTTCAACTGTCCACTGCAAATATGATTAACATTAAGAGGAAAAACCAATGGTTGTCTATAAGGATTGAATCCTAATCCATATGTATGATCATAAACTTCATTATCCAAAGGTACTTGTATACCTTGTTCATATTTACCACATCCTTTTCGATTAAATCCTAATTTCTTAAGAAAATGATAACCAAGACCATATCGATCAGTCATGTCAGAGGGAGTCCAAGGAGCGGCATATGTCACAATGTCATAACAATCAGACTTTATAGTGTCAAGTGTTTCATTAATCGAAGCAGCAACAAAATTACTTTTTAATTCTTCAGATAGTTGAGAAGAAATAAACACTTTTTTCTCAAATTCATTCTATTGCTTCATGAATTCCAAATCAGAGACCTTGTATTCTCCAATAAATGTAGGATTAAAATCCAATGTCCCCCAATCATCCTTAGTCAAAAAAGAAGAAGATGGGGTTTGTTGTTGTTGAATCTCAGGTTGTTTTATCTCAGATTGTTGTATCTCCGATTATTTTTCAATCTCTTTACTAGGTTGAATAGGTTCAGAGTTTTTGGCATATTCAACATTTAAGCAAGGATTTAGGGCATCATCCGCATGTAATGTATACATTAAGTTATTATAGATGAACCTAACCTTGCGATGAAGAGTAGAAGGAACTACATGCATAGTATGTAACCACGGTCTTCCTAAAAGAAGATTATAATTGAGAGGTCCAGGCATAACATGAATAGGAGTATTTAGAATAACTGGACCAACTTTAATAGGTAAGGTAATAATACCCAAAGTTCTTTTCGCAATATTGTCAAATCCACGTTTAAGAACATTATCAGGTTGAATAGTAGAGAGATCAGCCTTAATTGCCTTGAGCATATCCATGCTACAAAAATTAAGTCTAGATCCATTATCAATTAAGGTTCTTTGAATGATACTCTAATTAATAGAGATAGCCACCATAAGAGCATCATATTGATTTTGCACCTCTAAGGAAGGTAAATCATTATCAAAAAACACAATAGGAGGTATAGAAGGCATAGTATGCATACAATCCAAAATAGAATGAATGTTTTCTTGATTAGGAGGTGAAGTAGGAAGAGTAGATAAAGCCTTTTGCAATGCCTCATGATATGTCGGGGAGGTTTGAAGTAATTCCCATAAAGATATCTTAGTAGGAGTAGCACGTAATTGGTCAAATAAGTTGTACTCCTTAAAGGTAGATGGATACCTAGGTGCTTGAGGAAGCATAGGTTGAGAAGGAGATAAAGAAACTAGAACAGTAGGCTGAGGTTTATTCTGCGTGCAATAAGCATGTGAAATGGAATCAGTGTTATCAAAGAAATCCAAAGGATCTCTAGGTTTACCCTTAATTGTTATATGAGGAGATCCTTTTACCATCATCAAAGGTGTAGTATATATCATTTTAGGTTTATCAATGTTGCAAATAGTGGGACATGAAGGTAACCATGCACACACCCTATGGTAAAGGTCAATTGGAGAGGTTGTGGAGGAGAGTGAAATAGGAATAGGATCCATGGAGACTGTATTCAAACCATTTTCATCCTCACTACCATGTACCTCATTAGGGAATCTATCCTCTTGTGCAATAAAAGCCTCATCAAAGTACTCAAAACAAGAACCATACATGTTGAATACAAAGAAAGCATGAAAATGTAAATATTTTTAAAGGAATTTTGCAAATTTTTTATATTTTTGAAATATAAATGCAAGAAAGAAATCTAATCTTATAAGCATACAAGTTTAAATCTAACACCATAAAAGAAAGAGTTGTCGTAAACAGGTTCACCAAAATGAATGGTGTAAAAATGGAAGCTTAGCAATGTACCTAACATTCAACACTTATTCATTTGAATTGAGATTGGAAACACTTGAAAATTAATTAGGTCAAGATACATACCTCATTGTGAAATTGATTTGGAAATACCTATTTTCTAAAGTTTGTATGAGGTTTCGAAAGATTTTGTAACCAGATTTGTAATCAAAAAGCCGAGATGGAGAAAACCCAAAAAAGTTTCATCTTTCCAATAGCAGGTCGAGTTTGACCCTCATAAAAGGTCAAATACCACATTCTTATTTTGAAACTTGATTTTGATTTTGTTCACAGATCCCAGAAGTTCGGCAAAAAGGGTACCCAAATCTGTCCTCTGATTCTTGAAACAATGACTGTAGATATTTGAAAAAGGGGTTTTTTGGGGTGGCTATATAGGGTTTTGCCTTAGTGAAACCCCCATTTTGGTGGTCTCCACCTCCACGAATAGCCAATTGAAATAGAATGTGTGTGAGTGTGTATTGAAAGTGTAATGCCAAGATCTAATCCTCTAGATCAAAACCCTAGCATGAATGTGTATGAAATAACAATGCATAGATTTGAATGAGATAGAAAAGCATACCAAGCCCCCAAGGATAAAGTACTTCTACCAAACTCATAATCTATAATTGTTACCCCATGATTGAATCTTTGAATGCTTGAAAGTTGATGATGGTGGATCAAGGAAGAAAGGATCTCTCTTGCTCCAAATATGTGTTCACAAGATGCTTGATGTCAACAATGGCTTGATCTCCTATATCATCCTCTTGCTATCTTACATCTTCACCATTCCTTGCTTGCTTGAAATCTTCTTTCTCACAAAACTTGATGGAGAGATGTGAATAATGGATGTTGGATCAATCACCTTGCTTGAGAGTGCTTGAGCATGAAAACTTGATGTGAAAATGAGAGAGGAAGGCCTCCTTTTATAGTGAACTAGGACACAATCCTCTAGAGGGTCCACCTTGGAGAATTAAATCCCAATTAGGTCCTAACCTTTAGAAAATATACCTAAATTAAATGCAATTAGAGGATTTACCATCCTGAAATCTGAAATGGCCAACCCGGAGGTGGGAAAATAAATATCCCGAAAGCCCGATGCCCGAAAATCAAGAATTCTAGAAATTTGAATGAGGGGGGCAAAATCAAGGTTGGACCTGACCTAGTCAAGTTCAACCTTGATCTTGACCTAGTCAAGTTCGAGCTCGATCCTAACCTAGTCAGGATCAACCTTGAATTTGACCCTGGGCCCAGATCTAATCAGAATCAAGATAGGAGGTACCGGGGATGCCCAAAAACCTAGAAATGATATCAGAATAGGATAGAATGCCAAGGATAAGCATAAAATCCTATGATGATTGTGATGAAGGCTAGAAGGAACTATTTCTAAGTCCTACCTAGATAATAGAGCCAAGAAAGATGGGAATTCAGGAGAATCCTCAGGATTCTAACCCTAATTTCACCTAGAATGAAGAAGATAAGTGCAAAATGCATCCTAAATGCAAGTCTATCATGAGAAATGTACTAAAAGAGGGTGCTAAACCTATCAAGATGGAAGTGCTTCCATTTTAAGAAGATACACATATTTCATCAAGAAATTGATCTAGTAACTTTGTTGTGACCGTTTCTCCAATATAATCTAAGATAACCCTAACCTCTTGTTCAATTTTAGCCTCTTCAGGCTCATTTTCTGGGGTTGAGGAGAATTCTGTGTTAGTTGTTTGTTTTGATGAGTTTCTTGTGCAGTCCTCTTCTAATTCCTTGTTTACAAGATTTGCTGTGGTATTATTCTTTCTAAATTCAAAATTATTATCTGAGCCTTCCTCATGGGCTGGACGAACTACATGCAAGTCCTCATGGACTCTTGGATCCATCTTCTGATTAATAATGTCTATCTCATTCGTGGGCTCTCTATTTTTTCTACTTCTTCCTTGGAATTGTTTTCATTTTCAATCAATTTACTTTCTTCTGTTATCAACCTGACCTCTGAAGTATGCATTTTATGTTCTTTTGGAGTATATATGTTCTTGGAGTGAGCAATAATGATATTATTTAAATTTAGTATCTTTTTAAGGAGTCTTATGTGATGATTAATAAGATAGTGTTTTTTTAATAGAATCTATTATCTTGTAATAATATTAATTATATATATATATTAATTAACTTAGATAGTTAGAAAAAATAATTATAAATATAAATATAAATTAACATATATATATTTAAAAATATTTATATAAAAATGTGAAAAGATATTATTATGGAATCAATTATTTTATTTATCCATTATTCTATTTTAAAAATGATACTTTTTAAAAACAACAATTTTTTTTTGAAAGCCTTCTATTATGATATCTAATCAAATTGAAGGCAATGCACATAACCATTTACTTTCAAATGTAAATACAAAAGAATGTCACTTACTTGTGCTTGTACTTTTTCTTCTCCCCCATAATTTATTTTTCCCCCATAATTTATTCTTCTTTTTTTTTAATATTAAATATAGAGAGTTCAAGAACAGAAACAACAAAAAACTATAAACCAATAGATAGGGGAGGCAAGCCTCAACCCAAGCAGAATATGTGATCAAAATATTTACATAAACTAGAATGAAACCAAAAAACAAAAGCTATCAACAACCCCGGAGCCAAAAAAGAAAAGAAAGAGAGCACCCAAACAATCGATCAGCTCTGGAGGATATTATTCTGATTAACATCCCAAGAGGTCCAACCAAGAGGGCCCTCCATCCAAATGACCTACTTATTATAAAAAAATTGAGCCATTAAGACAAGCTTATCAACAGGAGGATCATGGTTTTCTTTGATTTCTTATAGTAGATGATCAAGGACCAAGTTGAAGGCCGAGTGGCTGAAAATACTCTTTCTCCACATGTACCAATCATTAATCTCATAAATGAGCACAGTCACATGCCCATCTTTTAAGAGTCGAGAAAGCTTCTTATGCTCAAGCCTAAGGGTACTAGAAATCTACTCAACAACATGAGAAAGGGTGAGACTTTGAAAAGACTCAGTAAGGGTCCTAATAATACCTTGAAATCTATCTTCATTCCTAGCTTTCCAAATGAACCAAAGAATAGAGGAAGAAAGAGAGAACCAAAGCATATTAGCATCCTTTTTAAGACCATGAATAAAACCAGTAACAACTTCCAGAATAGTAGTGAAAGTGGCAACTTTAATACCAAAAAGAAGCCATATTTCTTCAGCAAAATGATAGTTAAAGAAAATATGTCTGCTAGTTTCAGGAACCCTGCAAAAGCTACAAAGCTCAATAGAAGAATGATCTCTATGCATAGGAAGTCTATCAAGTAATAATTTCCATTTAAAACATTTAGGAGAAACCAAGCCCTTCTAGAGAGAATTGAAATACTTATGCCACACAGAATTATCAAGATTAGAATACCAAAGTTTATTAACATGATCAATAATATCATATCTAGAAGAAATAACCTTATAAATGTTCTGAGCTTTAATATGGGAAAGAACAGTACCATCATTCCACTTGAACTTAAGAAAGCTGTTGGAATAAAAAAAGCAATCAAAATGAGGTGGGAGGGAGTGAAAGACATGCATAATCATGTTATAAGTTTTCTTCTGAGAAGAGGGGAGATTATAGGTGAGTTGAAGGGAGTCCCAAGTGATAAGGGTAACTATTGTGGTCCCACAACCACACTCCCCTTTTTTTCCTGTTGGCTTTAGCAACCCCCCTTCTTTTTTAGCTTATCTTTAGGTTTCTGGTCTGTTTTGTTCTTTTGTCTTTGTTTTTAGTTAGTTTTTTTCTTTGTTTGTCGGTCTTGTCGCACTTTCACACTTTCAGACATCCGAAAGTGTGAGAGGTCTGAAATGGCAAAAGTCTGCAGCAACAAAAATATTGCCTTAGGCATTCTCGAACCTAGGTGGTGTTCGAGACTTCAGATGCTGAAAAGTCAGGAGGTCTGACTCCTCTGGGAATTGACCTTTCGATGTTTCAAACTTTTAGAGGTACAATACCCTCATAAGGCCAATCAACGAGGGGCTGACATCACCCACTGATCTACTTGTATAAGCTAGAATGGGTTCTTTTTGACTCACTTGTTGATTCTCGCCTATCATGTTTTTAGAGCTTTTGTGTGCCTTTGCTTCTTGCTTGTTGCCTCAGTCTCTCCTGTCAGTCTTTGTCCTCCATTTGTTTTAGAGGTTGGTTTTTCTCTTCTCCCTCTCTCTTTCCTTCTATTTTTGTTGTTTCCTTTCAGTTCTAGTTAGGGTTTCTTGTTTCGGCTATTCTTAGCTAGGGTTTTTGGTCTTCCTTTCTAGTTTAGGGTTTGTTTTGTTCTTTGTCAGCCTGGTTCAGCCTTGGGGGTCATGAGGTAGTCCCCTCTAAATCCTCTTGGTTAGTTTTTGGTCAAACTCACCGTCAGACTCATTTTTGAGTTCAACAGACCAAACCCTAGTTTCAGACCTTCCGTGTCTGAAACTCTCAAACCTTCTGGCAGAATTCTCCTAAGTGCTATTGTTTCAGCATTTCGCTGTTGTCACACACCAAAAAATCCTCTTGTCTGATTCACTAAAACAAAAATACCATCATTTTCACCTAAGCTTAAAAAACCAAGTGCCTTTTTTGATGTTTCAGTGTTTCAGTGTCATCGCACACCGAAACCCTCATTGCTCTGATTTGCTGAAACAAAGATGATAGAAACAATTTGCAAAAGAAAGGCATGTTTTGATGTTTAAGAGGTTTTAGCCTGTGAAGGTTCCCCACCTTTGATTCACCGAAAAGGGTTATCAGCAGTTTTGATTTGGCCTATTTTTTCACATTTTCAGCATTTCAGACTTTTTGGAGGTCGTCTACCCCTGAAAGCCTGAAATATCAAAAAAGGTCTTTGAAAGCCCTTTTAAGCTTGATTTCTTAGTGCTCTATGTTTTTTCTAAGATTTTTTGCTCTCATGTTACTGATTCATGTCTTGTCTTCTTTGTAGAAATGGCCAAGAAAGTTATGTCACCACCTATGAAATATTAGTTCAAGGGATACCATCCACCTTCGAAGGTGACTAACCTGCATGTAGATATCACAGACATAGACATTGGTAATGTAAGCTGGAATGATTACTTGACAAAGTGCACCCAACTAGTGGGAAGGTTTGAAGATTGCACCTCATTAGTGCACTGTTCCTTAGTGAATGCAGTAGCTCATCCGGTCTCCATCTTGTCTTTGGACTTGATTAATACTTTGGCTAGCCACTATGTATTGGATGAGAGAATGGTGAAGAATCGTGTTGGTGAGGTAGTCTTGGATTTGAGGCCAGATAACATCAAGGATGTCCTCCACCTGCCCAAAGGGGTTGAGAAGTTTTTTAACTTCCACATCAATAAGGGAATGGAGTTCTACAATAAGGATGTGTCACGGGCCCATGGCACTGTAAATAGTGAGTACCTCATGCAGCCTATGCCAAAGAACAAACTAGACATAATTGATATGCGGAGGGGATACATGCAAGAAGACATCCAAACAATAATCACAATGATCAGTAGGGTGTATGAGTTAGCAAAATCCAGTCAGTTGGAGCCCTATATGATCTTTCTCATCCAAAAGATAAGGGAGAGATAGGAAAGTTTTGATTGGGCCACCATTCTGAGTGACAATCTGAATGAGTAGCTGATCAGAGTAAAAACTAATCCTCATTTCTACATGACATCCTATGTTGTGTACCTACTAGCTACCAGGGTAGTATATCTGAGATTGACAAAGGTTGGAGTTATGGGAAACTTGGACACTTGGCCTTTCACAATGTATCCACAATTGGTCAGGAAAGAGTACTACACACACAACAGTCCAGATTTCTAGATTGTCAATGATGGATTTGTCTTCGGTCTCATATGCTCCATTGAGGGAGATTATGCCAAAAGAATGTCTATAGAAGCTGCACCAAAAGTGAAGGCCCTTGGGGCATTCTACATCCAATTCAGGACATTCACATACATTCCAGTGGTGGGATGCACTCTTCCACCCAAGAAGTTACCTAGGTACCCTTCTGATAGAATAGTCCTCCTAGAAATAGCAAGGTAGTTGTTTGATGCGCATGAACACATAAAGCATAAGGAGAAACACTTCTGTGACTTCCCAATCTCTATAGGCCCCCATTGTGTGCCAGATATGAAAATCTATAAATCTCTGACCTAGGAATGGGATGAATTCCCACTACCAACCTACAATTTTATAAGAGCTCACTTTGATCCCATCAGTACATTCAACCATATAATGGGGAGACATTATTGTAATACCCCAAAAATGGGCTATAGGTTCATTAACCTCCTACATCTTCAATTCGAACGAAATCGACATCAAAATCCTAACCTAAGGCACATGTGCACATTGTTGAATCCTAATTGATTATCCTTAATTCTGCATCGAGGAATATTCCTAACAATATTCCTATTTATTCTAATTATCTTTAATTTAATAATTATTTGGTGATAAATCCTATTTATCCTAAAGTTTGATTAATTGAATATTCTGAATATTTAATTAATCAGATTTAATACTGCCACTTACTTATTTAATTAAAATTAATTAAATTATTCCTAAATTATATTATTTAACTTTGACAATAAATCTAAAATCTTATGACTAATTGATTAAATTCTTATTTAATTAATTTATGTCAGTTGTCATATTTAATAATATAGTTTTTGAATAAAGTTTGATTTAATAATTGATTAACCCATAAATCAATTATTTTAATTCAAAAATCAGTTAAGTTAAGGATAAATGACTTTATTTATTTAATTAATTCATAATTAATTGTGCACATTCAAAGAGCAGTTAAACTCAAAATCAAGAAATCAATGCAAGTTGTTAACTTTTGGAAACTCAAATCTAAACTTCTGACTTGAGTTAAAAAGCTGTTCTTGCATGATTTTGCATGATTTTGTGAGTTAATTATTTCTAATTTCCTGATAACTCAAAAATCAACCTGAGTTTATCAAGAGTGATTTATGGCTTTTCTCTTGCATCCTGAAAGCCCTGGATTTCTATAAAAACAAGGCTCAGCTCTTCATAATTACAAGACTCAAATTTGCACAATTACTCTGGTGAATTGGTGATTGAAGGATTGAGCATTTGCGATAGCTGATTTATGAGATCTTTCATAGTTGATCATTTAGCTTTTACATAGTTTCTTATTCATAGTTTCATACTCATTCATAGCATTTTTAGATTAAATCTACATTCCAATTTCATTCATATAGCTTAGCTTCATACATATTTTCATTCATATTATTGCACAAAAAATACCAAAAAAATAGCTTAATCTGCATTCATAGTCTTTCATTCTTTGTATTCAAATCTTTCATTTAGGTGTTGCATTGTCACTGGTCTCGGTCTGATTTGAGAGTATCATACTCACACCTACTAGAAGGCAGTAAATCACCTGGTTAGTTTAGTTTCCATTTCATTGCATGATTTTGGTTTTTGGCTAACCTCTAATGTTTTACTGAAGTGTTGTGTCTACAGCTAGGTACAAAATTCACACACACATTTCAGGCACCCACTGTGGGGCCCTGAAACAGGTTTCCATAATCTTTCTATCAATTTCTATCACTTTCTTATTGTTTTCTTGTTAAAACTGTGATTTTTATTTTCTATTCATACATTTTTCATATGAATTTTGTCAGAAAGTCATTTCGGGAGGTACCCACTATCATACAACAGGTTTAGATTTCAAGGCTCATATCAGAGAGTACACACTATCATTTGGAATCCTAATTACCATATGAGTAGACACCCACAGTCAGATGAGTTTCCAGACTATTGTCTAGGAGGTAACCCATAGTCGTATGAGGTTTGACTCCAGAATTCAATTGTCATTTCAGATTTTTTGGCATATTTTCAGATTTGGACTAACAACTAACCTTAACAATTGAAATCTTTTGTTTTTGACTGATACTTATTGAATCTGATTGGAAAAAGTGCAACTAAATTACTAAAAAAGGTAAAAATCTACTAAACGCGTTGCGAGGAATTCAGGTATTCTTCTCAAGCTGATAACATTTTGATTTGGATTAAAACAAACTCTCACGTGTCAAACTTGTGTGATTTTTCTTTCTTTCATATCACAGACTTCATTTTGGGCTATAAAAAAAACATAGATTTGCTTTCTGTATATTTGTTACACATAGTAAATAGGCCCTATGAACACTATTTGTGGATGATCTTGAGAGATTGAGCTTCTTTCACTTGTTTATTCATGCAAAGCTCCTCTTGATGAAGGATCCCCTTGTAGGTAGGGAAGGTACTGAGAGAGTCTCATGTTCTACTAGATTTGTGTGTCTTCAACTTTTGATTGATACATTCTCTCTCCAGAGGGGTTGATAGATCATAAGTGATTGATGTCATAGATCTTTGTGAGATAATCTTGGTCTTAGCATGTCAGATTAATCTGTCTGCTCTATTTTGGTTAAAAGTGAAAAGGCTAGAGGACTATGCTCTACTCCCTTTTTGGGTAGTATTAGAAACTTAGATCCTTGAATTTGGAACCAATCTCCATGTGGTATCTTTTGTGAGTCACCTTTAGAGAGAGTTAACCATAGTGAACATTCCCTTAATTGGGTCAACCACATGGATGGAACCTCAAGTGGTAATAGCCATTTTCACTGTGGTAGCAACAACCGCTATATAAATGTCCTTGTGGAGGAAATCTTCATAGGTGCAGTCTCTTGTTGGGCTGTCAGATCTCCCTAGCAACTCTTGATTGATTAAATTCTCAGACTGTGTCAAAACCCTGGTGCACCTAGATTGGAGTTCAACCTCTTAAGATCATAAAAGTTACAGAGTCAGACCATTACTACAAACCCTAGTGAGGCCAAATTTTTCATTTTCTAGGAATATGTGCATTATTAAATTTTTTTTTGGAACATACACAAGTAGTATTTCTAGGGATTAGCACAATAAGTCACTATTGCTTGTTCATGCGCAAGGTTTCTTTTTCCCTTGTTCATTATTTTTAGATGATTTCTTACTTCCCTTGCTTGTTGTTTTGCATGCTTGATATCTTCTTGGTTACTTGAAACAAACTGTTACACGGATCTTAAAAATTTGCACAACAATCTAATACTAAAACATTGAAAAATTACAAAATCTGAGCAAAAATCCCTTTTTGGAGTGAGAACTAAATATTATGTCAGAGAACAGCCAGCATTGTGTCTCAAAATCTGTGCCTCAAAAACTGTCTAAATTGTCAAACTGTGTCCTTTTATCGCACAAAATTTCACTTTTTGAGCATTCCTTCATGCGAGACAACACATTCTCATGCGCAACCTGGTACTTCCTCACGTGAAACAACATTCTCTCACGTGAACCTATCCTAAAATTTGCAAAACAAAGAGCTTATTACTGCCAGTTGGTCAACTTTCCATCAGATCTAATTTTTGTTTGGGATCGGTATACCTATTTTCTTGTTGCACACTGTCTGAAACTGCATGTCTAGAGTTGAGAAAGAAATCTTAGAATTTGTCAAACAAATCATTGCGTCAAAAATAGAGTAGAGCCTATAATGAATCCATTCATTTTCCTAAAGTGGTCTCTTGAGTCTGATTTAGCCTTTTGATTTATCAATTTGAGTCTTTTTCATCTTGTGTCAAAACCTTGTCAAAATTATCCTCAAATTCAATCTTTTTACTAAACAACTAAGTGTTGTGAGCTCATGCCTACCATCTTTTGGGTGTCTACCCACATTAATGTGGCACAGTATCCTTCATTTACATCTAATCTAATCTTTAATCACTTCAATCTTGACAAGGTTGCGTCATTCAATATTCTTGAATCAATTCATTCTTTGGTTGTCTTCATCTTATTCTTTTGCTTCACCCAAGGTGGAAACTAGAGCTTCCTTTGACAAGAAATTTGGAGAAGCACTTAACACTATACCTTTGACTACTCAAAAGGGTCCAACTCTTGAACAACTCTACAATTTTGGTCTTTACGAAGATGATGGTCTTGGCAATTTTTGATTGAAAACTAGTTACATACCCCCTCCATCAACTCACAGAGGTAATCAACAAACTCCACCTTGATCTAATCTAGGGAGCCCTAAAAATCCTAACATGTCTCACAGAGGGACACATCATGGGTCCCAAGGACATTAGTCTCAACATGGTATGGATCAAGAACCCACACCTTCTGAAATTGCCCAATATCAAAATGATGATAACTTCAAAAGAATGATGAAACATTTCTTGAAAGAAGATAGAGAAGCATATTTTCTAGAGTTAGCTCATGAAGGAGCTAAAATTCCTCCAAACTTTAATGTGGAAGATATCATTACACATGAGGAAGAAACTCCTATCATGGCTATGATGAAATAGATGCATGCCATGCAAGTCATACTTAACAAACTTGAAAAAGAAAAGGAACCTAAGGAGTTCTCCATGGAAGCTCTATGCCCTTTTCCATTCGATAAAGACTTGTACATACCACCATTCCCTAAAAAATTAGAAATGCATATGATGGAAACTTTGATCCTCAAGATCATGTTAGAGAATTCTATACTCAATCCATGGAGTTCATGCACAAACCAACCTACTTAATGCATCTCTTCCCTCGATCTCTGGGAGGACTAACCATTCATTGGTTCTCTAGAATGCCTCCAACTATGAAAAATTTTGAGGAGTTAATCAAACTATTATATCAATAATACTCCTACAATATTCAACATCCGGTCACCATGATCGACATCTGCAATCTAAAACAATATCCAGGTGAACCATTCCTGAAATTTCTCAAGAGATGGAGGAAGAAATTTTCTCTATATGCTAGACCCATTCCAGAAACTAAGAAGCTAGAAATCTTCATCAACAATCTTGTTCCAGAACTCAACTACCACTTGCAAATGCAAAATCATACATCCTTTGATAAGATGGTAGAAAATGCAATCAAAATTGAGAAAGTACTTGTGCAAAAAGGAGACATATCACTTTAAAAGGACAAGTATGAATTTGGATCTAGTTCTAAAGACAAGAACAAAAATTGGAATAAGAATAAAGGCATCATCATAGATGGCGTTATTGATAATATTTGTGCCTCATCTAAGGCACCCACTTTCAATCTCACTATTGGCACCCAAGCCATCAAAGTTGCTGAAGCTAAAACATTTGAATCTAACAAAAAGTCATCTGATTATAGACCTTGGGCTACAGATCCTAATCACAAATTCACTCCTCTTGGAGAGCCCTTGGAATCTACCATGAAAACTCTATTGGCAAACAAACTCATCTACTTGCCTGAGATGAAAGTCTTTGATATTGAACTTAAATTGAAATGGTGGAGGGAGAATGAATTCTATGAATTCCATCGCAATAAGGGTCATAAGACTAATAATTACATCTGCTTGAAGCACATCATACAAGACAAAATTGATAAAGGAGACATCATGATTGACAATCATAAGATCAATAATGATCATACAACATTCACAGAACCATTTCCTAAACATGGTAAAGAAGATTCTTCTTCTCAGCCTAATATGGGTGCTAAAGTCAATTATGCCTACTCTGGAAACAATGCTGTTATCAATATGGTTGAACCATGCCTATCTAAGCATTGCAATGTCATCACAATTGTAAGAAGAGATAGAGATAATCAATCAACAAATGTAGTTACTCGATCACAAGCTCAAGCACATCTGCAAGGACAAATACCAAATTCATCCAATGTCCCTAAGGTGCCTTTCAATCTTTCATCTACTTCTAAATAGAAGGCTACATCTAAATCTTCAAATCCTAAAGACACGAGGCCTACTTCATGCAATATTGTTTAACAACTCCAGCACACAAATGCAAAAATCTCCATGGTTGAGTTGCTTCGGATATCTCTAGCTCATAGAGCCATTCTAGACAAAGCTCTGCTCGGATCCAATGTTCTTGATAACCTTAATTTAGATAGATTCCAGACTATGGTTGGTCATCTTACATCTCCATAGTACATTTCCTTTTTAGAGGAAGATGATAACTCCTTGATTCATCCACATAACCAGCCCTTGCATATTGAAGTGTTGATCCAAAACTGTCATGTCAAATGTGTGTTGATAGATGGGGGCACTGGTCTAAACATTTGTTCTTTTAGCTTGATTACACAATTTGGATTTTTAGAAATGGCCATTGATCCTAGAAAGAAGATAACTATCAAAGCATATGATGAGAAAGAAAGATCTTCAAAAGGAACAATTTTCCTACCTATTAGAGTAGGTCCTGTCATCAGAGATACTATATGTCAAGTTCTTGATTTACCTTTGGCTTACAATATCCTTCTAGGGAGTTCTTGGATACATGAAATGAAAGCTATTCCTTCTACATACCATCAATGTTTGAAATTTCCTTATGAAGGAGTAGAGGTGATGATCCCAGTTGATCTATATACAACTTGCAATACATTGAAAGAGAGTGCTAATAAACTTGTTCCTAATAATAGAGAATCTTCCACTAAGTAGCTAGACATTTCTTCAACATCCAAGATGGAAGACATTGCTAAAGAGGTTAAAATCAAAGAAAATGGTATGGGAGAATATACTATAGATCTAGTCTTATCTTTGATGTCTCTCCCTATCTTGCCTAAGTCCTATGGACAAATTCTGAAATAGTCCAAACTAGAGTCTAAAGAACCTCTTGAGGCATATAAAGGAAATTTTGTTGCAGAACAAGTATTTAAATAGGAGTTTGAAGAGGATGAAGCTGTGCTTGCATGGCTATACAAAGATGAACCTAAATCTCAAGTTTTTAAAAAATGTGATGCTAAAATACTGAATATCCCTTCTAAGTCATATCGACCAAGAGACAAATTGATTACAAAAATGGGATATAAAGGAAAAGGACCTCTAGGACTACAGGGTAAAGGTCTTCTGTCACCGCTTGATCATCGTGGTCAAGAAAACAAGAATACAATAGGTCTAGGATACAAGAAGAAGCCTTTTTGTCTTAGCAAGAACTCCCCACATGTCTTAGAATAGGTTGAGCCTTCCACAAAAAATCAACTAAAGGAAGAAACAACTGAACAATCTGATAGTGATGATTTAGACATCACTGAAGATCTCATTCCCTATGAGCGTTTGCCTAAAGAAATAAAAGACCTCCTTGAAGCTGAAGATGATCTAGTAAAAATAATTAATGTAGTAGAAACACAAGAACCTACTATAGAGCAAGAGATAGTTGCACCACAAGAACCAGCTAATCTCGAAGACAATCAAACAGACAAAGAGGAAGGTGGTAGTTATTCTGAGACAGATTCTCATGAGTATGAATTCAAATCAGAATCTGAGGGTAACCCTTCTTGGGGTATTCATCTTGACTTTACTCATGTTCTTAGATTTTCTAGAGGCATAGATGAAGAATCTAATGATTATGAATGAGGAGCCATTCCAGAGGATGATGAGATTATTATTGAGAAACATGTTGATGTTATTAACCAATATGCACCTAAACCAAAAGTAAGTCTAGAGTGAAATGATGAACTTATTGAGTCTGATCCACCGATGGCTGAAGTGGAATTCCATGATGACATGGAGCCTATTCATGAATTGAACATCTTAAGTTGTAATATCACCTTCAAACTTGAGCATCGGGTTAGGACCAATAATGACAGATCCATATCTGTAAACACTATTTCTCAATCTTTCACCACTTTGACTATCCAAAATCCTAAACTTCTTGACCAAACCTCTACAAATATGAGCCAAGGTATTTATACCTTTCCCAATGACTATGCCCTTTCTTGCTACCTGAATGCAGTTAAGCCTATGAGGAATTCCATCAGTGAATCGAGTGTTAGCATGACGGAGTCAGACATCAAGTATCTTAGTCAGAAAAATAAGAATAAGAATAAAAAGAAAAGGATTTTTGAGGGTGAAAACCACTTTGTGGTAGTCTTAGAACCTACAAAAGTAAAAATAAAAGACGTATCTAAAGGTGAAAACCTCTTTGAGGCACCTAAGGATGAGATATTTGATGTCCTTCTGAGTCATTTATAGGATAGATATCCAGTTCTAATTGAGCCCACTCAATCCATCAACTTGGGAACAATAGAAGAACCACATTTGAACCATGTAGCACAATCCTTATCAGAAGAAGAGAAGCAAAAATTTACCACATTCTTAACAGAAAAGAAGATCAACTTTGCATGGAAATATTCAGATATGCCAGGGTTGGATCCTGATCTAATAATGCACCATTTGTCTATAGCTCCAAATGTCAAACCTATTAAGCAAAAATTGAGAAAGATACATCCACATGTTGCACTCTTGGTAAAAGCTGAATTAGAGAAGCTACTAAAAGATGGATTCATTTGTGTTATTGACTATGCTGAATGGAACTCTAATATTGTACCTATTTCTAAACTAGATAAATCAATGAGAGTGTGCACATATTTTAGAGATGTAAACAAAGCATTCCCTAAGGATGATTTTCCATTACCTAACATTGATATGATAGTGGACATGACTGCGGGCTTTGAGATGTATTCTTTAATGGATGGTTTTTCTGGATATAATCAAATAAAAATTTCTCTAGAAGATTAGGAGAAAACTGCTTTCACATGTGCATGGGGCACCTTCTGTTGGAATGTCATGCCATTTGTGCTTAAGAATGCTAGTGCTACATATCAAAGAGCTATGACATCTATTTTTCATGACATGATGCATTGAACTTTGGAGGATTATGTTGATGATACTTTAGTAAAATCTATGACAAGATCTAAACATCTAAATGACTTGAGCAAGATACTAGATAGAATGGAGAAGTTTAGTCTTAGACTGAACCCTAAGAAGTGTGCTTTTGGTGTCACTTCTAGAAAGCTTTTAGGCTACATTGTTTCAAAGAAAGGAATTGAAGTTGATCTAGAAAAAGTTAAAGCTATCATGGAGATGCAACCCCCTAAGAACATCAGTCAAATGAGAACATTGCAAGGGAGAGTTCAATCTATTAGACGCTTCATATCTTAGCTAGCAGACATATCACAACCTTTTACAAAGACATTACATAAAGGTGTGACCTATGCATGGAGCAAGAAGTGTGAAAAGAATTTTAATCATATCAAGAAATATCTATCAAATCCTCCTATCTTGATGCCTCCCATTCAAGGGAAGCCTTTGATCTTATATGTCTCTGCTACACATACATCAATGGGGGCATTGCTTGCACAACATGATGAGAACAAGAAGGAAAGAGCTATATACTATATCAATAGAGCATTGGTGGCATATGAAAAGAACTATTCTATGATTGAAAAGGCTTTTCTAGCTATGATCTTTGCATCATAGAAATTGAGACATTATATGTTGGCTCATACCATGCATTTAGTAGCTAAGATTGATCCACTAAAGTACCTACTAAGAAAAGCTATCCTCATAGGTAGATTAGCCAAATGGGTCATGCTCTTAAGTGAATTTGACATTGAATATGTTGAAAGAAAAGCTATTAAAGGCCAAGTCATTGCTGATCAATTAGCAGATGCACCTTTGTTTGATGACACACCAATGCAAATGGAATTTCTAGATTCCTCTATCATGAATCTTTCTTCTAGAGAATGGAAATTGTTCTTTGATGGCTCCTATACACAGAATGGATCTAGAGCAGGTATCTTGTTTATCACTCCTCAAGGATACTCCATTCCTAAGGCATTCAGAATTAAATTTCCTTGTACAAACAATATTGCTGAATATGAAGCCCTTTTGAATGGTATGAAAACAACAATTAAGTGGAGAGTAACAAAACTACACATTCAAGGAGACTCACAATTTGTAATCCATCAAGTCAATGATGTATACCATATGAAGGATGAAAAGCTCATTCCATACAAGAGAATGGTAGATGATCTAAAGAAATATTTCATATCTATCACATTTGAGAAAATACCTAGAACAAAGAATAAGGCTGCCGATGCAATGGCAACACTATCTACTTTATTACAACAGCCTGAACATGAGCTATGCTATGAGTTCCTGGTGGAAGCACGATCTTATCCTACATATGACTCCCCTGATACCCATATGATCTACACTATTATGGGTCATGATTCATCCCAATATAAAAACCTATTCTCCTATCTCAAAGACCAAATCATTCCTGATACCTTTAATCATCATGAAAAGAGATACCTTATCTGTAATGCCTCCCGATATGTCATCATTGGTCACGACCTATACAAATGAGGTCTAGATGGTACGCTACTTAGATGTTTAGAATAGGAAGAGTCTCAACATGCATTAGAGGAAGTCCATGATGGTATTTGTGGGTTGCACTCCAATGGTTTAACACTAGCTCAAAAACTTATTAGGGCTGGGTACTATTGGCCAGAAATGGAGAAAGAGTCTATCAAGTTTGCTAAGAACTATCAAAAGTGCCAAGTGCATGGAAAATTAATTCATGCCCCAGGGAGAGATCTAATTCCCTTCACTATACAATGGCCTTTTCACCAATGGGCATTTGATCTTATAGGATCCATACATCCTCATTCTTCTAATGGGCATACTCACATTATTACAGCTATAGATTATTTCATGAAATGGGTAGAAGAAGTCCCTTTAACACAAGCAACTAGAAAACAAATCTGTATGTTCATCTTGAACTACATCATATGCCGGTATAGTATTCCACATTCTATAGTCACAGATAATGGTGGACAATTTAAGAACAAAGACTTGGATGATTTATGTGCCAAATTCAAGATTAAACAACATTGGTCATCTATCTACTATCCTCAAGGGAATGGACAAGTAGAGGCTTCAAACAAGAATCTATTGAAAATATTGCACCATACAGTTAATAAAATAGGAAGAGACTGGCATCTCATGATCAATCAAGCTCTCTAGGCCTACAAAATAAGTATCAAAACACCTACTGGGGATGCACCTTTTGCTTTAGTTTATGGGTCTGAAGCAGTACTGCCTATTGAGGTTGAAATCCCATCACTAAGAATCAGAATGCATGGTCTAGTAACTGATGATGACTACAAAGTGTCTAGGTTGCAAGAACTTGAACTACTAGATGAGCACAGAAAAGTAGCGTATGATCATCTCAGAATATATCAGAAGAGAATGTCTAGAGGCTACAACAAGAAAGTCAAACACAGAGAATTTTTGGTTGGAGATCTAGTCTTGAGAGAGAATCCTAAAAATCAATCACATAGAGAGCACAAGGGGAAGTTTGAGCCCAACTGGCTGGGTCCCTTTGTAATCACTGCTACTTTTGGCTTTGGTGCCTATCAACTCTCAACAACTAAATGAGAATAGCTCTGAGAACCAATCAACATTCTCCATCTGAAGAAATTCTATGCCTAAGGCATTTAGTCTTTGTAAAATGTCCTGAAAAAATCTTAAAAATTAGAAAAAGTCCTGAAAAAATGAACATCTTAGTGAAAACCTAGCAATGGGCACCTTGATGATTCACAAAAAAATCAAAAAAATATCAAAAGTACAAAAAAATTGAAAAAATAAAAAATATAAAAAAAAGAAGAAAAAGAAAAAGTGCCTTGGTGAAAACCTGGAAACAGGCGCCTTGGTAGCAAAAATAGAATCTCTGCCAAGATGGTGAAAACTTGGCAAATGGGTGCCACTTCTTTCAAAATGCTCTGTCTATCAGCACAATCTTGGTCTTTCCCAGCTTTCAGTCTTGCTTTAGTTTGTACATATCTCCTAGTTTGTTTACGCATTCTTATTTTCAATAAGTTAGTCTGTACACCAATTGGCTCGAGCGTCTTTATCCTATCAATGCTTAACACTTGGGGGCAATCAATGTCATATCCTATGGCCTCCAATATATCTTAGACATATCATATCCAATCAAAGTCCTTTGAAGCTTCATCTGAGTCAATCAGTCTGTCTCCTCTCCAGAAAGGATTTTGCCTCTATAACAACGTAATTAAACACAAATTGAAAACAATCTATGCTTTTACATGCTTTTATCTCCTTGTATGCTTACTGATTCGCATTGAGATTTTTGCATATTGTGTCCTTTCGAGCTCTTCGATGATGTCCTCTATAGGATTTAGAGAGTGATGACTGGGGGCATAATCTTTTCTTTGTCTTCTACTTGTATGTGAAAATCTAACAACTTCAAAAATTTTGGATTGAAATGGTGTTCGACTGTAAGAGCCTCTATCTCAAATTGGATGGCCATGCATACCTCAACCATTGATACTCAAAAAATTCAAGGAAGATTGATCTAACTATTATCTTTTTGTGTGAGTTCTTTATCCTACTATGAAACATGATCTTACCTAAGGATGTGAACGATAAAGGGTCACTACAGGTAATTCACATTGGATTTAGAATGATTTCTTGACTACTTGATGTGTTTGTTATGCAAGGTGTATTCTGGTCATCATGATGTTTCTATTTTGATGCTTATACAAATTGCTATATTAAAATGGACATGATATTCAGGTCATCTTGGCATTTGTGCCTTGGTGCTTGTATCTAATCTGACATTCTGAAAATAAAATCAATATTCATATATCCATGGTTGTCTAGCCAGTGGGTATTGTATTGATTCTTGAGCATACAAATTGATATTCATATGTCTATGATTTTATAAACTAGTGGACATTGTATTGATTTATCTGGTTACCTAAAAACTCAATGACGACAAATGACTGACACATGATCAGTGACTAGGTCCTAGGTCTTAGGTTACATTTCATTTTACACTTTTCATGATTGCACGATCTCACAAATTTCTTGACAATCTTTAACAATCCTTCTAAAAAATATACTTAAACTGCAACACGAAGAGTTGAATCTCATACGAAGGTTTTCTCACAGAAACACAAGTAGTCACAATCCTGGGTTAAACATCCTTTTTGACATAAGACTGAGTACTTGTCTTCATCAATACCTGCAAAACATATCATGTGTATCATTGCATTTTCATTACATTTTCATAATCATTCATTCCATCTATTGCATTACATACATTTCCATACATACACTTTCCATAATCAAGTACATTTGCATAACATTCATACATATGAAATAAATTCATTGCATTGCATGAATCCATACATTCATTATACTCTATTCCTAGCATTTACATCACATGATATCATCATACATAAAAAACATGACAAGTACAAATGAAGTCACAACAAAAAGTCTTGATCTCATATATATATCATAAAACTTGAAATAGTCAGGTGTGCACTACTGGCACAATGTACAAAAGAATGAGCTCATGTGAGCTATCAGAGTAGTATCAATATCAAAAGAGCAACAAAAATATCACAATATCATGACAAATCAGCTATTAGCTTGATCCTCTCGGTCTAGTGGAGGTGGTGGTGGTGCATCGGGTACTACCTCAGCCCTAGGTGCTCTCGCTCCCTCTGATGCTATCATGTACTGAGAGTACGAAGGAACTCTCTGAGAAAGTGGAACCACAGTGTAGTATGTAGAAACATAATACACAGATCTAGAGGTTTGATGAATGACCTTTTCCTATAATCTCTGAACCTCACCATAAAGCTCAGTGCGCTGTCTATCTGCCTCTAGATATCTCTCCTCCCAGGGAGCATTGCGAACCTTTAGGTCCTAGACCTGTAATTTGAGCCTCCTTACAATCTCCTGTGTAGACAATGGGACACTAGGATCAGTGTCTACCACCAGCATGTTAGTATCCTCAACATGCTACTCTATGGTCTCTGCTCTCTACGCCTTACGTCGTCTAACCTCTGCACCTAGATAAAAATTGGTATCCTCCTGTATGGGATCAATATCACCACCTACAACCTGCTCAATTGCAAGTACCTCCTTGATAATACAAAACTACCTAAAGTACCACCCTCTCCCCTAGTCCATCTTTGTGCACCTATAGATCTACTTGCTATGGAACTAGTGGGATGAGGGCACCTCATCTGTCCTGATGGTCTCTATGGAGGAGCCATCACTCTTGGTCTCGGAGGTGTGGGGTGTACAATTGGAACCTATGTGGGTCTAGGACCCTATCTCATCGGAGCACCTGTGACATCCATCACCTCCTCCATGGAGGGTATCAACTCTGTAGGGTCAAAAAATCTATACACAAGATGATCAACAAGCCATGTACTAAAACCATCTATAACTCCTGCATCTGCAACCTATGGTCTATACTCCCAATCTCTACCAATGATAGTACTGTACTCTTGTGAACACAAGGCATAAGAAAGCCTCAAGGTCCATCCAAGTCTGAGTTCACAAGCTATCTGAGCATATGTGGCATAATCCTATGGTGCATCCTGCACTTGTCCATACTATCGCCACACCCTGGTGATAAGAAATCTCTCCAGAACAAAGGACAATCATCCTATCAACACTTGGCTCTGAAAGAAGAAACTGAATTGCTCTCGTGCAGTAGGCCAAGGCTCAATATCTAAATAGGGCCTCAATCATACAAATGTCATGTCATCAAGACACCATCTCTAGTACTCTACATGGACCATGCACACCTGTATGACATATCCAGCATAAATATATATCATAGGCTCCTATGGCTGCCTCTGTGATTGACACACTAGTCTCAAAACTAGGATATGCTCCCATGCCCAGATCTGTAAAACTAGAGCACTAGCAGCAAAAGTCTTGCTCTCCTGATACACTACCTCATGCATCTCAGAGAACATGTGGGCCCAAAGACACTAACCTCAAGCTAACTCGGAAGGAGTCACCATTGGACGTGCAACCAATGGGGCCCAGCCCATCAGAAGACCATTCTGCTGATGGTCAGACATGATGATACCACCGATCATCCCGACTATAATACACTCTAGTCTTTGAGACTATCCATAATGCTATACCAGTGTCTCCCATGAAATCAAACCAGTCAACTGAGTGTCATCTCCAAAGAGATGTTTGAAGGCTAATAATCCAGAGTTCCCCAAACTCACATAAGCTGGACACTGACTACTATGGAATGGAATACATAAAATCCTGTAAACATCCTCTAGACTCACAGTGAACTCTCCAGTGGGAAGATGAAATGTCTGTGTCTCTAAATGGAACCTCTCTATCAGGGCAGTCAAGAGTCCATGGTTTACCCTAATCTCAGGTAAATGGATCAGATACTCAAAACCACATGAATCAAGATGTACTCTCATCGGATCAGGCAAGGAAACATAGAGTCTCTGAGTGGCTGGATGTGAGATGCGTACGTGAACATCAGGATATATGACCTACACAACACAAAAATAGGGAACCCTATCAATATTTTGGTTGAAAAATAGGCTACACATATAGGAATGGAATAGTTTTCTATTTCAGAAGGTAGATCAAAGATTCAATAATCAAGCTAAAAGTTTAGAAAATTCAAAATTTTGCCCTAGAAATGAGTTTTGGGCTCACTATTTTTCAAATGACAAAGAAGACTAGCAGAAAAACTCGTATGAGTTTTCACTGGTTACCATACGACAAATCATGACATTATGACACTGTATGTCTCCTCGTACAAGTTAGGAGGGACCCGACGAAACATCGTACAACTCTTGGGTCCCTCTCATACGAGTCTTGGGGATTAATGAAATGACAATCTACCTAGAGTTGAAAAGTCACATGAGCCCAGATGGATAGTCGTACGAGTTTCCATGCATGCAAAAATTAAAAATTGAAAACATACGAAACAAATGATAAAAATGCTATAAATAAAGAAAAAATGACTTTTCAGAGAAGCAAAGAGGTCCACCTACTGGATGTCCATACTGTCAAGGTCTCTGATGCCTCTAGCTATGCTCAAAATGGTGAGAAGACATAGGTACCTTCATTTTTGCCATTTTCTCGCTCAGAGGTCTCCATAAAGTTTTCAAAAGAAAATGGTGAAAATGACCCTTTTGGCCTTTATATAGCTTTTGACCTAATTTTCAAAAGTGCTCCATTTTTTACGAAAATTGCACCCCTGGCTAATTTCGACATTCTGAACCCATTTTTAGGATCAAAATTGAAATCTGAGATTACTTACTATATCAAAATCATGATTTAAAATTTTTGGACCTAGGATGTCTGACTTCTTGCATAATCAACCTTTAATCATCACAAAAATCTAGACTTCAACTTAACTGATTATCTTATATCAAACTATTGAAATTTCAACTTGGTCAACTATGGTCAACTCATGGTTTACCCTAGTCAAACTTGGTCTCCAGGACCTCTAAATGATGCAGAAGGCATTCTCAAACGTGTAAAACCACTTCTCAAATCAATTAACATGCTTCTAAACTATACAACGTTGACTTTTCTTGTCAGATTTCAATTTTTATCCCCAAGGGGGCATGAATTGCACATCATTCAAAGTCTGTAATCTAAATTTGTAATCAAATCTTTCCTCAAAAATCAAGACTGTGTGTGTGAAAATTGTACCTGATATGTAGACACAACACTTCAGTAAAACATTAGAGGTTAGCAAAAATCAAAATAGTGCAAAATTGAAATCTAATTTAACCAAGTGATTTACTACCTTCTAGTAGGTGCGAGATCGATGTTCTCAAATTGTTATCGAGATCAGTGACCTAGACGACACCTAAATGAAGGATTTGAATGCAATTGATTTGGATATGAATTGAATGCAATTAAGCTATTTTTTTGGATTTTCTATGCAATAAGAATGATAAAAACTTGATATGAAATCTAATCTATATGAAATTGATCTGCTAAAATGATCTAACAATGATATGAAGAAGAATCTAAATGAATGTAAAAAAAACAAATTGATCTCACAATAGCCTTGATTCACAATAAGCTTTGATTCTCCAAATTCCAATTCTCCAACATGATTGTGCAAAAATATGAGATCCCGTGGATGCAAGTTTGAGAGAGATGAATTATGAAGAGCTGAGCCTTGTTTTTATAGAAATCTAGGGCTTTGGAGGTGCATGGAAGAAAGCCATAAATCACTCAGATTAACTCAGCTTGATTTTTGAGTTATCTGATAATAAAGATAATTTAATTCACAAAAACATGCAAAAGTTAAGTTTTAACTCAAATTAGAAGTTTAGATCAGCTTTTTGAACTCCAAAATGATGTTGAGTTCCAAAAAGTCAACACTTTGCATTGATTTTCTAATTTGGAGTTTAACTGTTTCTTTTGAATGTGCATAATAATTATGAATTAATTAAATAAATAAAGTGATTTATGCTCAACTTAACCGATTTTTGAAAATAAATAATTGATTTATGGGTTAATCAATTATTTAATCAAACTTTTATTAAAAACTATATTATTAAATAATGACAACTTGCTTTAATTAATTAAATAAGAATTTAATCAATTATTCATAGGATATTGGATTTATTGTCAAAATTAAATAATACAATTAATAATAGATAGAATTAAATTTAATTACATAATTAAGTGGCAAGATATTAAATCTAATTAATCAAATATGAAAATATTCAATCAATCAAACTTAGGATAAATGTGATTTATTGCCAAATAATCATTAAATTAAAGATAATTAAGATAATTAGGAATATTGCTAGGAATATTCCCTGATGCAAAATTTTAAGATAATCAATTAGGATTCGATGATGTTTAGATGTGCCTTAGATTAGGACTTTGATGTCGATTTCGTTCGAATTGTTGATATAGGAGATTAATGAGCTTATAGCCCATTTTTGGGGTATTACAAAGACAACAACCACTTCTAGTTGCTGATTCATCTAAAGTCCTCATCGCTTGGGGCAAATCTATCTTCTCTTGGGGTAAATCTATTGCAATCTCGTATCCTAAATCTATCTTGAAAACTATATTAGCTTTTTAAACTATTGGTTCATTAGTGTTATTTCCTTGGTTCTTCATAACTGATGGGTTCAGGATGTGATACCAATATGATTCATACAAGGACATTGAGGTCTAGAATCGGTCACTCACTTCTTCGCAATCATAAGGTTCATAATCAAGCATTTTGACACTTTTTCGTAATTACCGGTTCATTGTTGATATAGCTAGCATCATCTCGATTCCTGGTCATTCTAGGCCTAGGTCAGTATCTCTTTTTCCAATCTTTCAATCGGTTTCTATCTTGGAATCAGTTAATCTTTCAAATCAAATTAGTTTCAAACATCTTTATCATACATAGACTATTCTTTGAAGCACTACGCTTTGCACAGTGATTCAAAGAGGGGCAAAATGTAATACCCCAAAAATGGGCTATAGGTTCATTAACCTCCTACATCTTCAATTCAAATGAAATCGACATAAAGTCCTAACCTAAGGCACATCTGCACATTGTTGAATCCTAATTGATTATCCTTAATTCTACATTGGGGAATATTCTGAACAATATTCCTATTTATTCTAATTATCTTTAATTTAATAATTATTTGGCGATAAATCCTATTTATCTTAAAGTTTGATTAATTAAATATTCTGAATATTTAATTAATCAGATTTAATATTGCCACTTAATTATTTAATTAAAATTAATTAAATTATTCCTAAATTGTATTATTTAACTTTGACAATAAATCTAAAATCTTATGACTAATTGATTAAATTCTTATTTAATTAATTTATTTCAGTTGTCAGATTTAATAATATAGTTTTTGAATAAAGTTTGATTTAATAATTGATTAACCCATAAATCAATTATTTTAATTCAAAAATCAGTTAAGTTGAGGATAAATGACTTTATTTATTTAATTAATTCATAATTAATTGTGCACATTCAAAGAGCAGTTAAACTCAAAATAGGAAATCAATGCAAGTTGTTAACTTTTGGAAACTCATTACTCTATTTTGAGTTCAAAGTTGATCTAAACTTCTGATTTGAGTTAAAAAGCTATTTTTGCATGATTTTGCATGATTTTGTGAGTTAATTATTTCTAATTTCCTGATAACTCAAAAATCAACCCGAGTTTATCAAGAGTGATTTATGGCTTTTCTCTTGCATCCTCAAAGCCCTAGATTTCTATAAAAACAAGGCTTAGCTCTTCATAATTACAAGACTCGAATTTGCACAATTACTCTGGCGAATTGGTGATTGAAGGATTGAGCATTTGCAACAGACAATTTGTGAGATCTTTCATAGTTGATCATTTAGCTTTTACATAGTTTCTTATTCATAGTTTCATACTCATTCATAGCATTTTTAGATTAAATCTACATTCCAATTTCATTCATATAGCTTAGCTTCATATAGATTTTCATTCATATTATTGCACAGAAAATACCCAAAAAATAGCTTAATCTGCATTCATAGTCTTTCATTCTTTGCATTCAAATCCTTTGTTTAGGTGTTGCATTGTCACTAGTCTCGGTCTGATCTGAGAGTATCATACTCGCACCTACTAGAAGGTAGTAAATTGCTTGGTTAGTTTAGTTTCCATTTCATTGCATGATTTTGGTTTTTGGCTAACCTCTAATGTTTTACTGAAGTGTTGTGTCTACAACTAGGTACAAAATTCACACACACAATTATATTCATGAGTCACATATTGAAGATCACTGGATGAATTGTGTGCATGACTATGAGGTGAGAATCCATAACTATTTTTGGAGGAGTTTGGAGCTGGCACAAACCACTCTTTCATTGAAAATCCCTCAAAAGGTGAAAGATGCTGACACTGATGACATCTTGGATGCCATCTACAATGTAGATAAGGTGTATACAAGGGATATCCTGAATGCAAAGGTGGAAAGGGATAAGAATGATGACATTGATTTCAGAGCATGACACATTATCAAAGTCACAAAATCATGGGTCACCTACCCATTCTCGATGAAACCTATGCCGATGAAGCAATTACCAGAGCATCTCTCTAAAGAGAAGAGGAAGAAATGTGAGAAAGTTTTAAAACCACAATTCAAAGAGGCTACACCTTTGAAGCTAGAGATGGTGTACAGGCATGAGTGCCCGATAGCATATGGCATGGCCACACATTTGAAGAAGGTAAAAACTAAAATGATAGGGAGCATAGCACCTCCAGATGTGCCTTCTTCCAGTGGTCATGATTCTCAAAGTATGGAAAAGAAAACCAAGTTAAAAATAATAGTAGTAAAGCCAGCTAGAGTGATCAAAGGAAATGTGTACAAAATGAAGAATGGCTCGATGCCTACATAGATGGAAACTGTCCTAGAAGAGGATGAGGATGAATTGGATGACATTCCTCTTAGTAAAAGAACAAGGTCTATGGGATTCATGAAAATAAGGAGAGTTATGGAGGATGATTAGGAGGACACTAAGGGGGAAACCCAAGGGGAACCAATAGATCTAGATCCTCTAGGGGATGATGACTTTGATATCAAGGACTTCAAAGGGCTTCATGGTTTTAAAGAATTTGAGCAAGAAGCTTCAGCCACAGGATAGTTGGGGACTTTTGACTCTTTTCCTACACAATTTACTAGTCCCCATGGAAAGAAGAGAGAGAAAGTTCAACAAAAGCCCCAAGAGCAGGCTGAAGAAGAGACAACTAAAGTGAAAAAGGAGACTACGGAGCCCGATAAAGACTCTTCCATTGGGGTCACTTTTGAAGAGGATACAACTACACAGGTCTCCTTAGTTTCACTTATAGTTCCACCTCCACCTCCACCTCCACCTATGCATCCCACTCCGCTCCCTCTGTTAGTTTAAACAACACCTACCACTCTACTTCCACCTCCAATTCAAACCATTCCATTGCCTCAACAGCCTCTTCCATCTCATTTTCCTAAGCCAACTCCACCTCCACCTTGAATGCCTTCACCCACTCCACTTGTTTCCCCTACTCCACCTCTCGACCAAGATGAATCAGTGCCACAAAGCTCACAAGAGCCTGGGAAAGAAATAAAGGCCGCAGGTGAGGAGAAGATGGAAGAAGAACACATAGGATCAGAGGAGTTGACTAATCAAGGAGAATTACAAGTTGAGGATGAGTCACAAATAGAGGAGGAGAAACAAGTAGTTGAGGAACAAAAAACTGATACAGGAGAGCAAACAACTAAGGAAAGTGAACAGAATGTAATGAGAGAACAAGAGACAGAAGGAGAAGGGGAGGAGAGTTCTGAAGAGATGGAGATAGAACATCCAATGACTTCTTCTACTCTTGTAGCCTTGTATGAACCACTAAATGCTTTTTCAAAGGCCACCTAGTTTACAAAGGAAATTCAGCTAAGGGTCAAGGTCTACACAAATGATGAGACTGACATGGCTGCATTAGGGAAAACCTTTCATCAAATGACATCTATTACCTAGGAAAGGACACTTTCATATGTGACACAGGATCAAGTAGGTAGATGGAAGGCACAGGAGGCTATCCCCATAATGAACATTAGCACAACTAAAATCACTCTAAATGACTATGTATTGGAGGAGGTGGATTTGGGGGAGCCAACCAGAGAGGGAAGTAAAACCTTGGCAACCCTCAGATTGAAGCACACCCTTGGTTTCATGGACAAGGATGAGGAGAAAATAAGGACTCTAATGGAACAAAATGAAGCCATGAAGAGATTCATTCTAAAGACAGTGGGTCCCATTGACCCTGATAACCCTAAAGCCTCATTACATTCCATTTTGGAGAAGATGGGTGAAATAAACAAGGATATTCTGTATTCTTTTGTACAAGCTTGTGCGCATTGGAAGGAATATTTTGAGCAATTCACAAAGCTATCCCTCAAAATGATTTTGAGGCCTCTTAGAAGCATTTTGGTAGGAATAAGCTCATTAGTTGAAATCATGAGTGAAGAGGATGACATGGTAGAGAAGATTTTGAAGTGGCAAAAGGTACTAGATGACTTAGTAGTAATAAGGAAGCAACACTTCCAAGTTTTGGTCAAGATTTATGAAGGTTCCGAATTGGATAATTTTGAGCAATAAATCCAAGATATAACAAGTGCATTGACTGTCTTTGAAAAGGTTCTCAAAAGAATGGATAAGAGGCAAGATAACAACTTACTTTTTGTAAAATAATTGCATAAGTTCTTTGAAGGTTTCGATCTAGATCTATATGATGAGGATGATGAGAAGACCATGCATTTAGTGAATGTCATAGGCAATCAGTACTTGGATAAATTTAGGGGTGTCAAGACCAAAGAGGACCTTCAATAGATGTTCTATTAGAAGGAAGAAATCCAGAAAATGCTATCTTGGGAAGAAGAAATACAAAATTTTGCAAGTAAATTGATCGCCTTCCGAGACAGACAACAAGAGATCCTTGAGGGGGTCAAGATGCCCAATTTTGAGGAGGTACTAGAGATCATGGATAGGTTTCAAAAAGCACATCCAGAAGTGCTCCCCAATTAATAAGCAGCTAGTCCAGAGATAGCCAAATTTTGTATAGAGAAAGGCAAATTTTTCGTACTTAACCATTTTAGCAGAGTCTATTTTTTGGCCTTTCAGCCCAAGTGAACTTTTGGCCTCCGAAAGTCTGAAGTCTAAAATTGGGAATAAAGGACTTTACACTTAGTCATTTTTTGGGACTTGATTTTTGGACCAACTGTCGGGATTTGGGTGTTTTTTGGCACGTCCGACAGTTAACTCCAGTTATCTCAGAGATCATTTTTCAGTCAACTGGGTTTCTTTTTGGGGATCATTTCTGCATGATTTTGGGATCTCTTCTAGTTGAGTCCACGTGGAGAAGTAGAAACCAAAGATCAAGGGCAAAATCATGAAGATTATCAAGAGCATGCACGAGTTCTAGCTCCATTTTAGAGACATTTAATGCATGATTTGATCAAAGTTTTGTAATGCACAAGGATTAATTCTATGCTAGGGTAGCTTAACTAAGTTTTAGAAGCAGTTTCATTAATGCAATCTCTAGTTTAGATTTTTTTTCAAGTTTTAGATGGAGGTGAAACCCTAGCTATGAAAATAAGAGCCCAGCTCTATAAATTGTAATAAAACAATGTAATGAGGGTTGATTTGATCATTAATACACTACATACAATTGGTGCTTCATTCATGGTGTGATGCTTCTACAATCTATGCAAAATTTGTGAATGTGTGATTTGCTCATTCTTTATTTCAAAGAGCCAATTGATTGTTTAATGATTTTAAGTTTGTGATTGTTAGCTTAGTGTTTGCTGGTATTACATTGTTGTGTTGTCATGAATTTCTGAAAAGATTATTCTTTGGTGCTTGAAGATTAACTTGTCTCACATGTGTGCACATCTATGGTGGCTTCTTAATTTGATGTGTTTTGGATTATCATATGTCTGCATCTATTTAGTTCTGCTGATGATTGCATCCATATAGCTGAAGATTGTGATATGATCCGATCTTTGTTTTGTGGGTTTCTTCATCTTCTTGGTTATTTAGTTCGCATAATGGTGTGATGCTAGTTTATGTCCATTAAGTTTTCTTTTCAGAAATTTCATTCAATTTCTTGTTACCCTACTCCTTACCCTCTTTGCAAATCATTTTTAGTAGATTAATTAGATCAACATTGCTTTATTCTAAATCTAAAAATCCAAAGAAGAGATATTGTGGTTTCCTAAAGTTTGTTTTATAGTTTTCCTTGAGAAAAGAACCAAAAAAGGCCTCCTTGTTAATAGACTCACATCTATCTTCCATTGAGCTATCCAAGCGGTTGAGACCCAACTATAAGGAACCTTGAGATTGATCCCATCAATCTTCCAAGAGGGGAATTTTCTCGTGTAAATTCCTAACCGTTATCTTCATGTAACAATGATGCTCAATAGAAGTGGTGCTAGAAGGAGGGCCCTCAAAAGGGAGACCCTGGAATATCAGATCATTCTCTCTCAAAAGGTTTGAATGAGTCCTCATATCTTCACCAAACAAAGGGGAATTCCTTGAACTTAAAGAAGTTCACAGACACCACAGCAATAGAACAAAGCACAAAGAGGATACTTTAGATCATCCTAATCTTCCTCCATTTCCAACCATTGCTGCCCTGCCTATTGCTCCTCCACCACTAGCTCTAATGGCATTTTTCACAAATGCTCAAAGCTCTCCATTGGACATACAAGGATAGCTCCACCAGCTGCCCAAGAATCCTAAGAAATTCTGTCGAAGTTTCATCTATGGAGAATCCAGAACAATGGAAGAACATGTTCACGCATTCAAGGAATTGTGCAATCGGAAGGAGATTTCTCATCAAGATGTTGTGTGCCACCTTTTCCCCTACACACTGGGGGAATTTGCATATAATTGGTATCTAAACTTGCTGCAAGGATCCATCGCCACAAGGGCAGAATTTGAAACAAAATTCCTTAACCAATTCAAGTTGTATGTGGATCCAGCGACTCTTCATCACCAGTTCATCTCGGTGAGAAAAGACCTCAATGAATAAATTGCTATGTTCAATCATCATTTCCATAAGATGTACTAGAAGCTTGAGGCTCCTTATACTGTACCATTTGGGGCTGCTATGCAAGTGTACTTGCATGCCTTAGATCCATTAACATCCATATTTTTGAAAAGGCTCCCCCCAGGTAACATAGACACTCTATAAAAGGTGTGTAATGAGGCTATCATGTTTACCCAACAAATGGATCCACAAGCAAGAGAAAATTATGGTATTCCACCAACATTGGGAAACTCTGCTGTAACTGGTCCATTTGCAGTGAATAATCAATTTCCAGTGCAACACACTCCAAGGCTCAATCTAGTGCCCGCTCCATATGTTGCTGCCCCACCACTCACCATCACTTATCCAGGGTATGATACGCATAAGGCTACCTTCTATGAATAGAAGGCTGCTATTCCACATGAGCCAGACCATGCTCTAGTGAATGAATTGGATGCCATGAAGAAGACATTGTCCTAGTTGACCAGAGAGATTACCCAGATGAAGCTCAACCCATCTTAGAACTAGGGGAACTACCAATATCAGACTGCTACCCCAAATACCTACTCATAAAATCAGAATCATAATTATGGCAATTACAACAACAAAAATAATAACAATGGTGGAGGTTATGGGAACACTTCTCAAGATAAGCAGTTTGGACAATAATGAACAAATAGAACATGGAACACATGTCCAAATAATGGTAGCATACCCTCGGACAATGCCAAAACCTTCAACTCATCTGAGGTCAATTTTACCCAAGGTCCCAACATGCATCAACTGGGTGATGAGTATAGGGGCAAATTTTACAAACAACAAGCCCAAGATCCTGAAAGTTCCCAGACCCAATTTAGTGCCATGGTCTTCGATTCATATGATCCAAGTACGGGTGGAACTCTGATTGATAACACTGTAGAAGAAGAGTTTGTCTTCCCTTTCAATCAAGAAATTTAGCCAGAATACTTTGAATTACATGCTTTTCAGAACAATAACAGAACCACCTATAATCTGAGGACTAGAAAAGAGCCTTTGATTGATGGCATTCCCCTAGGGATGTATCCCACTCCACTTGATCTGTGGGCTAGCAATAAACCCACACCCCCAAGAGAACCTGGCACCACTTTTGCTCCAACAACGCAACACCAACCTACTCTGCTTAAAAATCTAGTTTGGAATAATGAAAAGTACAATGTGGTGGAGGAACTGAAGAAAGTTAAAACTAACATGTCAATGTATGACATGTTGCAGAGTTATCCCACTCAAAGAGAAGCCCTCTTGAAGTCACTAGATTATTCCAAATTGGCCTCGTCCAACAATAACATCAGAAATACATCTAACGTGAATGCAAAAGAGGTGATGCCAACTATGTTCAAAGATAGGGCAAAAGTACCCCCATTCTTACTTAGCCTCAAGATCTTAGGAAAGAACCTACATAACTATTTGATTGACTTAGGGGTTTCATGTAACATGATGCCACTATCCATATGCCTAAGATTAGGGTCAATAACCCTCAACCGACTAACAGGGTAGTGATCCAACTTGACAAAATAGAGGTCAAAGTCATTGGAGTCTTGAAGGATACATGCATACAGCTGAAAGCTGACCCCAGAATGCAAGATTGCATTGACATCCATGTGGTGGACATCCCAGAAATATATGGCATGCTGCTCAATAGAGAATGGACATGATCTTTGAGAGGATGGTTCTCCACTAACTTTACTCAACTTTGGCTACCATGGAAAGGGCTCAATAACCAGATCAAGATTGATGCAGAGCCTAAGCTCAAACAAATGATAATTGAGTACAATGCCCCAAATGAAGTCTTGTTCTCACAAGTTGATCTAGAAGTGTATCATTTTGACAAAGCATTCACATTCCATCTCAAAGAAGAAGAGAGCTCGAATGATAGCCCCGTGCAAGGGTTAGTAAGTACCCAGATTCCTGAGGAGATTCTCACAGAATTCATAAGTGGTATGATGAAAAATATGAGGCATCTTAGCCAAGATGCTAACCCAAACATACTGATGTTACCAGGGTATTATTGTCTCCATCAGACAAACCACTTAGAGTTTACATGCCAGGACTGCCAAGAGGCAGTGGTCCAAGTAATAAGCTAGATGTTTGGCACATCCAAGCTTACAAAGGACATAATGACACATTTGAGTGAGGATAGATCTCCCCTTAGTGAGGAACCCTAGGTTCCCACAGCTAAATGGTTTATACAAGAAGAGTGGAGCTCTTCTGATGATGGTTGCCTACCCCCATGTCATGAAATCTAGTGGGATACCAAGGAAAAGCAAAAGATGAAGTGGGATCCCCTTTCCAAATGAGAATACTTAGATGAAGAGAATTTGGAAGCCCCAATTATAGAAGATCTATCACCACCCAAAGTCTTTGTGGAACCTCAGATCAATGTACATCCACCCAAGGTAGCTTCAGAAGTCCAGGTCACATTAACTTCCCATAAGAATCACCCTATCTGGAAACTATGGTTCGATGGCTCCAATTGTAAACAAGGAGAAGGAGCCGGGATTGAATTGGTCAACCCTTGTGGGGGTTCATATTACATTTCCTATCGACTACAATTCTAGTACACCAACAATGTTGCTGAGTATGAGGCTTTAGTTCGAGGTCTTCTCCTGGCACATGAGAAAAAAGTGAAAGCATTAGTTGTGGAAGGTGACTCACAATTGATAGTCCAGTAGATCAAGAGCTAGTATTCCTACACTGACAAGCAGCTAGCCTCCTACCACAACCATGTCTCAGATCTAATTGAAGATTTTGAAGATTTTAACATCCAAAGTGTCCCAAGAAGAAAGAATACCATTGCCGATGCTTCGGCAGTGTCGGCAAGCTCTTTACAACCACTAGAGAAGTCCAAATTGAAGAAATTCTCTGTGGAAGTAGTTTCTGTACTAGTTGTCCCTAAAAATATAAAAAATTTCCAAGTATTCCAAGATGATCAACATATATTGGAATTTATCATGAATGATGCAATCTTTGATAAACAAAGCATTGATGAAGAAGAAGATGAAATGGAAGAGTCAGATGACTTGGAGATCTTAAATTTGAAGATCAACTCCATTCCGAAAGGAATGGCAGCCCTAAAAAGGATTTTTGATAAAGATGAACATGCCCAGGAAAGAGGAAAAACACCAGTAGTAGGAGGTGATGATTGTGAGCTTTACAACTTGGGTACACAATGTGAACCTAGAGAAGTCCATATTGGTAAGGTGGGTACCCCTGAAGAAAAGAAGCAAATGATCGAGCTACTCACTGAGTACAAAGATGTCATAGCATGGAGCTATGAATATTTGAAAACCTAAGATCCCAATGTTATCATCCACAACATTCCCTTGAACCCAGATGCTAAACCCTTTCACCAAAGACAAAGGCCGATGAATCCTATGATTGAACCAATGATCCAGAAGGAGGTACAAAAGTTTCTCAATGCCAAGATAATTTTTCCTATCTGGCATTCAACTTGGGTAGCAAACCTCATCCTAGTGAGAAAGGAAAGTGGAGAGGCTTAGCTCTGTGTGGATTTTAGAAACTTGAACAAGTCCTCTCAAAAGGACAATTATCTATTGCCATCCCCTGACAAAGTATTGCAGGTGGTTAATGGTTCCCAAATGATGTCTTTCCTAGATGGCTACTCTGGGTACAACCAAGTCATGGTAAAAGAAGAAGACCACCTAAAAACAACCTTCACAATGAAATGGGGAACATTTTCTTATCGTCATATGCTGTTTGGTTTGATCAACGCGGGAGCTACTTTCCAATGGGATATGGACGAGGCATTTAAAGGCTTGGTCAAAAAATGCATTATCATATATATGGATGACCTCATAGTTTTCTCCAGGAACCATATTGACCACATTGAGGATTTACGAAAGGTCCTGAAAAGGTGTTGATGTTACAGAATCTCATTGAATCCTAAAAAGTGCGTCTTTGGAGTGACTCAAGGAAAACTTCTCAGACACATCATATTGAAGATAGGCATCTCAATTGACCCTGAGAGAGTTGAGGATATTCTCAAATTGGTTCCTTTGAATAGTAGAAAGGAGTTGAAATCATTCTTTGGGAAAATCAATTTCGTCAGGAAGTTCATCAGTGGATTTGTAGAGATAGTGCATCCATTGAACAATAAGTTAAAGAAAGATGCTAAGATTGAGTGGAACACTTCAGCTAAAGAAGCCTTCAAAGAAATCAAGACATCCATTGTCACTGCTCCAGTTTTGGTCAGCCCTAATTATCTTTTACCATTCAAAGTTTACTCCTTTGCATTTGAGAACTCATGTGCAGGAATCCTCATGCAAAATAAGGAAGAAGAAGATGAATGACCAATAGCTTTCATGAGCTGTCCCCTCAAGAACACATAACTCAAGTACCTGAATATGGACAAACAATATTTTTCCTTGGTCAAGGCCATCAAGAAATTTAGGCACTATATCCTTTGGAGTAAGGTCATTGCCATCATTCTAGATCTAGCAGTCAAGGCCTTATTGATGCAAAATGAATTGGGAGAAAGGAGAGGAAAGTGGATGGCTATACTTCAAGAGTTTGACATCGAGATCCAACCAATGAAATTAGTAAGAGGTCAAGGCCTTACCCAGATGATGGTAGAAACTAAGTAAGGTTTGGTGTGTCCAGTGTACACCAACAAAGGAGTGGTCACTGATATCTAGTATCAGGACATAGTTTACTATTTGTTGCAAAATTGTTTCCTGGAAGGATTGAATGGTTCACAGAGAAGAGCACTAAAGAATAAGAGTAGTTCATACATGTTGAAAAATGGGAAGCTCTACAAGGACAACTACGATGGCCTCTATCTACATTTTTTGGACTAGACTGAAGCTGGGTAGGTCCTCATAGAATTTCATAATAAATATGGTACTCGGCATGGATCAGTAGAAGCCATAGCCAATCAAATACTAAGATCTGACTATTACTGGCCAAATTTTTTCAAAGACACTCATGAGCACATACGCTCTTGTCATGTTTTCCAAACTAGCACCATCCAAGAGAAACATCTGGCGATGCCCCTACAACCATTGTATGAAGTGCACCCATTCGCCTAGTGGGGGATGGATTTCATGGGAATGATCAATCCTCCATCCTCTGTAGGCCACCAATACATCTTGACTACAACTGATTACTGCATGTACTGGATAGAGGCACATGTTATGAGGAATTGTACTACTGAAGTGATAACCAAGTTCCTAGAAGAGTTCATCATCACAAGGTTTGGCATGCCTTTCTTTTTGGTGTGACAATGCCCCTTATTTCTCTTTAGCATCTCTCATTCAATGAAATTTTGAGAACCAGGTAATTCTCAAATTCTCATCCAATTACTATTCGCAAGGGAATGGAGTTGCTGAATCGACAAACAAGAACTTAACCACGGTAATCAAACGCCTCTTGGATGATAATCCCAGAGATTGGCACACTCAATTGAAATATTCCCTATGGATAGATTGTGTAAGAATCAAGAATGCCTTGGGGACCTCTCCCTACTAGTAGGTCTATGACTTGCAACCTATTTTTTTGATGAACCTAAAAATATCAATTCTGAGATTCATGGATAAATATGTAGAGGGTGAGGATTGGGTGTAGATTTGTCTCATGAACTTACTGGACCTTGAAGAGAAAAGAACTTTGGCTTTAGAACATGTGGCCAAACACCAAGTTGTTGTCAAGAGTTGGTTTGACAAAAGAGCAACCATAAAAGCCTTCAGAATCTCTGATTTGGTTCTAATGTGGGACAAAGCTAAAGAAAAACCGGGCAGCCACACCAAATTACAACATTTGTGGATAGGCCCTTTCTAGATCACAAAGATCCTAGGAGAAAATACCTTTCAAATTAGTTCTCTTGATGGGGAATTGGTCCCATTTCCAGTCAATAGCTAGTTTTTGAAGCACTATTTTGGGTCTTGACTGGCCCCTTGTATAATGCTGTATATTCTTGTACTTTAGAGTCTTTTCTTTTTGTTTTCTTGGTGTCTTTTCCTTTGCATCTTTTCATTGGGTCTTTGTTTGTAGGGGGTGGATGATTTTCAAGATTAGTGATCCACATCAGGTAGTCCCAACAAGAGATAAAGGTTTTCCATTGCCAAACTCTTTGACGTAGTTTTGTCTTGCAGGGAGCCAGATACAGTGATTAGAAGTAAGACATTTTCTTTTTATACTTCTCGAAGGAGTTCATCAGAACCAACCATCCTCAACACTAATGAACATTTTAAAAGGGGGATCCTGGGTCATGAGCCTCTCATGATAGGATCTTGGTCAGAGTGGAGAAATGCCCATGGTCATGAAGGAAGTCAGGAGCCAGAACCCTATCCTAACTGGAACACAGACTAAAAGAAAAGAGCAAGAAAGAAAAAAGGAGGAACACATAAAGATGAGATTAACAAAAAAGCACTCAAAGCTAGGGTAGCATAGTTTAAGTGTTGCCCCAGCTCCCCCAAAAAAAGAAGAAAAAGGACCAGAGAAACAATTATCTGACGAAAGCCATAATGAATATCAAAGTAGCATGTGTTGAACAAAATAAAAAGCAAGTTGTTAAGAATAAAATGGTTCAAAAGAATTAGTTTTTTAGAACTGTTGCATATCTAGTCTAAGAGCCCTCCAAAGGAGTTTAAAACTTCTAACAAATCTCATCTGCAGTAAGGAAAGGGTGATTTTAGCAACCTCTACTAGGGCTATAAATGCCTGCCTGGTAGTAGAGCAAGGTTAAATTGACTTTGGTTGACTTCGGATTGGTGGGAAGTGATCTGACAATGATTGGTTGATGATCAACAGAGGCTTACGGCAGAGGATTCTTGGGAAATGATCACATGTAATCACATACTAGATGCCGATGTTATGATTTTCTTAATCTTGATGATGATGAGATAATCACTCTAGTTGAAGATCTTGTGCTTGGCTCATTGTAAGATGAGAATGTTTTGAGGTAGTATGGCTCAAGAAAAATTAGGTTGTTTCCCTTTCTTTTGTTGGGGATATTTGTTGTGGTCCCACAACCACGCTCCTCTTTTTTGCCTATTGGCTTAAGGCCCCCCCCCTTCTTTTTTAGCTTTGTCATTAGGTTTTTGGTCTATTTTGTTCTTTTGTCTTTGTTTTTAGTTAGTTTTTTTCTTTGTTTGTTAGTCTTTTCACACTTTCACACTTTCAGACGTCCGAAAGTGAGAGAGGTTTGAAATGGTGAAAGTCTGCAGTAGCAAAAATCTTGCCTTAGGCATTCCAAGACCTAGGCGGTGTTTGGGACTTCGAACGCCAAAAAGTAAGGAGGTCTGACTCCTCCGAGAGTTGGCCTTTTGGTGTTTTGGATGTTCAGAGGTTCGATACCCCCGAAAGGCTGATCAACAAGGGGCTGACATCACCCACTGATCTGCCTATATAAGCTAGAACGGGTTCTTTTTGACTCACTTATTTGCTCTCACTTGTCGTGTTTTTGGAGCTTTTGCGCACCTTTGCTTCTTGCTTGTTGCCTCGGTCTCTCCTATTGGTCTTCATCCTCTGCTTGTTTTAAAGGTCAATTTTTCTCTTCTCCCTTTCTCTTTCCTTCTATTTTTTGTTGTTTCCTTTTGGTTCTAGTTAGGGTTTCTTGTTTCAATTGTTCTTAGCTAGGGTTTTTGGTCTTCCTTGCTAGTTTAGGGTTTGTTTTGTTCTTCAACAGCTTGCTTCAGCCTCAAGGGTCATGAGGTAGTCCCCTCTAAATCCCCTTGGCGAGTTTGTGGTCAAACTCATCGTCGGACTCATTTTCGAGTCTAATAGACCAAACCCTAGTTTTGGACCTTTGGTGTCTGAAAATCTCAAACCTTCTGACAAAATTCTCCTAAGTGCTGCTATTTTGACATTTTGGTGTTGTCGCATACCGAAAAATCCTCTCATCTGATTTTCCAAAACCAAAATACCAGTATTTTTTCCTAAGCTCAAACAACCAAGTGCCTTTTTTGACATTTTGGCATTTTGGTGTTGTCACACACCAAAACCCTCATTGCTCTGATTTTCTGAACCCAAGATGACCGAAACAATTTGCAAAATAAAGGCACATTTATGTGTTTTGGAAGTTTTGGCCTGCAAAGGTTCCCCACCTTCAATTCATCGAAAAGGGGTATCAGCAGTCTTGATTTGGCCTATTTTTTCACATTTTCAGCATTTCAAACTTTTCAGAGGTCACGTACCCCTGAAATCCCAAAATGCCAAAAAGGTCTTTGAAAGCCCTTTTAAGCTTGATTTATTAGTGCTCTATGTTTTTAATGAAATTTTCAACTCTCTTGTTACTGATTCATGTCTTGTCCTCTTTGTAGAAATGACCAAGAAAGTTATGTCACCAGCTATGAAATATTAGTTCAAGGGATACCATCCACCTTCAAAGGTGACTAACTTGCATGTGGACATCAGAGACATAGACATTGGCAATGTAAGCTAGAATGATTACTTGAAAAAGTGCACCCAACCAGTGGGAAGGTTTGAAGATTGCACCTCATTAGTGCACTGTTCCTTAGTGAATGTAGCAGCTCATCCGGTCTCCATCTTGTTTTCAGACTTGATTAATACTCTGGCTAGCCACTATGTACCAGATGAGAGAATGGTGAAGAACAATGTTGGTGAGGTAGTCATGGATTTGAGGCCAGATAACATCGAGGATTTCTTCCACCTACCCAAAGGGGTTGACAAGTTTTTTAACTTCAAAATCAATAAGGGAATGGAGTTCTACAATAAGGATGTGTCACGGGCCCACAACATTGTAAATAATGAGTACCTCATGCATCCTATGCCAAAGAAAAAACTAGACATAATTGATATGCAGAGGGGATACATGCAAGAAGACATCCAAGCACTAATCACAATGATTAGTGGGGTGTATGGGTTAGCAAAATCTAGTCAGTTGGAGCCCTGGATGATCTTTCTCATCCAAAAGATAAGGGAGAGATAGCCAAGGTTCGATTGGGCCACCATTTTGTGTGACAATCTAGAAGAGTAGCTGATAAGAGTAAAAACTGATCCTCATTTCTACATGACATCCTATGTTGTGTACCTACTAGTGGCCAAGGTAGTATATTTGGGATTGACAAAGGTTGGAGTTATGGGAAACTTGGACACTTGACCTTTTACGATGTATCCGCAATTGGTCAGGAAGGAGTACTACACACACACCAGTCCAGATTTCTAGATTGTCAATGATGCATTTGTCTTCACTATCATACACTCCATTGAGGGAGATTATGCCAAAATAATGTCTATAGAAGCTGGAGCAAAAGTGAAGGCCCTTGGGGCATTCTACATCCAATTCAGGACATTCACATACATTCAGGTTGCAGGATACACTCTTCCACCCAAGAAGTTACCCAGGTACCCTTTTGACATAGTAGTCCTCCTGGAAATAGCAAGGTAGTTGTCAGATGTGCATGAACACATAAACCACAAGAAGAAATAGTGCTGGGACTTTCTAGTCTCTATAGGCCCCCACTATGTGCCAGATATGAAAATCTGTAAATCTGTGACTTGGGAATGGGATGAATTCCCAATGCCAACCTACAATTTGATAAGAGCTCACTTTAACCCCATCAGTACATTCAGCCATATAATGGGGAGACATTATATTCATGAGTCACATATTGAAGATCACTGGATGAATTGTGTGGATGACTATGAGGTGAGAATCCATGATTATTGTCAGATGAGTTTGGAGCTGGCACAAACCGCTCTTTCATTGAAAATCCCTCAAAAGGTGAAAGATGCTAACTCTGATGACATCTTGGATCCCATCTACAATGTAGATAAGGTGTATACAAGGGCTATCCTGAACACAAAGGTGGACATTGATGAGAATGATGACATTGATTTCAGAGCCTGGCACATTATTAAAGTCATGAAATCATGGGTCGCCCGCTCATTCCTAATGAAACCTCTACCGATGAAGCAATTACCAGAGTAGCCCTCTAAAGAGAAGAGGAAGAAAGGTGAGAAAGTTTTAAAACCACAATTCAAAGAGGCTACACCTTTGAAGCTAGAGATGGTGTACAGGCATGAGCACTCAACAGCATATGGCCCAGCCACACATTCAAAGAAAGTAAAAACTAAAATGACAGGGAGCATAGCGCCTCCAGATGAGCCTTCTTCTAGTGGTCATGATTCTCCAAGTACAGGAAAGAAAACCAAGTTAAAAATAATAGGACCGAAGCTGGCTAGAGTGATCAAAGGAAATGTGTACAAAACAAAGAAGGGCTCGATGCCTACATAGATGGGCACCCTGCTAGAAGAGGATGAGGATGAATTGGATGACATTCCTCTTAGTAAAAGAACAAGGTCTGTGGGATTCATGAAAAGAAGGAGAGTTATGGAGGATGCTGAGGAGGCAACCCAAGGGGAAGCCATATATCTAGATCCTCTAGGGGATGATGAATTTGATATCAAGGACTTTGAAGGGCTTCATGGTTTTAAATAATTTGGGCAAGAAGCTTTAGCCGTAGGACAGTTGGTAACTTTTGACTCTTTCTCTACAAAATTTACTAGTCCCCATGGCAAGAAGAGAGAGGAAGTTCAACAAAAGCCCCAAGAGTAGGTTGAAGAAGAGACAACTAAAGTGCAAAAGGAGACTGTGGATCCCGATAAAGACTCTTCCATTTGGGTCACTTCTGAAGAGGATACAACTACACAGGTCCCCTTAGTTTCACCTATAGTTCCACCTCCACCTCCACCTATGCATCCCACTCCGCTCCCTCTATTGTTTCAAACACCACCTACCACTCCACTTCCACCTCTAGTTCAAACCATTCCATTGCCTCAACAACCTCTTCCATCTCATTTTCCCATGCCAACTCCACCTCCACCTTGAATGCCTTCACCCACTCCCCTTGTTGCCTCTACTCCACCTCTCGAACAAGATGAATCAGTGCCACAAAGCTCACAAGAGCATGAGAAAGAAACAAAGGCCATGAGTGAGGAGAAGATGGAAGAAGAACATGTAGGATTAGAGGACCTGACTGATCAAGGAGAATCATAGGTTGAGGAGGAACCACAAACAAAGGAGGAGAAACAAGTAGCTGAGGAAAAAAAAACTAATGCAGGAGAGAAAATAGTTGAGGAAAGTGAAAAGAATGTAATGAGAGAACAAGAGACAGAAGGAGAAGGGGAGGAGAGTTCTGAAGAGATGGAGATAGAACATCCAATAACTTCTTCTACTCTTGCAACCTCGTATGAACCACTAAATGCTTTTTCAAAGCCCACCTAGTTTACAAATGAAATTCAGTCAAGGGTTAGGGTCTATATAGGTGATGAGACTTACATGGCTACATTAGGGAAAGCCTTCCATCAAATGACATCTATTACCCAGGAAAGGACACTTTTATATGTGACATAGGATCAAGCAGGTAGATGGAAGGCACATGCTGCTATCCCCACAATGAACATTAGCACAACTGAAATCACTCTGGATGACTATGTATTGGGCGAGGTGGATTTGGGGGAGCCAACTAGAGAGGGGAGTAAAACCTTGGAAACCCTCAGATTGAAGCATGCCCTTGGTTTCATGGATAAGGATGAGGAGAAAATAAGGACTCTAATGGAACAAAATGAAGCCATGAAGAGATTCATTCTAAAGACAGCGGGTCCCATTGACCCTAATAACCTTGAGGCCTCATTACAAGCCATTTTGGAGAAGGGTGAAATAAACATGGATATTCTGTATTCTTTTGTATAGGCTTGTGTGGATTGGTAGGAAGATTTTGAGCAGTTCACAAAGCTATCCCTCAAAAAGATTCTAAGGCCTCTTAGAAGCATTTTGGTAGGAATAAGCTCATTAGTTGAAATCATGAGTGAAGAGGATGACATGGTAGAGAAGATTTTGAAGTGGCAGAAGGTACTAGATGACTTAGTGGTAATAAGGAAGCAACACTTCCAAGTTTTGGTCAAGATTTATGAAGGTTCTGAGCTGGATAATTTTGAGCAATGGATCCAGGATATAACAAGTGCATTGACTGTCTTTGAAAAGGTTCTCAAAAGAATGGATACGAGGAAAGATAATAGTTTACTTTTTGTAAAAGAATTGCATAAGTTCTTTAAAGGTTTGGATGTGGATCTGTATGATGAGGATGATGAGAAGATCATGCATTCAGTGAACATCATAGTAAATCAGTACTTGGCTATATTTAGGGGTGTCAAGACCAAAGATGACCTTCAATAGATGTTCTATCAGAAGGAAGAAATCTAGAAAATGCTATCTCGGGAAGAAGAAATACAAAATTTTGCAAGTGAATTGATCACCTTCCAAGACATACAAAAAGAGATCCTTGAGGGGGTCAAGATGCCCAATTTTGAGGAGGTACTAGAGATCATGGATAGGTTTTGAAAAGCACATCCAGAAGTGCTCCCTAGTTAATAAGCAACCAGTCTAGAGATAGCCAAATTTTATATAGAGAAAGGCAATTTTTTTGTACTTAACCATTTTTGTAGAGTCTATTTTTCGGCCTTTTGGCCCTAGAAAAATTTTGGCCTCCGAAATTTCAAAGTCTAAAATTGGGAATAAAGGACTTCACACTTAGTCATTTTTTGGGACTTGAGTTTTGGACCAACTGTCAGGATTTGGGCATTTTTTGGCACGTTCGAAGGTTAACTCCAATTATCTCAGAGATCATTTTTTAGTCAAATGGGATTCATTTTGGGGGTTGTTTCTACATGATTTTGGGATCTCTTCCAATTGATTCCATGTGGAGAAGGGTAGAATCATGAAGATTATCAAGAGCATGCACGAGTTCCAGCTCCATTCTAGAGACATTTAATGCATGATTTGATCAAAGTTTTGTAATGCACGAGGTTTAATTCCGTGCTAGGGTAGCTTAACTAAGTTTTAGAAGTAGTTTCATTAATGCAATCTCTAGTTTAGATTTGTTTTCAAGTTTTAGATGGAGCCAAAACCCTAGCTGCGAAAATAAGAGCCCAACTCTATAAATTGTAATAAAACCATGTAATGAGGGTCAATTTGATCATTAATACAATACATACAATTGGCACTTCATTCATGGTGTGATGCTTCTACTATCTATGTGAAATTTGTGAATGTGTAATTTTCTCATTCTTTATTTCAAAGAGCTAATTAATTGTTTAATGATTTTAAGTCAATAATTGTTAGTTCGGTGTTTGTTGATATTACATTGCTGTGTTGTGACAAATTTTTGAGAAGAATATTCTATGGTGCTTGAAGATTAACTTGTCTCACATGTGCGCACATCTATGGTGGCTTTGTGATTTGATGAGTTTTGGCTTATCATACGTCTGCGTCTATTTAGTTCCATTGATGATTGCATCCATATAGCTAAAGATTGTGATATGATTCGATCTCTATTTTGTGGTTTTCTTCATCTTCTTGGTTATTTAATTCACATAATGGTGTGATGCTAGTTTATGTCCATTAGGTTTTCTTTTCGGCAATTTATTTCAATTTCTTGTTACCCTGCTCCTTCTTACCCTCTTTGAAAATCATTTTTAGTAGATTAATTAGATCAACATTGCTTTATTCTAAGTCTGAAAAATCCAAAAAAGAGATATTGTGGTTTCCTAAAGTTTGTTTTACAGTTTTCCTTGAGAGAAGAACCAACAAAGGCCTCCTTGTTAACACTCACATCTGTCTTCCATTGAGCTATCCAAGCGGTTGAGACCCAGCCATAAGGAACCTTGAGATTGATCCCATCAATCTTCCAAGAGGGGAATTTGCTCGCGTAAATTCCTAGCCGTTGTCTTCATGTAAAAATGATGCTCAATAGTAACGTGATCAAGAATATCAATAAGAGAGGAAATGCCAGCAACAGCCCAAGACTTAGTAGAACAACCTTGCGTGAGGGCAAGGGGTTTGTCACCATGATACATGTTCCACCAAATCGATCGCTCATCATGAACAGAGTCAAAACAAAAGGGATCGGTATCAAGCAGATGGCCTCTAACATGCTCCCAATTTATTCTTCTTTTGATAATTTATTCTCTCAATTTTTCGGCACCTTTATTTTAGGTCATATTACACATTTTCCTTTCTTCACTTGCTATTTATTTAATTATTTTGGATTGAAACGTTATGACTGTTTGATAAGATATGACTTTTAATTAAAAAATTTATTTTGTTATTAATCAAATTTATTTATTTAAGTGATCATATTTGTATTTTCTTTTATATTATTTTAAAACAATTGTGAGGATAGTAAATTTTTTTTTATAGTATATAAGATGTTGTAATTAATTATAAAATTATATAATTATAATTTTTTATATAATGATAATTGTAGAAATAAATAAATTATTTAATTATAATTATATAAATAATTATTTATTATAAATTATAATTAATTTAATCCTTAATCTTAATTTTATTTTTTGAATATAATAATAGTGCTAATTTTATTTTTTTATATATATTTTTTATTACACATGATTAATATTATTATTATATATAATATAGTAACATTATATTATACATAAATTATAATTATAAGATAATATATTTTAATATATTTTAGAATGTATAATAATTATAAATATAATATTATTATAATCTAGATTATAATAATAATATATAATAATTTTTCTTAGAAGACTATATAATGTAAATATATATTATTTTTATTTAACATTTACAATTGAATGACAAAAAAATACATTCTAACAAATATACTACTTATAATATAATTAAGTAAAATTAAGTTCATCTTAAAATACACCTACATTAAGATAAATTTAGTTTAACAAAAAAATAAATATCTTAATTTCTAATTGGTTCATACACATTGTTTTAATCACTAGTTAAACCAAGAAATCCAAAAGTCATTGCAATAGTGCTTGCTTAGCCTACCGACAACTACTAATAATATATATAAGAAAAGCCAACAAATGTGGAGGCTTCAATAAAGTTATATATTGAAAAAAATATTGTCTCCATATATTTTGTTTCTCCAACGAAATTGAATATAAAATATTATTTAATAATTAAAATAATATTATTTTAAAAATTAAGGATTAATTTATATATTTTAATAAATATAAATAAAATCATAGTAGAGTTACAGATCAATTTATTTAGTGTTACACGTAAGTTGTAATTTGGTTTAATGTTGAATTATGTGTATGTTTAGGTTTCAATTTGGTTTAGGGTTTAGATTTTATTTAGTTTAGGGTAGGAGTTCAATTTGGTTTTGTTTTAGTGTTTTGGTTTCATTTTTTTTTTAATTAGGTGTATGATTATGGTTCAAGTTGGTTTAGTGTTATAGTTAAGGTTCAAGTTGGTTTAGGATTTTGCTTCAATTTCATTTATGTTAAGTGTATAATTTGGTTTAGGTTTATGGTTGGGTTCAATTTAGCTTAGTCTTACAATTAGTGATGAAAGGCTTAAATTTTTCTTTAATTTAGTTTAGGTTTGGGTCTCAATTTGGTTTTTTTTAGGGATAGAGTTCAATTTGGTTTAATGTTTTTTTAGACCTTCAAGATTTTTAGGGGTGGGTTTTTACTTAGTTTAGGTTTTGATTCAATTTGGTTTACTATTAGGATTATGGTTCGGTTTGATTTAGTGTTATGATTAGGGTTGAATTTGGTTTTGAATTTTCCTTCAATTTAGTATAAGGTTAGGGTTTAACTAATTGTAGTGTTGAATTGGATTTGGGACTACAATTTAAGTTGGATTATTGTTAGGGTTAATTTGAATTTGATTTGAGATGTGGGTTATTTCTCATTTAGGTTTAGGGTCCAATTAGTATTAGAGTTTAATTGAGGTTTGATTATGTGGCTATTTTTTTATAATTTAACTTTAGTGCGCGATTATAATGAATTAAGGTTTATGGATATGGTTGGAGTAGGAAAAGGTTTATGTGAAGGGTTTAATTATCATTAGTTGTTAATTATATATTTATTAACTTGAGTTTTTGTATGGTTGCAATAAATGTCATTCTAGGTATATTTGGTTAATTGTATTTTCATTGATATTTGTCTAATGCATTGATATGTATTTTTATGATAAATTGTTTTTAATGTATACATCTAAATTTTATTATAGTTAAAAAATACCAGTGTAAAATTACATTTGAAATTACAAAACACCCATTACGATAGCCAAATGTAAGTTGAAAGTCAATATAATTATTTCACCCATAATAAATAAATAAATAAAATATTTTGTTAAATTCTACATTGTATAATTGATGAAAAAAAATTCAATTTTTTTTATTATGGTCACCATACATTTGTAGAATCTATTAACATGCTATATAATGGTATATAACTTCCATATTTGTTGGCTTTAACAAGGAGTTGTGGGTCAAAATCTGCCAATTGAATTGTTCAGATTCCTTCAGTACTCTATAATGATACTTTCTCTCTCACAATTAATATGCACCCATCTCTATTTGATAGTATCATGTATACTTTTTTGGGTAATTCGATATGTAAAGGAGACCATATATTTCTTTCTTTACCTTCTTTTTCTTCTTTTTCTAATTTCCTCACTTTACGATATGATTTGTCAAGCAACACTATGCAACCATCACATCTAGTTATTTTCCCGAATGTACTAAAAATCTTCTAGTGAATCATAACATCATAATAATTTTCATAATCTTTTGTTTTGACTTCTTCAAATGCAAAAATTGCTATTGGTGGGTTTGCATTACCGTCCACAAGTGATGGAATTATTGTCCAAGTTAATGTAGCATAATTGGAATTCAACAATCATATAAACCATATGCATTTTCTTCATTAAATCCAATAGTTTTAGACTATTGGTTTAAATGTCTTTCTCTATGTATTTTAATGCAACTTTATTAATATGTCTATTCCATGAGCACATTGTGCATATCAATCCATTGAGTTCTTTATGAAATATATTAAAGTCTAGCCTTCTTGCAAATTCTCTAATTAGTGTGGTTGCATAGAAATAATGTGTGTTGTATAATGAATTGGTTAATAATGAAATGCCTTCATAAAAGAAACAGGCATAGGCAAGATCAACATTTAATATGCATTTTATTTATATTTTGTTGTTAGATAGTTGTTGATCTTCATGTATATATGATAAATGGCATTGAAGCGTTGAGCTTTATGAATCCACCTAGTTTAATCACTCTTAAGTTTTGATGTGTCATTTTTTCTTTAAATTAAGTATACAAGAGGAAACAATAAAGCATATATTTTTTCTACCTTACATTCTCACAGTAGTTTCAATGCATACAAATGTAGTCCGTCTTCTCTTTTTTGCCTCACCTATAGTAAAAGAAATGTAGGGATATCACAATTTTCCACCTAACTATTGTCAATGGGCTCATTGTTTGTTTCTTTTATGAACTATATCAACATAACAATAATAAAATAAGTCATTTTACTTGGTTGGTTTAATTATTTCATTTTTTTATGAATTATTATACTTCTTTTGTAGAACCTACAAGGAGACATTGATGAAGACTGAAGAAAAGAAAACATTGGCTCTGGAGTTTCTTTTCCATATCAATTACCATTGGTGCAATTTTTGTGAAATTACAACATAAATTTATATACAATAGGTTAAAATGAAAGATTGGAGGCCTTCATAGTGTAGAAGATCTAATTTTTCATAGAATGACATTTGAATGTGTGTGTTTATAATTTTTATATGGTAGGAAGATAATTTATCCATCAGGCCAATTCTATTTTTGTTACCTTGCCTACCAATGCTTCATGGCATTATGAGAATGAAAAAATAAATTAAAAAATATTAATGAGTTCTCGTGTTCTTGGCTTTGGTTATCTAATTTGAGAATATGGAAAATATTGCATACCAATTTTTCTTGGTGTGTTGTAATGCCCCACTAAGGAACCCTTGGAACATAGAGTAATACATGTACTGATAAAAAAAAATGTACACATCAATAACAAGAGTGCATATAAGAGTGAGTGTGTAGTTGAGTTGGTGTGTAGGCAATTCATGAGGCATAGTGTTAGGCCAATGATCTCGGTGCTATGCATAAAATTTGTTTAAAATCTCGTTAGGTTCACCACAAACCCTTTAAGGGAAAGTGTGTAGCCAAATTTGGTGTGCAGGTGATTTGTGAGGCATATTGCTAGGATAATGATCCCAGTGCTACGCATCAACTTTGATTCAAATATTATCAGGGTCACCACAAACCCTTTATCAAGTAATAATTAGGGTATGAATTTTTTTTGGATGGATTGTCTACAACAAGAGAGGAAAGGGAAGTTTTAAGAACACTAGGGCCTAAACTATGGAGATCAAATGCAGCGATGTTGGCCTTTCAATTGACGATGGCAAGGTAGTTTTCAGAATCTCCCAAAAGAAAGTAGCTTTAATGGTGGACAAAATAAGGCAACTAGAGTTAATCAACAGGATGGTAGGGGTTAGGAGAAGTTGATCTAGAATCAAGAACCATATAGAGAGTTTCTTCCTATTGAACAAGATTTCAAATTTTAGTAAATCTCAAAGAAGTTTTGGCAACCTAAACCTCAGTTGATCAAGGAAAATGACAAGCAAGAGGTGAGTGACAATATTACTTATGCTAGGGCTTCAAAAAGTAGTTAATAAAATTTAGTGGTTGGAATCTGTTGCTTATCATGAGGAAAAACACTTTGTTATGAAATGGTTAGGGCCTTGGCCATCCCTGAGTAAGGTGAATCATTGGTGTGAAAATCAATGTTGAAGCTTGTTCTACTCAGTGAATTTTTTTCTAATGGTTTCTACTTGATAATATGATCATCGAAGGAAGACAAAGCATGGATATTAAACAACAACCCATATATGATGAATGGAAAAGGTTTCTTGATTAAAGATTGGAATGTAAATTTTAATCCTAAAAAGGAGGAATTTAAGGAGATTCTTGCCTAGTTTAGACTTAAGAACTTACCTCAAGAATATTGGGGAGATGAAACTATGAAAAATTTAGGTTAATCTCTGGGTAGGTATATTAGGTATGAAGAGGTGATCAACCTAGGTGATTCTACAATATTCCTTAGAATTTTAATATGGATACAGACATGATATGAGCTACCTAATCACATTATTATGCATTTAGATAAAGGAGAATAGCAAAAACCCCTTATTGTTGAAAATGGTGGGTTTGAGGAGGCTTGCTCCATCTCACATGGGAATGGATGCATGCAAAAGGGTAAAATTTTAGAGGTAGACATGTTTAATGAGATGATTGTCAAATTATTAGAATCCAAGGATATGCAACCTATAGATTTAGAGGGGCAGGAATTCTTATTCTCAGCCAAAGCTTTGGATTGGAATTTTATGGGGGAGGAGGACAAGCTTATTAAATATTTAATCGACATTATTTTCTCCTTGGAAGTGGATGGATTCTTAGGTAATGTGGATTAATGTGGCTCTACAAAGATTGTTAAGGAAACTCCCTTCTCTCCATGTCCTAATGCCATGGATATGATGGAATCCAAGTCTAATCAGGATGAAGACATTAATCCTAGGATATCTCAAGGTGAACCCCTTTACGATGATGCAAAGGAATGGGGTGATCAAGATTGTCAGATCAAGGAGGTGAGTCCACAACAAGATCTGAGATAGGTGGGTTTAGTCCTTAATTCTTTCCCTATGGAGAACCAAAGATTTAATGATGTAGAAGATATGAGCAACAATTGGGGGACCAACCCTATTGAGGATCATGCCATTAGTACAGAGGAAAATGAACATTCTTTTTTAAGCAAGACTAAATGTTCTGATAAGAAATAAGTTTTTTAAGATGATAAGATCCCCCATAAGAAACTTATAAAAATTATTTGAGGATGCTAGAGACAATGGTGGGGACCCTCTAGACTCTGACTCCAACTATTTCTTGCAAGAGGAAGACAATGATGAGGATGATATGGGGTTTTATGAAACTCCAAGTATTATGGAACCAATGGGTGTGGATAAATATTAGTCTACAATTAATAAGGCCAAGATAGGAGAGAAGAAGAGACATGGTCCTCGAACAAACTGAGAGAAGATGGAAGTGGCAGGTTGTGTAGCAGACCAAACAAAATTGCTGAGATCGGGAAAGGCTATGCCTTTTCCTAGAGGCAATTAGGATCCTTTCATGGAATGTCAGGGGTATCAATTCCCCTGACAAGATCTGCCTAATAAAAAGGGGTCTTGATCAAGTTAGGCCAAATGTAGTTTTGTTACAGGAAACAAAGTTAACGTAAGCTAATGTGGATTCTTTTAAAAATTATTTTAGTAGATGGAAAGGGGTTTTCACCGAGGCTAGTGGTGCCTTAGGAGGGTTATGTATGATGTGGGATGATAGTTCATTAGATGTTAATATGATTTTCTAGTCTAACAACTGGTAGTGGGTGGAGGTTATTTTAAAACAACTCCTTTCTAAGTTTTATGTTTTTAACATTTATGGTCCTAATAACTTTGCTATGAAAAAAGCTCTTTGGCAAGATTTATCTAGCTTTTTGGATCGTACAGAAGATGAAATTTTCCTTTTGGGGGGATATTTCAATGCTATTCTCAATATGGTAGAGAAGAAAGGTGGTCTTAGTTGGTCCAATCAAAGCCAAAAAGACTTTGTGGATCTTATAGTTCAGAACAGCCTAGTGGAGGTTGATCCAAGGAATGGTGATTTCACATGGACTAATAGGCATAGTAGGTTCTTGAATATTAATCTAAAACTTGATAGGTTTCTACAGGAAGGTCATTGGGATATATTTGATTAGGTATGTAGTGCAAAGATTCTTCCAATCTCTAGCTTTGATCATTTTCTGATCTTCTGCAGCATTCATGAGGATTCTACTCTAGAACAATCTCCTTTTAAGTTTGAAATGATGTGGTTTAGGGATGAGGATTTTATGGAGAGATTAGCTCAATGGCCGAATGAGGATCCAATTAAGGATGGTAAAAAATCCTTTATCTTCTTTAAGAAGTTTCAATTTTTGAAAGACTGATTGAAGATCTAGAACATGGATGTTTTTCGGAACATTTTTGTTGAGAAATCTAAACTTGAAAAAAAGTTTGCAAATTTGAACTCAAAAGTTATTGTAGAAGGGATGGATGAGATGGATTATGCTTTGGAGAAAGTGATTTCTAAGGAATATAATGAACTCTTAGCTAGAGAATAACTGTATTGGAAACAAAAATCTATGGAAACATGGCTAAAAGATGGTGATAGAAACACTAAATTTTTCCATAAATCTATCAAGGTGAAAAGAGCCTAAAATAGGATTTGTTTTATCCAAGATGGTCAAGGAAATATGCTAATAGATGCTGAAAAGGTGAATAAGGAAGTGGTGACTTTTTTCTCTAAATTTTTTGTAAGTAACCCTGACACTCTAGTAGGAACTGATGATTTACTTGGTCTTATTCTGAGATGCATCTCAAAGGCCCATAATTGTGATCTTATGAAACCTATCTCTAAGGCTAAAGTCGCAAAGGCTATTTTTGGTTTGGGAGGAGACAAAGACCTAGGGTCGAATGGCTTTCTAGCCCTTTTTTTCCAAAGAGCATGGGATATTGTTGGGGATGAACTCTGGGAGGTGGTGGAGGAGTCCAACATTGGTGGTTTCCTTCTGAAAGACTTTAATAATACCTTTATAGCTTCGATTCCTAAGAAAGATGATAAGAAAACCTTTGATGATTTTAGGCCCATTTCTCTTTGCAATACAACCTATAAGGTAATTATAAAGGTGATGGTGAACATGATGAAATTAGTATTAGTTTTTATTATTTCCCCAAAACAAAGTGGTTTTTCCCTTAATATATCTATCCTTGAAGGTATTATTGTAGCCCATGAGGAAATTCATTCAATTATAATAGCCAAGATGAAGAAAATGATGATAGAGTTGGATATTAAAAAGGCATATGATAATGTTAACAAATCTTTTTTATTGAAAATCCTAAGGAGGTTTGGTTTTAGTGATGGTTGGCTTAAATGGATAGACAACTGTATTAAAACACCTAGATTCTCTATCCTTGTTAATGGGATTCCTTGGGGCTTCTTTAAAACCACTAGAGGTATTAGATAGGGAGACCCCATATCCCCTTTTTTGTTTATCATACTGGAAAAGGTGTTGGGTAGGCTAATTACCAATAAAAGGAAGGAATGGTAGTGGAAAGGTATTGGAGTGGCAGAGGGAGTGGAACCCTTATCTCATATCCAATTTTTGGATGACAATTACTTGATGGGAGAGGCTTCAGCTCGGGAAACTAGGACTATAAAGGAAACTTTAGATAGGTATGGTGATGTCTTCGGTGAGTGTGTGAATTGGAGAAAAATTGAAGTGTATTTATTTAACACATGAATGGATTTACAAAGATAGCTATGTAATATTTTGGATATAAAGACTAAACTATCTGGTAAGTATCTTGGTGTCCTTTTGCTTGAAGGTGCTTGCAAGCCCCACCTCTAGGACTTATTAGATAGTTGTGTGAGTAGAATGGAATTTTGGAAAATTAAATGGCTCACTTCTGTAGGTAGGATCCTTCTTTTGTAATCTATTATCTTGACTATCCTTATTTACTCTATGATTTGTTGAAAAATTCTTAAGAAGATTTTAAGCTCCATAGAAGATAGAATGCATTTTTTTTTTGGAATGGGGCTAATAATGAGGATACATGGCCTCTTTTAGCTTGGGATAGGATCTATAAGAAGAAAATATGTGGTGGTGTAGGGATCAGGAACTGGCATAAAATGGATCTTTCTCTTGGAGCCAAATTAGTGTGGAACATTTATTCAAACCCTAAGAGACTATGGGTAAAAATTTTCAATGCTAAATATTTGGATTCTCAAGATAGAGAGAGAATATTCAAAATTTGTAATCCCCGTAAAGGTTTTATAATATGGAACTTTGTTATGGAGTGCAGAAATATTATAACTGAATACACATCTTGGTAGGTGGGAAGGGGTAATAAGGCCTTGTTTTGGAAATATTCTTGGAATGGGCACTCAACCTTAAAGAATAATTAAGACTATGTAGAACTGATGGATTTTTTTTATTGAGAAATGAGGAGATAAGGTTTCAAAATATTTAGAGGTAAATGTTACTGATATAGGCTATCAATGGGGCTAGAGAAGTTTGGATCAATTGGGGATATCTGATCAGCAAGTTAATTTTATGCTAAGCCTTTTCCAATCAAGGGAGTTTTTTAGAATAGAGAAAGATGATAAGATCACTTGGTGTGCATCTAAGAGTGTAAATTACTCTGTTAAACTTGGTTATTTATCCTTAGATAATGAGGTTTCCCTTTAGGGGTGGCCCACAAAATTATGTTGGGATAGAGTTTTCCTTCCTAAAGTTGGGTCCTTTGCATGGCTTGCTGTCCATGGTAGAATTTTAATGGGTTAAAGAAGAAAAATATTTGGATACTATGTAACAACAAAATGTGTCTAATGTAATGATGCTTCTAAGGATGTTGATCATTTGTTGTTGCAATTTCCTTTTGCAATGGAATGTTGGTCGATGGTTATTTGTAAATTGCAATGGGTTGGTCCCCTGCAAAATAAGATTAAGGAAGTCTTTGAAAGTTCACTGGTTCCCCAAAAAATAACTGGACTTTCTTCAATTTGGAAGGTTTTCCCTTCTATTATTATTTGGGAGATCTGGAAAGAAAGGAATGGAAGGATTTTTTAGGGAAAGGAGTCATTGGAGAGAGTCACAAGTAGAATTAACATTTTTATAGAAGAGACATTGGGTGCAACCCTTATGACCAGTAAGCTTGGTTTTCCCTACACATTAGACGATAGGATGATTCATGCTGGATGGCCAGGGATTAAAATTATGTGTGGGGGAGCTATGGGGAATTATCATAAGAATAAAGATGATGAAACATCTATTGAATGGGCTAAGCTAGGGAGGGATTGGATAAAAGTTAATTTTGATGGTGCTAAAAGAGGCAATCCATGTCCTTCAAGGGCATATGTTATTGCTAGAGATTGGCAGGGATGCACTTTGGCCTTTGCAACACAAAAATTGAAAGATGAGACTAATAATGAGGTAGAGGCTAGGGATTCTTTATTGGCTCTTTAGGTAGGCAAGAGTATGAATGTGTAGAAGATCCATATTGAGGGTGATTCACAAATAATTTTGAATGCAATAAAAAATAATGGTGCCCAAGTGTGGCATCTTCAGAATATGATTGGGGAAATAAATGCACTTATCATGTCTTTTAAAGATTTTTGTATAAGCCATGTAAGGAGGGATGGAAATAAGGAGGCCAATGTTTTGTCCAAGTGGGAAACACAGATTTATAAGATAAACACATTCTATTTTGAGGATTATACTAATATTATTTTTTACCCTTAAATTATGATATGTGATAATGTTTTTTGATGGACAATGTAGTTGAGGTGGAGGTGCTAATTGTAATAATTTGATTGAAATGTACTATGATGGGATGCTTTAAGCATGGAGATGAGGCTGATGTGACAATAGTAATAAATGTGACTCTAGCCTTTGGAGGGTCTTTTAGATAAAGTTTTGCACTAGCCTAATTGCATTTACATTTGACCTCTTGAAAAGCAGTGATAGGGCCGAAGAGTGTGAGGATATTTAGCAGTGTTTTGGGTGTTAACTATTTTATTTAAAAGATGTGGAGGCTAACTTTTTAGTTGACACTAAGAAACAACATAAGGGTTTTTAAGGCCTAGTGAGTAAGGAGTGAATCACAGACCTGTTAAAATTAAATCTATGGATGTCGTGGAGAGCATTCTAAATTTTTTAGGAAATTAGTTTCATAAATGAAAGAGGAAATGGAGGGGAAATTTGGATGTTATTTATATGGTTATAGCTTAGAGATTAGAAGTAGGGGAAGAAGTAAATCAGGTTAGAAGGGTTGAAAATTGTCTTTTTGAGGAGGACCTATTACTAGGGTTGGATTCAATCCTGGAGTGGATAGTGCTAGGAATTGGTTCTGATATCTTAGAGTGCTTTAAATAGGACAAAGTGGAAAGGATTTTTGGTTTGGTCCCCTTCATCCATTGGTGAGGAATAATTTAAAAAAAGGGGAATATAGAGTTTAAAGAGCATGGGCATGGGCAAATCTGAAGACAACTATTGGAGCTCATGAGGTGGAAATAAAAAGTTTGGATAGGATTTTTGAGACCCCTCTTAAAAAGAAAAGATACTCTAAAAATAGGCATGCATGAAGGATATTGAAGTTGAATAATGCTGGGGTGGCAAACTCCTAATCCCCTATGGAGGAAATTCTTATTTTTTGCTTGAAGAATAAAATTATTTTTTAAGGTTTTTCACACAATGGGTGAATGGTTTTTGCCATGGTGAAAGTGGAAATAATGCAGTGAAAAGAATGATAAAGATTAAATGGATGATAGCAAGGATTTAGGGTTTATGGGAAATTATGGGAAGCACAACATCTGTGGTTTCTATCTATATTTTGAATGCCCTGGCTTTTGAAGAATGTGATTTTGTTTGGAGCTAGTAGTCTTTGGGTCTTTTGTGATTGATGAAAAAATTGGTGAGATTGCAGAGATGTTGCAGAACCTTTGATGCTAATGCATGCTTACTCATGGGATCCATTCATAGATGACAAGTTCGAAGATAGAGTTATTAGGGTGATGTTCTTTCATGTATCAAATTTTTGATATAAATGGTAAATATAATATGAATATTAGAATATGATAGGGTTTTTGTAGCCTTCAGGGCCTTAAAGTTTAGTTAGTATCTAATAGTTGATGAGGCTGGGGAAGCAAAAGTTTGATTATGATGCAGGAGCACTCGGGTCCTTGGAAATCCTATGTCACCAAAAATAAGTTTATGTTTTCCTTTGTTTCTTAGTTCCTACTTTAACTAAGTTGGCTTGGTAGTTTCTCAATTTCCTTTGTTAATTGGGTTGGTTGGTTAATTCACTGGCGCTTGGTTATCTTTTCCTGGTGCTCAGTTGTCCTTGCTTACCAATTTGTTTGTTTTAGATTTTTGTTGAGGCCAACTTGTGCAATTAATTATGGTCACATATTTAATGTTGGTATCTATCATTGGAAAGCATGTGGATCTAGATTTGGTTGTTTCTTCTATTAATGGTGGATCTAAAGGTTGACTTGTTCGGTAGCCTCTTGTATATATTGTAGTTGTTGGTTGTAGTTTAGGACATCAATTAGGAGATCAATTTTAGGAGATAGAAGTTAGAAGATTGAAGATATTTTCAAATCCTCACATGTTGGAGGACTTTTATACTTGAATTGTAATATATGGCCCTAACTAGGAAGGCCTTACAACCCAACATGTATGAATCAATTTGAAGAAATATAAGGAGTTGATCTGCATTCTCTCTCTCATTTGTGTGTTATTGCTTCTGATTGTGATCTCTGCAAGGTGGATATAGATTAGGGTGTGCCTTTGGTTCCTCTCCTCATCCTCCCTTGCACCAGGTGGTATCAGAGTAGAGGTGAGATCGGGATCTAGATTTGCGAATCTAGGTTTGAGGGTTCCTTCTTGTCAAAACCTAGTTGATTTTTTGTGGGGTAGCAGAGTGTGATCTAGCCTGCAATTGTAGAGGGTTTCAAGATGGTTCATGGGATGCAAGATGCAGATCTAGGATTGGAAAACATGTTGAGACAACTTGCTGCTAGATTAGAAGATGTTGAGAAAGCCCAAAGAAGAGGATGACATCTTGAAGATGTTAGTGATGATGAAATTAAGGAAGAACAAGGTGATGTAGAACCTACACTAGTGATGGATCAAGGTGAGGAAAGATTGTTGAAGGATTTCAAAAATCTGAAGTCTACACCACATTTCAATCCCTCTAAGTATAGTGGAAAGCTAGATTCAAATGAATTGGTGGACTGGATCACCAAGATGGAAAAGTACTTTTAATATGAAAATGTCCTTGAGGAAAATAAAGTGAAAATCGCAAGCACAAAGTTGAAGATGTTACAAGTAGTGGTTGTTGTTGCACCAAAAGATCGACCTGTTAATGCCTCATACAACCACTAGACTTATAGAAGACATAGGAGGTAGTTAAGCCATGTCATGAATCCTGAGGGGAGCATTGACCATTTTTCCAACAATCTCCCCCTCAGTGTTTCCTAAGGGGATTCAAACTTGTGACCAAGCTCTGATACCACCTGTTACAAGTAGTGGTTTCCATTGCACCAAAAGATTGACCTGTTAATGCCTGATACAACCACTAGACTTATAGAAGACACAAGAGGTGGTTAAGAGATGCTACAAATCCTGAGGGGAGCACTGACCATTTTTCCAATAGAAGATTCATGCATCCTTGTGGTGGGAACATTTGCAATTGGATATAAAGAGGAAAGGAAAAGACACAATTAAGGTATGGAATAAGATGGTGAATAAGTTGAAAGGAATTTTTTTACCTTGTGATTATAAGATTAACCTAGTTAGGAAAATGCAAAGTTTGAGGCAGAAAGATAGCTCGGTAAAAGATTATACTGAGGAATTCTATAGATTAGATATCAGATCTGGACATGATGAAGATGATGTGGAAATAATTGCTAGGTACCTGAATGGATTGAGAGTTTCCATCCAAGAAGAAATCAGTTTGGTTAAGTTGGAAAACATTAAAGAAACTTATCAATTTGCCTTGAAAGCTGAGGATAAATTAAACAAAAGACACAAGAAAAGACAAAGAGGTAGAGGTGGTATATTCCCTAGAGGAAGATGTAGATCTATGGTGAAAACAATAGATTTGATTGAGAAAAGACAAACTTGGATAAAGGTAAGACTGAGTGGAAAGGTAAAATTTCATCTAGAGGAAGAGGCAATAGCTACCGAGGTGGTTATAATAGAGGTGGTTTCTGAGGAACATGTTACAATTGTAGAGAAGAAGGACATAGATCATTTGAGTGTACACATGAAAGTAAGAAGGTCAGTAGCAGTAGAAATGCTTTGGTACAAGAAGAGTCACTGAATGAACCTAAGAAGGAAAAGAACTTGATGGTAAGGAGAGCACTTTGGAGTGAAAGTAATAAGGAAGATTTGGTAAGGAAAAGTTTGTTCAAGACTAGATGTAGAGTTTTTGATGAAGTGTGGAAGGTAATCATTGATAGTGGAAGCTCAGAGAACTTGGCATCTGAGGAAATGGTTACAAAGTTGCAGTTGGAAAGGTTGGAATACCCAAAGCCCTATCAAATTTCATGGATCAAGGATGAGCATACTCTTGGTAAGTGAACAATATTATGTGAATTTGGAAATTGAAAAGTACTATGGTAAGGTGTTATGTGATATCATGCCTATGGATTGTTGTCATATTTTTTTGGGTAGACCTTGGCAATATGATAGACATGCTATATATGATGGGAGATTGCATAAATATATTATTTGGGGTTATGGGAGAAGCCAAATCTTGTTACCTTTGATTGAAGAACCTATTATTAGTGTTTGTACATCTGTGAAAGTTTTCTTGATTGAAGGAAGAAATTTTGTTAAGGATCTAAAAAAGAATGATGTATGTTTTGTTGTGATTCCTAACAAACAGAGTAAGAAAATAGAGGATAACATACCTAAAGAGATTGATAAGTTACTCACCGAGTAGAGAGAGATCATTTATCATAATGTACCTAATGGTTTTCCACTGAAGAGAAGCATTGATCATTGCATGGATCTAATCCTTGGAGCTAGTTTACTGAATAAGGCACCACATCAGTTGACACCTACCGAGAATCAGGAATTGAACTAATAGATTCAAGAATTGTTGCAGAAAATTTTGATCTGAGAAAGTTTGATTACTTGTGTAGTACCAGCTGTATTGGCACCTAAGAAGAATGGAGAATGGTGAATGTGTATGGATTATAGAGTAATCAATAAGATAACAATGAAATATAGGTTTCCTAAATCGAGAATGGATGACATAATGGATAGTTTGACTGGAGCAAAGTATTTTACCAAAATTGATTTGAAAAGTGGGTATCATCAGATCAGAATCAGAGAAGGTGATGAGTGGAAGAATTCTTTTAAGACAAAAGAAGGTTTGTATGAGTGGTTGGTTATGCCTTTTGGTTTAACTAATGTGAACAGTCTCACAATAGGTAGGGATAATCATGCCATTATCTCACTTAAGGGTAATATATCTATGCTATAGATTACCTACCCCCAATCATGAAATGCATTTAGATTGTCAACCCAGGGATGTAGACTTGAAATGGGACAGCGCAGTTTGTGCACTAAGTTCCTTTAGGAGTCATAACACCTATGCTGTAAGAAGATAAAATTCATGAAAGGAATCTATGCTATTATTGTAGGAAAGTAAACATACTTGACTATTGAATAGAATTACTACAGAAAACTTATGAAATGAATCTAATCCTATCTAACAAATCAAAACATTCACTATATTTGTTTCTGCAAATGCTACAGGAACAACCATAGTGGCAATACTGCAGGAATAAAATAGTAACTCTATTTGAAAATAGGAAAAGGTATAGGAAACAAATGTATTCTAACTTAATCTAATCCACCTTCCAAGTGGGCCCCCTTGGTTGGCTTCTGCTAACTACTCAACACAAGAGATAATCTAAAATCACTCTTCCATTAAATTCTTCTTAACTGGTTACATAACAACTGAATAACTCATGAAGAACAAAATAGAGCAACTTCCACTATACTGAATACATAATTCTATCTTTCTTCATTACCTACTAAATCAGTCAAAATCCCTTTATATCAAGGATTGACGATTATTGAAAACATAACAGAAAAGTCTCATTAAACCTCACCAAATATGGAGGAGATAACAACCACGACATAATACAATTACGACTGATAACAGAATAATAGTTCTGAGGAAATATAGTTGGACTAATTCCCTATATTCTCTAGAACAATAGCTCCTTCAAAGCTTGACATATCCATTGGAATCATGCTGGATTCTCTCGCCATGGTTGGTCTAACGCTCCTTCTTTAATGCAGATGTGCCACTCTTCATACCGCTCCATGTTTACTTGAAAGGTTAGTAACATCTAGTACACATATGCAAGTCAACATTTTCAACTCCTACTTAAATGTTAGAACACAACTTGAAATAATTATATGAAGTACTGCATTATATTTATAATAGTTAGCAAAAAATATCACTCAATCTACCCATAGATTTTGTGGCTTTAGCTGTACTTGGCATAGGTTCACATAAACATAAGTAATAAAATGTCTTGGAAATGTTTGTCAAAGTATCAACAAAATATAAAGATCATAGAAAAATTGAGGCAATAATTAGACTCATCATATGTCCCCTACTAACAGAATGCTTGTCCTCAAGCATTGCATTTCCTTGCTATGGTCCTGAAATCACCAACGATCATCTTTCCCTTCTTTCCACTTTTGAAAGTTTAGTAGAACCCCCTTATGCATTCCAAGTAATCTTCTTGATGCTCCTCAACCAACTGATCCAGTCTAGTAGCACTGATGTCATATAGGGGCCAAAAGAGTGTAGGTGGCTAGAAGGATAAAGGCATCCATAATTCCCTTCTGGGTTGTCATCCCAACTTCATGTAATTAGCCACTCTGTGGATAGCTACTTCATAATTAATTGGGCTATGTGGTTTTGCTTTTTTGAAAGCTTCTGGTAGTCTATTCCACCTACTTCTGACTCCTGAAAGAGCTCTTTGGGCTATAAAATTGGGTAATGTTTGATAATCTTTGTAAACTTTATCCCTTAATGCAAATACTTTCTCCTTGATTTCTGGATTTGGTCTCCCATAAGTCAAATTGAGCCAATCCCTCAAAAAAACATCAGGCTTATGTGACTTAGCCCTTAATGACAAAGGCTCAGATTTCTCCAGATCCTTGTAGGTGTTCAACTGTCTATCATAGTTTGTCTCATTATGCATCCATGACATCAAGGCCCTTAAGTGAATGTCCCCTATATAGAGTAGAGGATTCCACTCTATTGCATGTGGGATAATAAAATTGTGCAAATAAAGCTCACATAATAGATTTTGTTGCCATGATGGTAGATTTTGATACAAACCATATAATTCTTGGGCTGACTTGAATTCACAATCAATATCCTTCATTGTCATCATAAGTTGGAACAAAAGAAATTGCTCCTTTAAGAAAATAGCATATACCCTAGGTGGTGGTCTACAAGGTATCACCTGGTCAGCTAGTTTTAAGGCATTGTCCATTTGCTCTTCTTGTTTCCTTAGCTTCTCTTTGAGAGATTCAATCTTGTCATCCTTCTCAAACATCTCCCTTTTCATTTGATTTCTTTCCTACTTCTTGTGTGTGTGAAAATTGTACCTGATCTGTAGACACAACACTCAGTAAAATATTAGAGGTTAGTGATAATCAAAATCGTGCAAAATTGAAAGCTATCTAACCAAGCGATTTACTGCCTTCTAATAGGTGCGAGATTAATGTTCTCAGATTGTAATCGAGATCAGTGACCTAGATGACACCTAAATGAAGGATTTGAATGCAATTTTAGATATGGAATAAATGCAATTAATCTATATTTTTGATATTTTCTATGCAATAAGAATGATAAAAACTGATATGATATGAATGCTATTGAAAACTGATATGCTATGCTAATCTAACAATGATATGAAATATGAATGCAAAAATAAGATTGATCTCACAAAGATGTCGATTCGCAAGAGCTTTGATTCTTCAATTCCAATTCTCCAGTGTGATTGTGCAAAAAATGAGATGATTTGTGAAGAGCTAAAGCCTTTATTTATAGAAATCCAAGGCTTTGGAGGTGCATGGATAAAAGCCATAAATCACTCAAATTAACTCAGGTTGATTTTTGAGTTATTTTTAAATAAAAGATAATTAACTCACAAAAACATGCAAAAGCTAAGTTTTAACTCAAAATAGAGTTTAGCTTTAATTGATAATTGATAGTTGTCTGCTTTTATGATTGTGCATATTTTATTTATGAATTAATTTAATAATAAAGTGATTTATTTCCAACTTAACTGATTTTTGAAAATAAATAATTAATTTATGGGTTAATTAACTATTTTATCAAACTTTTATTAAAAATTATATTATTAAATAATGACAACATGTTTTAATTAATTAAATAAGAATTTAATCAATTATTCATATGATATTAGATTTATTGTCAAAATTAAATAATATAATTAATAATAGATAGAATTAAATTTAATTACATAATTAAGTGGCAAGATATTAAATTTAATTAATTAAATATGAAAATATTCAATTAATCAAACTTTAGGATAAATGTGATTTATCGCCAAATAATCATTAAATTAAAGATAATTATGATAATTAAGAATATTACTAGGAATATTCCCCGATGTAGAATTTAAGATAATCAATTATGATTCGATGATGTTTAGATGTGCCTTAGATTAGGACTTTGATGTCGATTTCATATGATTTGTTGATATAGGAGATTAATGAACTTATAGCCCATTTTTGGGGTATTACATTTTGCCCCTCTTTGAATTACTGTGTGAAGCGCAGTGGCTCAAAGATAGTCTGTGTTTGATAAAGATATGAAACTGATTCGAAATTGATAATTGATATGAGACAGAAGTTGATTGAAAGATATTGAGATAGGAGGTAATAGGTCTTGAATGACCAAAGATAATGTTCACTATAGCAGCGATGAACCTATGATTGCGAAAAAGTGTCCAAAACACTTGATTCCAAACCTTAGGATTGATAAGAAGTGAGTGACCCGTTCTAGACTCGATTGTCTTAGCAGAACTAGCAAGTATCACATCCGAATCCTTCAGTTGTCGAAGAACCAAGGAAAGAACACTATGATCTGATGGTTGCAAAAACTGATACAGTTTACAAGATTAGGAGAATACCAGATTGATATGGATCGATGAATCTGATATGCCCCAAGTGATGATAGATTTTGCCCCGAGCGATGAGGACTTTTGATGAATCAGCGACTAGACATGATTGTTGTCTTGATCACTGATGAAAGATATTGATAGATTTGATCCATAGAATTTTGATTTACAGACTTTGAATGATGTGCAATACCATGCCCCCTTTGGGATTAAAATTGAAATCTGACAAGAAAAGTCAGCGTTGATAGTTTAGAAGCATGTTAATTGATCTGAGAAGTGTGGTGAAACACATTCAAGAACACATTCTACATCATTGGAAGGTCCCAAAAGACCAAGTTTGACTAGGTTTGACCATGAGTTGACCATAGTTGACCAAGTTGAAATTTTGATAGTTTGATGTAAGATAATCAGTTAAGTTGAATACTGGATTTCTGTGATGATTGAAGGTTGATTATGCAAGCAATTAATAATATGAATGATCTTAGATTTGAATTTTGATTCCGAAAAAGGATTCTACTTGCTATTTCATTGGAGGAACCTTCGTGTGAGATTCAGCTCTTGTTAGACTTGAAGATGCGATTTGAAGAATCATTTAAGCATTGAAGTTCATTTAATCATTGTGAGATCATACAAATATGTAAAATGCAATGAGACATGCAAAATGAAATGCAACCTAAGACCTAGGACCTAGTCACTGATCATATGTCGATTTGTTATCATCATTGAACTTTTAGGTAACTAGATAAATCAATACAATGCCCACTAGCTATGAAACCATAGACATATGAATATCAATTTGTATGCGCAAGAATCAATACAACACCCACTGGTTATACAACCATGGACATATGAATATTGATTTGTTTTCAGAATGTTGGATTAGATATAAGCACCAAGGCATAAACGCTAGGATGACCTGAATATCATGTCCATTTTGATATAGCAATTTGTACAAGCATCAAAACATAAATGTTGTGATGACCTGAGTACGCCTTGCGTTACAAACACATCAAACAGTCAAGAGATCATTCTAAATCCAATGTGAATTACCCGTAGTGACCCTTTATCGTTCACATCCTTAGGCAAGATTGCGTTCCACAGTAGGAGAAAGAACTTACTCAAAAAGATAATAGTTAGATCAAATGTCCTTGAATTTTTTTTGGGTATCAATGGTTGAGGTACGCATGGCCATCCAATTCGAGATAGAGGCTCTTACAGTCGGACACCATTTCAATCCAGAAGTTCCAAAGATGTTAGATTTTCACATACAAGCAGAAGACAAAGAAAAGATTATGCCCCTAGTCATCACTCTCTAAATCCTATAAAGGACATCATCGAAGAGCTTGAAGGGACACAATATGCAAAAATTTCAATGCGAATTAGTAAGCATACAAGGAGATAAAAGCATGAAAAGCACAGATTATTTTCAGTTGAGTTTTGATGTTTGATTGTTGTTGATGCAAAATCCTTTCTGGAGACGAGACTGACTGACTGACTCAACTTGAAGCTTCAAAGGACTCTGAGTGGATATGACACGTCTAAGATACATTGGAGGCCATAGGATATGACATTGATTGCCCCCAAGTGTTAAACATTGATAGGATACAGACGCTTGAGCTGATTGGTGTACAGACCGACTTATTGAAACCAGGATATGCAGAAACAAATCGGGAGATATGTACAAACTAAAGCAAGACTGAAAGCTGGGAAAGACCAAGATTGTGCTGATAGATGGAGCATTTTGGAATAAGTGGCTCCTGTTTGCCAAGTTTTCACCATCTTGGTAGAGATTCTATTTTTGCTACCAAGGCGCTTGTTTCCAGGTTTTCACCAAGGCAATTTTTTTTTTTTTTGTATTTTTTCATTTTTTCAATTTTTTTGTACTTTTGATATTTTTCAATTTTTTTGTGAATCATCAAGGCGCTTATTGCTAGGTTTTCACCAAGATGTTCATTTTTTCAAGACTTTTTCTGATTTTTAAGATTTTTTTCAAGACATTTACCAAGCACTGAATGCCTTAGGCATATAATTTCTTCAGATGGAGAACATTGATTGGTTCTCGGAGCTGTTCTCCTTCAGTTGTTGAGAGTTGATAGGCACCAGAGCCAAAAGTAGCAGTGATTACAAAGGGACCCAACCAATTGGGTTTGAACTTCCCCTTGCATTCTCGATGTGATTGATTTTTAGGATTTTCTCTCAACACTAGATCGCCAACTTGAAATTCTCTATGTCTGACTTTCTTGTTGTAGCCTCTAGACATTCTTTTCTGATACACTCTGAGATGATCATACGCTGCTTGTCTGCACTCATCTAGTAGTTCAAGTTCTTGTAACCTCGACACTCTGTAGTCTTCACCAGTGACAAGTCCATGCATTTTGATTTTGAGTGATGAGATTTCAACCTCAATAGGCAGTACCGCTTCAAACCCATAAACTAAAGCGAATGGTGTAGCCCCAGCAGGTGTTCTGATACTTGTTTTGTACGCCCATTCTGATACTTGTTCTGATACTGGTTCTGATACTGGTTCTGATACTGATTCTGATACTAATTCTGATAATTATTCTGATACTGGTTCTGATACTGATTCTGATACTGATTCTGATAATTGTTTTGATACTTGGTATACTTGATAGCATCTTTTTCCATTTGCAAACTCCCAAGCAAGATCATATCGTGTAGTCCCAATATCTAGCAAGGTGGAGAACAAGAGGGATTAGCAAGATGGTGGAAGAGATGGAAGATAAGAGAATGAAGGAAAATGAAGGGAAGAAATCCTCAAGGGCAAACTCCTCAAGAATACTCAAGCTAGGGAAAAATTTTCATGTAAAGTGCATTTGGACAAGCAATGAAAGGCCAGCATAGGATATAAGTCACAAAAGTGTACTGCCAAAGAAGGACAGGATGTAGTCCAAAGGAGTAGACATGTCAAGAGGCTTCATAGCACTGTGTTTTACTCTTTCTTTCTTAGATCAAGACCAAAGGGGAAAAGAATAGCGACAGGTGAAAATGAATGGAGGAAGATGGATATGAAGGCTAAACATGGAAGGAATGAAAGCAAGATCATCGTAAAATAGCTCACAAAATAGCCAAATGTTCGTGTATAGATCAACATTGTCAAGATCAAAGAGAGAAGATGAAATGGATGAAATATGTAGAAGAACTACGCACGATGCCTGATTGCCAGGTTTTCATCATGGTACTTATCCAAGGTGCCACAAGGAAGTGGTTTTCACCATAGGATGAATTTATTTCTCTTTACTTTTGCTACCAAGGCACCTGTTTCCAGGTTTTCACCAAGGCACATTTTCAAATTTTTTTTATTTTTCATTTCTTTTTTTGGAAGAAGGCAAGCTCTTTAGATAATGCTCCTTGAAAGGATAAACCATGATATGCCAAGGATTCAAAATGACACGCTCAAAGATGCTGATAGGGAAAGGGAGATGAAAGAGAAAAATGGAGGATAAGGTTTTATGTAAAGCGAGTGAGGTTGGAAGATAGGAGGAATAGGCAAATGAGGAAAAATGATAGAAGGTAGAAGGATAATGCATGGAAGGATTGTGAAAGGGTAGGTGGAAAGGAAGGCAAGATCAACGTAAACACACACCTTGAAGGGTGGCGAGAGGGTGGAGGAAATGTGAATGAAGGAATACGTGAAGGAATATGGTGAATGGATAGCAGAGGTTGAGGTTTAGGCGCATGGAATGAAAGAATATTTTTGGAGGGAGATGAAGTGGAAGCCTTTGGAAGCTTGAATGTCAATTTCACTTTTTGTTCAACACCAGACTCTTTCAAGAGAGACTTTGGAATCCATATACCTGTAGGCTTTTTATTTCCTTTTGATGATCTAGAGATAATATCTTCAATGATAGATTTTGGAACCCATACTTGTCTTGTAGTTTTTTTCTTAGATATCTCTTTTGACTTTATGCCTCCATGTCGTTTAGAGGAGACATGGTGATTTTCTTTTTTTGATGGATTCTTGTATTGCTTCTTTTTCTTGTATTGAACATTCAAGTTACTTCCAAAAGACTTGGGATTTGTGGAAGAGGGAGGATATGACTGGTTTAGATGGGTGGGTGGATGAAAAGGATTCAAGGGTATGCATCTATGTTGATCTTGAGGAAAGATAGGAGATGGAGGTATGTAAGGACCCAATATAGATGGAAAATTAGTAGAGTTAGGAGGGGAAAGTGAAGGGACATAAGGACCCAAGATGGAAGGAAGGCGTGAAGATCTTTGTAGTGGTGGAAGAGGTCCAAGGATGGAAGTGGAAGACGCAAAAGGATAATCAATAAGTTCATCAGCATCTATATGACAACCAAGGATATCAGCATCTTTAGAGTGAGCATTAGGATCTTCAATAGAATCATGGACATCTTGAATATGAGCACCTTCTTTGATAGGATTGTTCAAAGCTTGCAAAGACTTAGGAAGAGAAGAAAGTGGAAGTGAACATGGAGTGGTAGAATAAGAAGATGGAAAACTTTGATCTTGACAAGGATCTTTGGATAGCACAAGCACATAATTTTTCTCTTGTTTTTCAATAGACTTAACATTGGAAGGAACACCATTTTTACCAACCTTAATGTAAGTATCATCTTTGGAAAGCGCAAGTGTAGTAAGGTCATTTTGATTGTCAATAAGCTCAACAGTGTAAGTAGTAGCTTGATCCTTCTTAGGAGAAGACTTAAGACATGGTGGAATGCATGAAAAAGGGTGTATAGGATCAAAAGAACCATGAAGCCGATAAGAAACATCGGGAAAAGGAGTGGATGACATGGAGGGTTCTTGATCTTGATCTTTCTTTATGTTCTTTTCTTTATCATTTTTAGAGTCCTCTTGACATGGAGCCACTTCTAAGGACAAGGAAGCATGTTGGGATTGTATGGATGACTTTGGAAGAGATGGTGGAGGACTAGCTGAAGTAGGGATTATAGCATATGAAGGCTTAGGCTCTTTAGGTTTATCATTATTGAAAGTATTTGCAGCCAAGTGAAGGTTAGCTTGAGTTTCTTTAAGAGGTAGCCCTGGGGGATAACTATAGGGAACCACATGAAAAGTATTAGGACTTGTGTCAGATGAAGGTTCTGTGAAAGATTTGAAAGACTCGGAAGCTTTAGAAAATGTATGGGTATTAGAGGAAGTAGGAGATGGAAGGGAACCATCACAAGAAAAAGGTCCAACATTAACATGATCTTTCTTGAGAGTGTAATCTTTATTTTCAGCCTGAGAGTTCTTAGAGGAGAGATCCTTATAGTATGCATGTTTATAATCAGCATGGTAAACTTTCTCTTCCTCAAGTGAAATAGATGGATCATCTAGGTATTGTGCATAGAAATCATCAAAGTCTCTTTCATAATCAGAATCATATGGATCACCCTCATGATCTATCCAATGTGACGACCCATTTGTAGTAAGCAAGAATGGACGATGAGGAGGACTCTTAGGAACAGAGGTGTCATAGGTATCATTACATTGTCTGTTATCATAGTCATCATAGTCTTCAAAGCTAGATGTGTCACTCTCCGTGGAAGAGGTATCATATTGCTCAATTTTTTTCCGGGGGCATGGTGACATGTACAAGTCTTTATCAAATGGAAAAGAGTATAAAGATTCCATGGAGAACTTTTTAGATTCCTTCTCTTTCTCAAGTTTGTCAAGTTGGACTTGCATAGCATGTATCTGTTTCATTATAGCGGCGATCAGAATTTCTTCCTCATGTGTACTAATTCTTTGAGACATGTGTACTAATTCTCAATAGCTACTGATCTGTTCTTGACACAATGATATTTTTGATAGATTCTGGAACTAGGCTGGAAACATTGGATATCTTGCAATTTGACAATTTCTGACAACTCTCTCAAATTTTTCCAAACGACACTCTGCAGACTCGTACGACACTGGGTAGTCTATGAAATGACATTTGCTAAACTCATACAACAGTTGGGTAATACTGAAATGACACTTGACAAAACTCGTACGACTTTTGACTTCCTGAAATGACTTTTGACTCCAGAAAGATTTTACGTCAATTTTTTTGCAAAATGTAAGGTCTTCAGTTTTGGATTGTTTGCAAATTGTATTGTCCAGATTTTAAAAGTTATACCAGATTTGATCATTTTTAAGAGCCAAGTAGATAAATAAGCATGCAGAACAGCAAGCAAGTGATTCCAAGCACGTCTGAAAATAATCAACAAGGGCAAAAGCAACCTTGCGCATGAATAATCAAGTGACCAAATTGTGCTAATCCCTGAGAGTACTAATTGTGTATGTTCTAAAAAGTTTTGCAATAACACACATATACCTGAGAATGAAAAATTGGCCTCTCTAGGGTTTTTAGTAATGGTTTGACTCTGCAAATTTTATGATTCAAAGGGGTGAACTCCAATCCTGACGCACCAGGGTTTTGACACAGTCCAAGAACTTAATCTTCAAGAGCTGCTAGGGAGATCTGACAACCCAACAATGAACCATACCCGTGGAGATTTCCTCCACAAGGACATTTATATAGCGGCTGTCACTACCATGGCGAAAATGGCTATTACCACTTGAGGTTCCATCAACGTAGTTTTTCCTGTGAAGGGATTGTCCGCTACAGTTAACCCTCTCTAAAGATGACTCACAATAGTATACCACAAGGGGACTTGGCTCCAGATTCAAGGTTTTGACACCTCTTCACTTTTAACCCAAACAAAGCAAGCAGATTAATCTGACACGCTAAGACAAAGTTTTGTTCCACCAAGGTCTGTGATATCAACTCCACGTGATCTATCAACCTCTCCGGGGAGAGAATGTATCAATCAATAAGAGAAGACACACTAACCAATTTTGATTCACCAAAGCTCATGATATCAACCCTACGTGATCTATCAACCTCTCCGGAGAGAGAATGTGTCGATCAATAAGAGAGGATGCACTAACCAAGTTGAATGCGAAACACACTAAGTATCCTCCCTACCTACAAGGATTCTGTCATCAAGAAGGATTTCGCTGGGAATCCAATCTTTCAAGAATCACGAATAGTGTTCATAGGGCCTAATTACTATGTGAGCACAGATATATTCCCGAAAGTAAATCTACCAAAAGTACCCAAAAAGTAGAAAGAGGAACACTTAACGTTTAAAGTGAATATGAGATGAGTCCACAAGGTGGAACACTTAACACCTCACACAAGCTAAAAACAAGTCCCCAACTTAGAAAATAAGTGAGTTCCTAAAAGCACAAAAGGGTTGCCAAGTGGAACATTTAACGCTTCTGTCCTGTTGACCCCTCCCCTTTATGGCGCTGAGATTGCAACCACGGGGCGGAAATGAGGGGCCGGCGGATTAGCGAGTCCAATAACCCAAGATAGCAATCAAGATCAATCACAAGTATTCTAAGACTACTTAATGAATCCTTAAGGGTTCACAACCTAGTATCAATTATGCAAGTGTGTAGAAATAGATCAAAAGCATGAAAAGATGCACACAAGCTTGACACATAAGAGATTTATTTTAAGTCCCAAATCAAAATATTATTAGATGAAGGAGAATACCTGGGATCCTCACAACGCGCTTAGTAGATTTTACTTGATTTTTAGCAATTTTTGTTGAGCTTTTCCATGCAAGCAAGTGACGAACTCTCCAATAAGCAAACAAGCAAACAAGATATGCAAAATATATTCAAGTTATGAAAACCATAGGGTTAGCTCTAAAAATCAATTATTATCAGTAATAATAACCAGAAATTAACCCAAATGACAACTCATATCATTCATTGAACCATGTAAAAAAATAAGTGCATACCCATCACAAAACTTTATTTTTTTTTTGCTGCATTTGACCTAGTCAACAAGATCTAATTTTTTTGATATGATTTTGGTCACAAAAATAGAAATTCAGAATAGAGACCCCTACTAAAAAATAGAGAGATTTCCAAAAATGCAAAAATTTTAGAAAAATCTCTTCATTTGTGCCCTAGAGACCCATTTTATCAAAATAGACCAGTTTTTGTAAATTGACTATTTGAGCTATGATATCATGTCCAAATTTAAAACACAAAGAATGGACCCCCTCTAGAATTTAAAGAGATTTCCGAAAATATAAAAATTTTCAAAAAATATGCTGATTTGCGTCAGATATTAATTTTTTCCATAATTTCAAAAAAAATTATTAAAAATTCAAAACATCTCAAAAAATTCTAAATTTTTTACTGTAGCTTCCATGACATGTCACCAATCTGTAAAAAAAATTTTAGGCCAAAATTCCAAGCCATTTGGGAGATAAAATTAAATCTTTGAAACTTTAGGGTTTTAGCTCCCAAAAAAAATCAAAACCAACATGCAATGGTGGGTTGCCCCACGGTGGGTGCCAGAAATGTGTGTGTGAAAATTGTACCTGATCTGTAGACACAACACTCAGTAAAACATTAGAGGTTAGTGATAATCAAAATCATGCAAAATTGAAAGCTATCTAACCAAACGATTTACTGCCTTCTAATAGGTGCAAGATTAATGTTCTCAGATTGTAATCGAGATCAGTGACCTAGATGACACCTAAATGAAGGATTTGAATGCAATTTTAGATATGGAATAAATGCAATTAATCTATATTTTTGATATTTTCTATGCAATAAGAATGATAAAAACTGATATGATATGAATGCTATTGAAAACTGATATGCTATGCTAATCTAACAATGATATGAAATATGAATGCAAAAATAAGATTGATCTCACAAAGATGTCGATTCGCAAGAGCTTTGATTCTTCAATTCCAATTCTCCAGCGTGATTGTGCAAAAAATGAGATGATTTGTGAAGAGCTAAAGCCTTTATTTATAGAAATCCAAGGCTTTGGAGGTGCATGGATAAAAGCCATAAATCACTCAAATTAACTCAGGTTGATTTTTGAGTTATTTTTAAATAAAAGATAATTAACTCACAAAAACATGCAAAAGCTAAGTTTTAACTCAAAATAGAGTTTAGCTTTAATTGATAATTGATAGTTGTCTGCTTTTATGATTGTGCATGTTTTATTTATGAATTAATTTAATAATAAAGTGATTTATTTCCAACTTAACTGATTTTTGAAAATAAATAATTAATTTATGGGTTAATTAACTATTTTATCAAACTTTTATTAAAAATTATATTATTAAATAATGACAACATGTTTTAATTAATTAAATAAGAATTTAATCAATTATTCATATGATATTAGATTTATTGTCAAAATTAAATAATATAATTAATAATAGATAGAATTAAATTTAATTACACAATTAAGTGGCAAGATATTAAATTTAATTAATTAAATATGAAAATATTCAATTAATCAAACTTTAGGATAAATGTGATTTATCGCCAAATAATCATTAAATTAAAGATAATTATGATAATTAAGAATATTACTAGGAATATTCCCCGATGCAGAATTTAAGATAATCAATTATGATTCGATGATGTTTAGATGTGTCTTAGATTAGGACTTTGATGTCGATTTCATATGATTTGTTGATATAGGAGATTAATGAACTTATAGCCCATTTTTGGGGTATTACACTTCCACCATGTTTTATGAAAGATAAAATGGTTGTATAGATGAAAGAGGACAAACTGAATTGTTGATGAAGGGAACTCTTGTATTTGAGCCTTCTTTTTCTTCTCCTTAATAGTCTGCTAGAAGAAGTTAGTGAACCACATTGATTGATAAGGTATAATGGATACATTAGAATATACAAGATGTTGAGGAGGATTAGATTGAACATTCACAAGAATGCTCTCTTGCATTACTTCAAGGTTCGGTTCAGGCATTCCTTGATCATTCTATGGCATGCTATTGCTAGGTTCTTGCTCATTAGGAGGCTCCTCCATATGATGCAATTCTACTTGCGTAGGGGAGTCATCATAAATATATTGAATAGAGGGCTCTTTATTAGGTTTTAGTGCTGGAACATCTGGGTGTTGAGGAGAAGGTGGAGACACCTGTCCTCTCATGTGAGGGCTTCTATGCACAGTTGCCTCTTCAACCACTAAAATTTTATGTTGGCGAGACCTTTTCAGTTTATGTGCTAGATGAATAGATGCTATAGAAGTAGTTACTACAGGACTCAACCATTTTCTTTCATTAACTTGAATTGCAAGGTTTGAAATTTCTCCTTCTAAGTTAGGGATTTCTTTTCTAACTTTTTGCTTTCCTTTTCTTGAGGAAGAAGTGGGTACATTACCCTCTGGAGTAGGTTCAGGAGGTTGGTTTTTTGGCAATAATTCTATTTTTTTTTCTTTCATAGCTGCTTCTTTAGTAGGGTCAAAAGATTCTACTACATCTTCTAGAGGTTGGGCCATAAGATTTACTTGGGGTTGCAAAGTTTTAGTTTGGACAAATTATGCCCAAGACATGGGGGAAACATCCCTAAGAGATTTTTCTACCAAAAGCTTGATTAGGGCATGGTGACCAATGGAGTTTGCATTTCCTTTTTGAGTTTCCTCGACATTGATACTTAGCATATTATAAAGAAAATTGGGAATATTAACCTAAAGATTATGCCTGATACAACTAAGTAGCTTAAAATGATGAGCATGCAGGTTTGAAAACCTTCCCTCACAAGTTAAATACCTGATGATGTGTGTAGCTAGTTTTGGAAATGGCTGTGGAAGGGACAATCTATTGCACCCCTAGTTAGTAATTTCAAGTAGAGGATCACCTGGCCTGGAGAACTGAGCCCAAGATGACCTAGCATCATGCTCATTTGGATAATGTTCTCCCACAATTGGTAACCTTGTAACTTCTGCAATTCTCTCTTCAGTAGCAACAACTATCAATCCCCATATGGTTGCTTGTCCTTCTTCAAATTTACTCATGAATTCTGTAGCAACCTCCTCATTAAACTCTATTAGCTAAAGAAAATAGCCAAGCCAGCCGCATGCATTGAACCTGCAGACTGCCTCAACATCTGCCAACAAAATACCATGAATGACTGGTTCATGTCTTTGTAACTGTCTGCCCATCTTAATAATGCCCACTCTCTAATTTCTAAGCTCTCCAACCCACTGCTAAGCTTTCAGTTTCTCTACAAATTCCCTCTTTTGAAATCCAATTACAATTCTTGAAAATATTGATATTTTCTCTTGCATTACCTTTGTTTTACTTGACATGAACTATAATAATGGCATTGATTTCAGAGGTCATCAATACCTTAAGTGCGAGTTACCTCAAAAATTAATTATGATCCTTTTGATGTCATGTCAAGTTCAGGAAATCACAATTTGAAAGTACGAGAAATGTGTGAAGGATTTAAAAATTAATGAAACACAACCTAAGTACAACATTGATGTGATAGGGGTATGACAAGGTTAGTTTAGGAATGACACTTGGAAGTTAGTACACTTCCCTTGCCCCCTATGAAAGTTGAACAAGTGTCCTCACTTGTTAAATTTAGCACGAGGTTGGGAATCTGGCTTAATGCATATATTATACATTTAATGCAGTACTAGATATAATTAATTTAACATGTGCACTAAAAGTAAGTAAGGAGTTAGAAAGGTGTACCTGGTTATTAGTTTCCATACATGAATGTGAGCTGATGAGAGTGTTAATTCTAGTGGCCACATTATATTTCTGACATGACATTTTATTGAAAGCATTTGAAAATAGAAATTATGGGTGACATGGAATTTAAGTGGGTGGTAGAAATAGGAATGAGATGAGTTAATGTGAAGAAAAGAGAAAAGTGAATGAAGAAGTATACTTCATTAAATGAAGTTTTATTATGAGTGACAACAAACATATGTCATGGTGATGCTGCAGGAGGAAGGCTTTCACCTTCTGCTGTAGGAACTATTTCCTGGGGGGCTGTTAAACTGTGCATGTTGAACTATTTCAAGAATTCATCTTTGGTTTGAGGCTTGTGATATAGGTGCAAGCAGTGTCCATTGACTAGAAGCTTAAATTGTACTGGATCAAGTGTGGTTAGCTGAACTGCTCCATTATAAAAAACATATTGAATTTCATAGGGTCCGATCCATCTAGTTTGCAGCTTTCTTGGGTTCTCTTCGAATTTGGAATCATATAGTAAAGCCCCATCTCCTACTTGAAATTGCTTGTTCTTGATATGTGAATCATGCCATCTTTTCCTTTGGTTTTGGATTAGCTCTATTCTTTCCAATGCTGACTTACACATTTCATCCAATGAGTTGAGATGGAGGAGACATTCTGTTTGTGCTACAGGAAGATTGATGTTTAGGTCAAGTGCTGTGTGCAATGTTTTGTGTTCAAATTCTATAGGCAACATTGCTTCTTTTCCATACACCAATTCAAAAGGGGTGAACCCTATTGTTATCTTCCATGTGGTATGGTAAGCCCAGACTGCTTCTGTTAATCGACTGATCCAATCCTTGCGATGCAATTGCACTATCTTTGTTAATATGGCCTCTATTTTTCTGTTGGTCACCTCTGCATGTCTGTTTGCTTGCGAATGATAAGGAATAGACTTTAGATGCCTTATGCTATACTCTTTCATCAGCTCTGTGATCAGGTTTGATGTGAACTATGTGCCTTGTGTTGGTAGTCTTTTCATTTTCAATGTTTTGTCTTTCAAATTTTGGATTCTTGGTCTCTGTCCTTGTTCTGTGTGGTTCAAGTTCCAATTTTTCTAAGCCCTAGAAGTTCCAATTTTCATTTAAAGGAAAACCCTAGGTTTCAAGTCTCATTGCCTTTGAAAATCTAAGAAACCCTAAAAATTCTCACCCAATGTCTATTTGGCCGTTACCTTTTCTCAATAACTTAAAAGTCCTTTAAAGCATGTGCACTTTTATCTCCTCAGTTAGTCACTTAATCTCCTGAGAAAATTAGTATATTCCTTATTGTTTAGCGATTACCCAAAAACCCTTTGTCGCACAATCTCCCTAGGTTGAGGGAATATTCTTTCTTTTCAAACAACTTAGTGGTTTTCCTTAGTTGCCAAGTCTCTGAATCACTATTGTGAGATCTAGCAACTGCTATGATAAATATTTGTAGGATTTCTATGGTCTCTTTATCTCCAGATCAAAATGCCTACAGTCGGGTGATCTCTGAAAGAAGTAGGAAATTGATCTAATATTCAACAAATTTGAGACTTGTAGTTAGTTGCTAAATCTCTAAATATAAAGTGACGGTCTATTTTGTGAGTCTCAAGGTCTCTAGTTATTCAACGGTTAAGTCTTTTTATCCCGCGACTTGGCGATTTCATTAGTTGCACATTCTCATCATCCTGGTGGTTATGTCTCTGGCGGTCAATGATTTAGTGACATAGTTATCTCTAGATCTCTCAATGAAGCAATTAAGTTAGAAAAGTTACAACAACTTGGCGAGGACTGTTGGATCAAGTTCTAATCAGTGGTTGGTGTTTATTCTCATCACTTGACCAAGGTTAAGTGATTCTTCTCATGACTCAGAGAATATAAGTACTCGTGTAATCTCCACATTTAACAATAGTTGAAAAGGATATTGGGTGATGAAGAGAAGTCTTTAGTCGCAAGGATGCCAGATAAGAGTGAGTTAAAAGGGGAGTTTTGAAGTAGTTTTTGACCATTGATTTAATCTTGATCAAATGATGATCACGTAATCTCAGATTTAAGCCAAGGGTTAGTAAATGATCTAGCGACTTTGAGATTTGCTTAGTCACTCAGTCTCTAGATCAAACTCAAGTTAACAATTTTGTTCAGTGATTATGAGATTATCTTTAGTCAGGTGATCTCCAGATAATCCAGAGTTAAGTGTTGACCGAAGTCAAGAGATTGATAGAAATTATAAATTTTTGCCTGCTAGAATTTGTGACGTGTCTCTTCATCGTTGGTTGTTTTAAATAAAAAATATGAATAGGAAAGCAAGCTTGACTATAGTCGCCAAATCTCTGGAAGGGATAATTTGAAGTTTTCATGTCTTCAGTCACTGAATCTCCAGATAGTTGAGTCGGAAGGTCTCAAAAAGAAGTTTGAAAAGTTAACTGGCTTCAGCAACCAAGAGATACACTATTGTCCCCAAATCTCTTAATGGCTCTTTGTCGCCAGGTCTTGAGATGAATTTAAAAGAAAATATTTTTGTAGTGACTGAAATAATGACTATAGTCGCTAAGTCTCAGGATAGAAAATATAAGCGAACTTGGTCGCTTAGTCTCCAGATAAGCTCAGAAGGTCTTAAATATTTCAGCGACTATGACTTTCCCTCTTTATTGCTAGATCTCTAGATAAAATGAAAGTTGTTATATGACTAAATTTTCTACAGTCACCAGATCTCTATAACTATTTAAAAGGCACCAAATTCATCAACGATTACAAGAGTGTTGTAGTAACTAGGTCGCTAGAAAATTAAATTTGATTACCTATCATTTTCATGGCCATGACTAGTGAATTAAAGTGATGAAGCATGCCAAGTAATGGCAGAAGTAAAATGATTTCAGATTTTTGATCTCTAACCGATTGTTGCATTCAATTCAGTTGAATAAGTATGATTGTTCTTTATTCATTAAAAATTACCAAGCATTTAGAAGACTAGAGCGATAGATTTTTCAGAGAAATTGTAGAGTTCAGAGTGTCCAAAATTTGCAAAGGAATTTCAAATTGCATACAAAATGAGCAAACATTCAGTCAGTAGGGCCTCTACCGTCAAAGGAGGGAAAGAGAAAGTTAACGAAATTTCTTTAGATGAATTCCTCGCTCTACTACCAAGCTCATCATAGAATAAGAAGGTGAGTGATGAATGTTTCATTGATGAGCTTACTTATTGTAGAGATGCCAAGACACTGGATGTTACCAGAATGTTCTTATTTAAGTATTTTTATAAAAATGCTGAGAGTCCAATCCCTGTCTCGAACCCTTGGACATCGGGATTAGGAAAATTGATAGTTCTTGAGGTCTTCTTGGATGTAGCTATTTTAATTGTTCTATCCCATAGCTATGACCCTCTTTCTAAAAAAATTAGGAAAGCTGACGGTTCTCCTCTGGTCACTCTTGATCGTAGTTCATTTATAAGGGCCTTCGGTATCCAAGTCCCCATGGCTACTGATATTAATTTACAGGCCTTAGCTAATAGATATACTAGGGAGTCTACCATGGTGGCCAAAGAAATTAAAGCCCATGTGCCACGAGGAAACATAAATTACATCACGCCAATTCCTAGGTCAACAACCCCCTTTTTCTATAAGGATCTCAAATTCTACGTGAAATATATTGCATATGGATTATGCAAAGTTCTAGGGATAGATGGTGAGGAAAGAATCACCACAGACCTGCTGATGATGGTTTTGGATTCCCAAAGTCTTCATGTGGCCAAGGGATACGATTATATTGGTTTTATAATAGAAAGAATGCATGAGGGTTTGCTAGTTTTGAAGAACCATGTGTCTGGTTTCAAGTTCTACACCGAGATTCATGCATTATTCCATGTTGATGCATCTTATTTTGTACTTCAATTATAACATCATTAACATGGATAGGCTTGAGCCACAGATGATGTATCAAGGACAATCAAACCTAGTGCAATACTAGGTAAGGGCTTGGAGTCCTTCTTCCTCAAGGAGTGATTTTTGTGCATTCAAGAATTGGATGGTTCGGCCTATCCTACTCAGCTTAGGGCTTGATATTTCTAGGTTGTCTACAAAAGTTTTGTAGTTGGTAAGGCCTAAGCAATTTGTTGATAAATGGAATAAGAGACATAATTAGGGAGATATATATTATGAAAAGGGATATACTATGATCAAAGTATATGGATGCCCTCAGCCTCCTCACTTGCTACCATTTTTTGTTCCACCAAGGGTGGCATATTTAGAGTTTATCTGGCAGCTTATGCTGACTGAGAAGGAGCATTTGGCTTCACACAGGAAGGGAACCTTTACTCCTAGGCACTTTAGAGTGCGTAGTATCAGAATAGGTAGGAATTCCTTTAGTAAGGTTGATGTGTTGCTGAGACAATTTAGAATGCATGCTACCTCACATAGGTATGTGGATAGAGAAGGATTTATAGTTGCTACTAGGCAATATTACATGCCCAACATTCTATTCAATAAAAGACATGAGGAGTACCCTGAAGAGGATGTATTGAGAAATATAATAGAGGATGAAGAAGTGGTCAGAAGAGCTAATCAAATACATGAATTGTATGCTGTGGAGAAATGAGTGAGACAAAAAGGATTGACATTTAGTGGTTTTTTCCCTGAGTTGCCTTATCTTCAGAGACTTGAACAAATGATGTCTCAATTTAACACTTTGATGAGAACATTTAAGGATCAAATTGATGATACTAACAAGAAAGAGGATGTCCATTTTGAATCTGAGTGTGATGAGGATAGTGATGATGGCTACTCTATGCATAGCATCCCTCCCTTGGAAATAATAATGGAAGAAAGGCATCAGGTTGGGGAGAATGTTGTTGATATAACAGAGCTCCATAGCTCTCAAGATACAAGTGAGCTCCTTGCAAAGAAGCATAAATTATTGGTCAGTGAATCTTCTCAGGTAAAGAAGAAGGACAAGATAAAAGCCCTATTCCCTAGAATTGGTGTCCATGATCACCAATTGAAAAATAGAATAAGGGAAGAAAAGAGGAAGCAAAAGCTTGAACTAGAAAATGTTGAGTTGCCCTTGGCTTTATGCCAAGATGAGAGAATGATTGAACAAGATGCCTTTTTAAAGGATGATAGTTTCATAGAGTTAGAAGAATTCAAGAGCTTCTTGATTTGGCACAAACAACAATAGGTTGCATCTAGTGTGCAAATCACTGAAGAGGGTCAAGTGCCAGAGGAGGTAGTGCAACAATTGAGAGAATATGACCCTGAAGCTGAAAAACTCACCCTAGATGAGGCTAGGAAACTAGTGAAGAAGATTAATATGCTACTTGTGCTTGGGTGAAACTTGTATTCAAACTTCATTATTGATCAGATCAAAAGGTAGGAAGACATAACTTTGTCTTCAGAAACCCAAGTGAGGGATATCATTAGAGGATTTGGGTAAAACCCAAAAAATCAAGCATTAGCTCTATGTAGTCTTTATCCTAAGTATAAAAAGCCTTCAATTTTGAATGTGAAGGAGCAGATGGAGGGAGATAAGATTGTGTGGTCCATCCACAACATAGGGGACCTTGAGATTTCTCAAGTGTTAACCCATTTGCCAGATTAAATGAGGATAAGACAAAGCAACTATTGGAAAGGTATGGCTCCCTTTTAGAGGACTATAGTGTATTGATGAAGGACAAGGATCTTCAGATAATAAAGGAGAAGGCATTAGAAAAATCTCTGGTAGACTTAGAACTTCAAATCATAAATACCCCTATAGTAACTCCTACACCTCCTGAGCAACCTGCATTAATTGAAGTTAAAGGAATGATAGAAGAGGAAGTTGCTGCAAAGTTAGAGAAAATAAATATGGAGAAAAATGAGGCTATTTTGTAGGCCTTATTAAAAATTTTGCACCACAGAATTGATATGTTGAAGGATAAATCTGATCTAGTTTTTAATGCTTACAATAAGTTGGCTGGATTGCAAGTAGAGGTTAATAATTATGTTCAAATTTTGAATGAATATTATGCAACTTGGTCTGTTAGGGCACCACTTTTTGAGCGATTGGCAGTTGTTCAATCTTTGAGAAATGATATTCTAGAGATAGTTTTGCAAGTGGGAAAGGAGATTAATAGAATTAAAGCCATATTGCCACTTTTTAAAGGCAAGGCAAATCAAATAGATTCTAACATAGCCTTGCTCAATTTAGACTCCAATAAATTTATTCCTCCCATTAAGTGTGTAGATGGTGCCATTAAAAGCTTGGATTAATGGAGTTCAGATTTTGATCTTATTTTGCCAAGGAAAGTCATTTTTAGATGAAAGCAATAAGGTGGATGTGGAAAGATTCAACAAGACCCTGGATGAAGCCATAAAAGCAGAGATGGAGCTGATCAGATTTGTTACAGATGACAAATCCATAATAGATGCTAGATGGGAGCGACATAAAGCTCAACTACAACAAACATAGAATTATAAATGGCCAACAGAGGAAGAGGTCACTATGTGGGATGAGCTTACAAAGCCCAAGAAGATAAAATATGCTGTAGTTGACTTTGATATCTTGGATGATGAATAGAAAGGACACCTGGAGGACCTGACACCTAATCTCAAAGCATAGGGATGATAAGCTATCATTTAATAATGGTGTAGGTTAGCTTGAAATGGCGGTCATCATATCTTATTAAAACTTAAGAAGCTATTAGGAATACTTGCAGACAAAGGTGTCAGTTATCAGTGATCCAGGGTGCAGAACAAGCCAAAATAATTTTGTCTTTCCACGGCCTGAGGGCTTATTGTATCTTGTCTTTTATGCTCTTTAGGGTTAGGGTTTCAACCATCCGAAGCTTGTCGCATTCCCATTGATAAGGGAATTCCAAGATGGTTGAACATATATAAATAGAATTGTAATCTTATTTTGAGAATGGGGGGATAGAAGATAATTAAAAAACCAAGTACAATTTCTACAGAAGAGACTTTTGAATTTTGTGTCTAAATTTTTGAGCATGAGTTTCCTTGTGTAAATTGCAAGTCTTCTTTAATACAAATATACTGCAATTTTTGTCTCTTGTTGTTTTTGTCTGTCTATTTTTGTATTTACTTTTGTATGTTTTATGTGTAAAGCATTTAAAATATACTAAGTTAAGAAACTTTTGAAATTGATTATGAGTTTCTCTCAAGGAGAGAATTAAAATCCTTGTCATCAATTTTAGGGAGTAAATATAACTATAGGGATATTGATAGTAATAATATTAGATTCACTGAATAGTTTGTAAGGCATCCTATTCGGATTTTAGGTTGTATGTAAGGCATACTGTCATATTTCTTTAAATGGACTTGTGGATTAGCATTTAGGAATCTTTTTCCCTTTGGATTTAGGCACTGGTCTGAAGTTTGTTTTTCTTAAAGGTTATCTTTTGCAATCCTTAGATGAATCAAAATTCATTTCATTACCATTTCTTTTATTTTCAAGAATTGTGTTTATATTTTGATAGGGTTGTGTCAGAGTGATACAATATATATTTAGTGATTCCTTAAAGAGAGAATCAAGAGGTTATCCTTCCTTGAGTTATACTCATAAAAAGAAGGATGAATGTCCTTATGCCACTATGTCATGCTATTACAATTATAATTTTCATTGTAGTACTCTGTATCAGGATAATTTGTGCTGTCTGCAGAGTAATAATGTTTTATTGAAGTAATCTGAAGAAATAATAGCATAACAGTGAAGAAATCAATCCACTAATCAAAAGCTTACTTGAAATATAGTAACTTATTCATAGGTAATACCCACCTGAGTCCTGTGGAGCTTGAAGTAGAAGGAGGATCTTATCCAATCCTCATCAATTAGGCTTTTCTTGCAAACTTGGAGTCCCTTTTAACTGAGAATCAAGCCTATACATCTACCAAGTTTGATCGTACAAGAAAAATCCCTAACAAATTGGTGACTCTGCTGGGGATTAATCAAAATCTCTTACAAAGATATAAGTGATGCAGGTTTCAAGCTGAGTTTGACTCCTGGCCTGCTCATTTCATACCGGTCAGTCACCATTTAAGGTCAAAATTGTCATTTCATCTTTCAGTGTTTTGTCCCTTTAGGAGCTTTGCTTCTGTTTTCTCCCAAGAATAGTATCTCCAAATCCCCAAATAAATTGGGTGGTGACTCTCTACAAAATTTTTGTGCCAGTGTTCCATAAGAAGTCTTCTGTTTCACAATGACCCATAAGAATACAAGGTCTTGGAGAAAAGAACATACATAAGAAAATTTAGAAGGAGAACTTATAGCTACCTCAAGATGAAATCAAATGAGGAGGGAGATAAATAGTAATGACATGTCCTTCACATGGAAACAAAAAGGAAATATGAGGACAGAGGATCCTGTTCAAACAAACTAGGAGGGAAATACTTCAGAGCACAAGGAAGTAGTTGATTTAGGTCTGAATCAATATGATGACTACTATTCACCCTCTAAAAAAGATGGAGGGAGAACCCAACCCAATAGAAGAGGAATTCTTGGAAATAATAGAAGATCTAGAAGCCAAAGTAGGAATAAACAAGACTTTGTTCCTTCTTTTCCCCTTGGTTCCTCTTTACAAGGCCACCAAATACCTAATGACCACCAAGAACAAATCCCTACCCAAAATTCTTCATCAGAAACAACCCTCCCAAATTCTAAAGAAATATTTGAAGAAGTGTTTGAACTAGAAAGAAAGATCTGAGAGCAAGCTGCACTAAGGCAAAAAAGAGAGAAAGAAAAGGAAGAAAAGATTAGGCATGCTATGATAAGAGCTGAACAATTGAAGATGCAATTGTTGGATTTTGAAGCCATAAATTATGTTCCTATAATAGAACAAATGGAAGGACAACTTGTTGTCCAAGAGACACATGAAATAAGAAACCCTAGGGATAAGGGGAAACAAAAGGTTGTAGGGATTTCAATTAATGAACCAAATCCTATCAAGAGAACTCTAGATCAAGCAACAAGATTAGATGCCGACCTTGAAAAAGAAAAAAGAGAGAAAGAATTGTTGGCTAAAGAATTAGAAAAGGTAGAGCTAGAAGCTACTGCAACTGAGATGAAGAGAAAGATTTAGTTCCTTAAACAATCTTCAGGACCTACCAATATAGTATCCACCTCCCGAGTACAAGGTGTGAATGTTTTGAATACTGCCAAAACTAACCCTGTGTCAGGTATCCAAACATCCACCACTTTAGGAGCTGGCCCATCTCAAATAGGGTCCATCCATGAGAGGCACAAAAAATTGGTTTTTATTGGGATCCCTGGGTACCCTAACCCTATCCCTGATGAAATTAGGAAGAAAATTCCAAAATTGACTAGAAGCAATGTAGTCACCCATGAGGAACACTTGAAAAGATTTATTGATGTAATAAATGACTAAAACATTGAGCTTGATGATGTGATTATGAAGCTTTTTGTTCAATCTCTGACTGAAGATGCTATAGATTGGTTTAGGAATTTACCTCATGCTAGCATAAGTTCATGGGAACATTTCAAGCATTTTTTCAAAGAGCAATATGGTGATAAGACCAATGAAGGTTTCATGCTCAATGAGTTCAATAACATCAAGAAAAACCAAAATGAGGGTTTTGTTGAGTTTAATGTCAGATTCTAGAAAGCTATACATAAATTGTTACAAGTTATTAGGTTAGATGACAAAATATGTTTGGTTACTTACCTAAATGCTTTTGATTCAAAGATGGGATATCTCTTGAGAGATAAAAACCCTATAAACCTTGCAGAGGCTTACAAATTGGCCATTAACATAGAAAGCAATAAAAGAATATCAGGGAAGCTAGGAAGAAGGGATGATTATAAACCTCTAGTTCCAAATAGAAAAGAACTAGGAAAATCTGACACAAAACCAAAAGATGATGATAGTTCTAAGCAAATCTTAAGAGTAATAAAAGATTTGAAGATTGGAGAAAGTAGAAATAATAGAGTACAAGGAAATGACAGGCCATCCTTCAATAATTTTAACAAGTTACGAAGGATGCAAAACTATTGTTATAACACTTAGTGGAAGGATGGGAAGCCAGTGCTTCCTAAAAGAAGGGATAAACCCAATGAAAAAACCCCTGACCCATTCCATAAGAGTTCAGTGAACATGAATGATGATGTTTCTTGGTGCATTGCTTGTCAATCACCTCATGATTCTTATTACTGTGCAGTTGCCCAAAGTGTCTCTGCAGATGGAGAATAAGAAAGTAATGATGAAGAGTCTTATGATGATCAAGGATGTGCCATGACTTATTCATGTATGTATGATGAAATGGACTCCACTGAAGAAGATGAGGGTCAAGATGTTTCTACTTCCCAAATTAGAAATCACATCTACCATCAACAAGTTTTTTCTGATGAAGAAGATAGTCAGTTGGATAGAGTCTAGTGTAACACTCAAAGAGATGATGAATCAATTGTGTTGAGAAGGCCCTCTGATGAGGAAATTGTACAAATCACAATAGACATGGTTACCCAAGCAAAAAGTAACTATCATTTAAGAAATAGGATAGTGGGTGATTCAAGTCAAAAGCCATCTGGTATATTCATCAAGAAGTCAAATAGGGATGTGAAACAAGCTCAAGATAAACATAAGGCTACAGAAGTTGTTAGCAAGACTAAGATCAAGAAGAATGTCACATTTGCTACTCCTAATATGACTTATAGAGTAAAGGCTAAACCTCTTGAGGAAACTATCATTTCTTCCCAAAAGGAAGTCAAAACTCAAAACAAGGATCATCCTAGTCCTACTAAATATGAAGAAAACAAGGAGGTCACTTTTATTAAACAAGATATAGTTGACCCAAAGTATATTCCTATTGACATGAGTAATTTATTGTCACAAATCACTGTCAAAGTCCCTTTGTTAGAAATGATGAGGATTGAGGAGCATAAGGAGAAATCTTTAAGTTGGGTAAATGGAGTTGCTCCTACTGATACCCAAAATATCACTAAGACTGATAAAGTGATTGCCTCAATAACTGACTCGAATGAAAACTAGTGTGGGGAAATTATTTCTGAAATTCCTCAAATTTACTTGGATACAAATGTTATCTATACTGTGACAAGAACCGTTGATCCTTTCTTTTTCTCTTTGATTGTAAATGGGAAGTTTTTGAAGAACTGGATGATTGATCCGGGAGCTTCTAATACTATTATTCCTATAGAGGTTATGAGGCCTATGGGATTGAAAGTAGATACACCTCATGGGAGATGTCAAGCCATGGATTCAAGAGAAGTCCTAGTTATCGGTACTATAAAAGTAGTACCTTACAGGTTAGTAGCTTACCCAAACAAGTTGTTGACTATGAGTGTCTTGGTGGTTGATACCCACCTCAGTATGGGATGTTATTATCCAAAAAGTGGAGTGCATCAATGGGAGGTAGTATCCAATGTGACTTGTCTTTTGAAACTTTTAACATTGATGGGAACAATATAAAAATATCCAGAGAAAGTAGAACCCCACACATGATTGAATTAATTGATGCCGATGATTTGAATTGTTGTGTGGATGTTGATATGGAAAAATTTAAAGTGGAAAAGCTCATTCCTCAAGAGGAAGATGTAGACCCATTGGTTGAAGAACTGAAGGAACAACAAAATGGATTATGGAAAATGTATTTTGATGGAGCTTGTTCAAAGGAAGGATCAGGAGCTGGAGTCCTATTTATATCTCCATTAGGTACCACTTTCAAATATTCTTTCCTATTGACTTTTCAATGCAAAAATAACACTACTGAGTATGAAGCACTATCTTTAGGATTAAACATTTCCATAAAACATGGGATAAAATGTTTAATTTTTTTTGGTGACTCTAAGCTTATGGTGGCACAAGTTAGATCCAAGTATGCTATAAAAAATGATAGATTGAAGTTATATAAACATGCTAATTGGGATTAGATTGAGTTATTTGATGCTTTCAACATCTGTTGGGTGGAAAGGTCCAAAAACATAATGGCTGATTTTTTAGCTAATATTTCATTAAAAGGAGATGATGTAACTTTTTCTAGTGTGTCAATAGTGGAAATAAAAAGTAGGCCAGTTATCCCAGATAATATTTATAACTGGTAGGTCTTTGAAGATGACTAGGACATTCTAAAGTTTATTTAATGCCTTGACATGTATGAAGATCAACTCATAGACTGTAACACTTTGGTTGAAGAAATTGATGGTAAAGATATGGTCTTAGGGAATGGGGTAATCCAGTTGAGTACAAATCATATTTGTAAGGGTCTAACTAAGCTAAAAGAATTATATAGTAGTTAGGATGATCACATGTTAAAAACTAGTAATGCTAAGATAGAGGATTTAGAGGAAGTAAACTTGGGATCACATAATACACCTCAAATGATTTATATTAGAAAAGGGTTAGATCCTCAACTGAGATATAATCTAATTAAATTATTAAGAAAACACAAGCATGTGTTTTCATGGTCTTATGATGACCTAAAGGCCTATAGAGAGTACCTTTTCCAACATGAGATCCCATTAAAACAAGATGCTAATCCATTTAGACAAAAATAGAGACCTATTAATCCATTATTGGCTCCCAAAATGCAGCAAGAATTGGTTAAGTTGAGTGATGCAAGAATCATCTAGCCTATTTGGCATTCAACTTGGGTATATAACCTGGTCCCAGTCAAAAAGAAAAATGGTGATATTAGGTTATGTGTGGACTTCAGAAACCTAAATGTTACATCATTAAAAGACAACTATCTTTGCCTAATATGGAACCAATGTTGCATAAAGTCACTGGATGTGAATTACTGTCTATGATGGATGGTTTCTCTGGATATAACCAAGTGTTGGTGAAAGAATCTAAACAATTTAAAACAACATTCACAACACCTTGGGGAACCTATGTGTATGTTAGAATGCCTTTTGGCCTTAGGAATGCTGGAGCAACTTTTCAAAGAGCCATGGATGTTGCTTTCAAAGAATATATAGACTTGTTTATGGTTGTGTACCAGGATGACATGACTGCTTATTCCAAAAGGGTTGAGGATCATTGTTCACATCTTGAAAATATTTTTAACAAAGCTCTAGAATATGGCGTGTCCCTGAATCCAAAGAAGTGTAACTTTGCAGTCAGGGAAGGAAAACTACTGGGGCATATTGTGTCAAAAGAAGGAATAAGAATTGATCTAGAGAGGGTGGAAGAAATCAAGAAGGTCACTGCACCCAAAAATCTCAAGGGTGTGCAATATTTTTTGTGAAAAGTCAATTTTGTTAGGAGGTTCATTGCCAACTTTTCTGAAATTGTCAAACCAATAGTTAAGTTACTCAAAAGGGATGTTAAATTCCAATGGACTGTTGAACCTCAAAATGCTTTTGACAAAATTAAAGAGGTTGTTCAAGAGGAACCTATGTTGAAGTCTCCTAACTACAACAAGCCTTTTTCACTTTTCTCCTTCGCATCATTTCACACCATTGTTGTTGTATTATTGCAAAAGGATGAAGAAAATTTTGAGCACCCAATTGCATTTTTTAGTAAGTCTTTGCAGATTGCTGAATTAAATTATGAAATGATGGAGAAGTAGGCCTATGCATTGGTAAAAGCCATAAAATCTTTTAGACCCTATCTAGTATGTGCCAAGGTTATTGCATATGTTCCACATGCGGCAGTGAAGGATGTTCTCACACAGTCTGAGGTTATTGGTAAAAGATGCAAATGGATTACTAGGATCCAGGAATTCAACTTAGAAATCCATATTACCAAGTTAGTAAGAGGGTTAGGTTTGGAAAAACTAATGACTGAAGAGAACATGGATTTGGTCCAGATTAATAATGAAGGAACATTAGACATGATAATAACAAGTATTAAAATGCAACCATGGTATGCTGATGTTGTTTATTTCCTTAAGAATGCCAAATGTCCAGAGCATATGACTGACAATCAAAAGAGAGCCTTAAGGTTAAAAGTTCAAAAGTACACATTGATACAAGGAGATTTATATTGGAAAAATACAGATGGAGTTTTGTTTTGCCTTGACAAATATCAAGTAGAGAGGGTCTTAAATGAAATGCATGCTGGTGTATGTGGGGGGCATTATTCTGCAAAAAATACTGCCCATAAGATTTTGAGGGCTAGTTATTTCTAGCCCACATTATTCAAAGACTCTTTCCAATTGATTAAGAAATGTGAGGCTTGTTAGAAATTTGCTTCTAAGTTGAAGTACTGAGGACCATTGTTGTTAAATCCAATAGTTGCGGAAGCACCATTTACAATGTGGGGAATGGATTTCATAGGTGAGTTTGCTGAGAAATCAAGTGGGGGACACAGTTGGATACTTGTTGCAACTAACTATTTTACAAAATGGATAGAAGCTATTCCCACAAAAAAGGCAACAAGTAAAATAGTGATTGATTTCTTATTAGACAATATTTTGACCAGATTTGGTGTCCCCATGAAGTTGATCACTAATAATGCAATGTGTTTTAGGTTAGATGAATTCAAGGACTTTTGTAAAGATAATGGAATCATGACATCTTATTCATCTCCGTATCACCCTCAAGAAAATGGACAGGCTGAATACAGTAATAAGATCATTTTGACAATTCTGAAGAAAACACTAGAGAAAAATAAGAGAGCTTGGCACTCAAAGTTGAGGCTTTCCCTATGGGCAGATAGGATTATAGTAAAAAAGGCTACCAAGAAGTCTCCATTTGAACTTGTGTATGGTTTATAGTCAAGGTTACCCATACATAATTTGTTTCCTGTTTATAAGTTTATTCAAGATGAGGAATTGGATATATCAGAGCCAATGCAAGATAGAATCATGCAATTAACTAAATTAGATGAAATAAGAAGAGAAAGTCAAAAGAGTAATATCAAGTTACAACAAAATATGAAGTACCTCTTTGACAAAAGAGCCACTACCAAAAAATTCAGAACAGATGACCTAGTGCTTCAATGGAATGTGAGAGCAGAGGATAAGGGAAAGCACAAGAAGTTTGAATCACTATGGCTTGGCCCCTATCTAATTCATGAAGGTTTTGGGAAAGATTCTTACTTGTTAAAAAATATGGATGGAGAAGTCTTTGAGTTGCTAGTGCATGGGCAGTTCTTAAAGCCCCTTTTCAACTGAAAATTTTGGTCCTTATGCACATGTAAGTTTCTTGTAAATTTGTATAGTTTTGTTTCCTTTCAATCGTGTGTTTTGTTTCCTGCTTTAGGTTAGGAATTTTTTTGGTCTACTTTCCCAGAGATCTGTGGTTCTTTCTTAAACTCTCATTTAAACATCCTTAGATAGAGCCACTGTTGGTAGTTTTTTTAGTTTCGGTGTTTTGTCTTTCAAATTTTGGATTCTTGGTCTCTGTCCTTGTTCTGTGTGGTTCATGTTCTAGTTTTTCTAAGCCCTAGAAGTTCCAATTTTCATTTAAAGGAAAACCCTAGGTTTCAAGTCTCATTGCCTTTAAAAATTTGAGAAACCCTAAAAATGCTCACCCAAAGTCTATTTGGTTGTTACCTTTTTTCAATAACTTAAAAGTCTTTTAAAGCATGTGCACTTTTATCTCCTTGGTTAGTCGCTTAATCTCCCTAGAAAATTAGTATATTCCTTGTTGTTTAGCGATTACCCAAAAACCCTTTGTCACGCAATCTCGCTAGGTTAAGGGAATATTATTTCTTTTCAAATGACTTAGCATTTTTGCTTAGTCGCCTGGTCTCTGAATCACTATTGTGAGATCTAGCGACTGCTATGATAAATATTTGTAGGATTGCTATGGTCGCTTTATCTCCAGATCAAAATGCCTAGAGTCGGGTGATCTCTGAAAGAAGTAGGAAACTGATATAATATTCAGCAAATTTGAGACTTGTAGTTAGTTGCTAAATATCTAAATATAAAGTGGCGGTCTATTTTGTGAGTCACAAGGTCTCCAGTTATTCAGCGGTTAAGTCTTTTTATCCCACAACTTGGCGATTTCATTAGTCACACATTCTCATCATCCTGGTCATTATGTCTCTGGCAGTCAGTGATTCAGCGACACGGTTATCTCTAGATCTCTTAATGAAGTGGTTAAGTTACAAAAGTTACAGTGACCTAGCGAGGACCGTTGGATCAAGTTCTAATCGGTGGTTGGTGTTTATTCTCATCACTTGACCAAGGTTAAGTGATTTTTCTCATGACTTGGAGAATATAAGTACTCATGCAATCTCCAAATTTAATCATAGTTGAAAAGGATATTGGGCGATGAAGAGAAGTCTTCAGTCACAAGGACACTAGATAAGAGTGAGTTAAAAGGGGAGTTTTGAAGCAGTTTTTGACCATAGATTTAATCTTGATCAAATGATGATCGCGTAATCTCAGATTTAAGCCAAGGGTTAAGAAATGATCTAGTGACTTTGAGATTTTCTTAGTCGCTCAATCTCTGGATCAAACTCAAGTTAAGAATTTTGTTCAGTGATTATGAGATTATCTTCATTCGGGTGATCTCTAGATAATCCAGAGTTAACTGTTAACTGAAGTCAAGAGATTGATAGGAAATATAAATTTTTGCTTGCCAAAATTTGTGACATGTCTATTCATGGTTGGTTATTATAAATTAAAAATATGAACAAAAAAGTGGGCTTGACTATAGTGACCAGATCTCTGGAAGGGATAATTTGAATTTTTCATGTCTTCAGTTGCTGAATCTCCAGATAGTTGAGTCGGAAGGTCTCAAGAAGAAGTTTGAAAAGTCAACCGGCTTCAACGACCAAGAGATACACTATTGTCGCCAGATCTCTTGATGGCTCTTTGTCACCAGGTTTCGAGATGAATTTAAAAGAAAATATTTTTGCAGTGACTGAAATAATGACTATAGTCACTAAGTCTTGGGATAGAAAATATAACTGAACTTGGTCGCTTAATCTCCAGATAAGCTCAAAAGGTCTTAAATATTTTAGCGACTATGACTTTCCCTCTTTGTCACTAGATCTCTAGATAAAATAAAAGCTATTATATAACTAAATTTGCTACAGTTTGTAGATCTCCATAACTTTTTAAAAGGTGCAAAATTCTTTAGTGGTTATGAGAGTGTTGTAGTCGCTAGGCTGCCAAAAAATTAAATTTGATTACCTATCATTTTCTTGGCCATGACTAGTGAATTGAAGTCCTCAAGCGTGCCTAGTAATGGCAGAAGTGACATGATTTCAACTTTTTGATCTCTAACGGATTGTTGCATTCAATTCAGCTGAATAAGTATGATTGTTCTTTATTCATTTCAAATTACCAAGCATTCAGAAGACCAGAGCGATAGATTTTTCAGAGCAATTGCAAAGTCTAGAGTGTCCAGAATTTGCAGAGGAATTTCAAATTGCATACAAAATGAGAAAATTATCAGTCAGTGGGGCCTCTACCATCAAAGGAGGGAAAGAGAAAGTTAAGGAAAGTTCTTCAGATGACTTCCTCGCTCTGCTACCAGGATCATCATAGAATAAGAAGGTGAGTGATGAATGTTTCATTGATGAGATTACTTATTGTAGAGATGCGAGGACACTGGATGTTACCGGAATGTGCTTATTTAAGTATATTTATAAAAATGTTGAGAGTCGAGTCCCTATCTCGAACACTTGGACGACAGGATTAGGAAAATTGATAGTTCCTGAGGTCTTCCTGGATGTAGATGTTTTAATTGTTCTATCCCACAGCTATGACCCTCTTTCTAAAACAATTAGGAAAGCCAATGGTTCTCCTCTGGTCACTCTTGATCATAGTTCATTTATAAGGGCCTTTGGTATCTAAGTCCCCATGGCTACCAAGATTAATTTAGATGCCTTAACCAATAGGTATACTAGGGAGTTTGTCATGGTGGCCAAAGAAATTCAAGCCCATGTGTTGTGAGGAAACATAAATTACATAGTGCCAATTGCTGGGTCAACAACCCCCTTTTTCTATAAGGATCTCAAATTCTACGTGAAATATATTGCATATGGATTATGCAAAGTTCTAGGGATAGATGGTGGGGAAAGAATCACCACGGACCTGCTGATGATGGTTTTGGATTCCTAGAGTCTTCATGTGGTCAAGGGATATGATTATATTAGTTTTATAATAGAAAGAATGCATGAGGGTTTGCTAGCTTGGAATAACCGTGTGTCTAGATCTAGCTCTACATCAAGGTTCATGCATTATTCCTTACTGATGCATCTTTTTTTGTACTTCAATTATAACATCATGAACATGGACAGGCTTGAGCCACAGATGATGTATCAAGGACAATCAAACCCAGTGCAATACTAGATAAGGGCTTGGAGTCCTTCTTCCTCAAGGAGTGATTTTTGTGTATTTGAGAATTGGATGGTTTGGCCTATCCTACTCAGCTTAAGGCTTGATATTTCTAGGTTGTCTACCAAAGTTTTGTAGCTGGTAAGGCCTAAGAAATTTGTTGATAAATTGAATAAGGGACATAATTGGGGAGATATATATTATGAAAAGGGATATACTATGATCAAAGTATATGGATGCGCTCAGCCTCCTCACTTGTCACCATTTTTTGTTCCACCAAGGGTGGCATATTTAGAGTTTATCTAGTAGCTTATGCTGACTAAGAAGGAGCATTTGGCTTCACATAGGAAGGGAACCTTTACTTCTAGGCACTTTAGAGTTCATAGTATCACAATAGGCAAGAATGCCTTTAGTAAGGTTGATGAGTGGCTGGGATAGTTTAGAATGCATGTTGCCCCACATAGGTATGTGGATATAGAAGGATTTATAGTTGTTGCCAGGCAATATTACATGCCTAGGATTCCATTCAATAAAAGACATGAGGAGTACCCTAAAGAGGATGTATTGAGAAATATAATAGAGGATGAAGAAGTGGTCAGAAGAGCTGATCAAATACATGAATTGTATGCTATGGAGAAATGAGTGAGACAAAAAGGATTGGCATTTAGTGGTTTTTTCCCTGAATTGCCTTATCTTCAGAGACTTGAACAAATGATGTCTCAATTTAACACTTTGATGAGAATATTTGAGGATCAAATTGATGATACTGACAAGAAAGAGGATGTCCATTCTGAATCTAAGTGTGATGTGGATAGTGGTAATGGCTACTCTATGCATAGCATTCCTCCCCTGGAAACAATAATGGAAGAAAGGCATTAGGTTGGGGAGAATGTTGTTGATATAAAAGAGCTCCATAGCTCTCAAGATACAAGTGAGCCACCTGCAAAGAAGCATAAATTATTGGTCGGTGAATCTTCTGGGGTAAAGAAGAAGGACAAGATAAAAGCCCTATTCCCTAAAAATAGTGTCCATGATCACCAATTAAGAAAGAGAATAAGGGAAGAAAAGAGGAAGTGAAAGCTTGAACTAGAAAATGTTGAGTTGCCCTTGGCTTTATGCCAACATGAGAGAATGATTGAACAAGATGCCTTTTTAAAGGATGATAGTTTCATAGAGTTAGAAGAATTCAAGAGCTTCTTGATTTGGTACAAACAAAAATAGGTTGCATCTAGTGTGCAAATCACTAAAGAGGGTCAAGTGCTAGAGGAGGAAATGCAACAATTGAGAGAATATGACCCTGAAGCTGAAAAACTCACCCTAGATGAGGCCAGGCAACTAGCGAAGAAGATAAATATTCTACTTGTGCCTAGGTGGAACTTGTATTTAGTCTTCATTATTGATTAGATCAAAAGGCAAGAAGACATAACTTTGTCTTCAGAAACCCAAGTGGGAATATCATTAGAGGATTTGGGTACAGCCCAAAAAATCAAGCATTAGCTCTATGGGGTCTTTATCCTAAGTATAAAAAGCCTTCAATTTTGAATGTGAAGGAGCAGATGGAGGGAGATAAGATTGTGTGGTCTATCCACAACACAAGGGACCTTGAGATTTCTCAACTGTTAACCCATTTTGCCAGCTTAAATGAGGATAAGATAAAGTAGCTATCAGAAAGGTATGGCTCCCTTCTAGAGGACTAGAGTGCATTGTTGAAGGACATGGATCTCCAGATAATAAAGGAGAAGGCATCAGAAAAATCTTTGGGAGACTTAGAACTTCAAATCATAAATACCCCTGTAGTAACTCCTGCACCTCCGAAGCAACTTGCATTAACTGAAGTTAAAGGAATGACAGAAGAGGAAGTTGCTGTAGAGTTAGAGAAAATAAATGTGGAGAGAAATGAGGCTATTTTGTAGGCCTTATTAAAAATTTTGTAGCACATAATTGATATGCTAAAGGATAAATCTTATCTAGTTTTTAATGCTTACAATAAGTTGTCTGGATTTCAAGTAGAGGTTAATAATTATGTTCAAATTTTGAATGGATATTATGAAACTTGGTTTGTTAGGGCACCACTTTTTGAGAGATTGGTAGTTGTTCAATCTTTGAGAAATGATATTCCAGAGATAGTTTTGCAAATGGGAGAGGAGATTGATAGAATTAAAGCCATATTGCCTCTTTTTAAAGCCAAGGCAAATCAGATAGAGGCTAAGATAGCCCTACTCAATTTAGACTCCAATAAATTTATTCCTCCCATTAAGTGTGTAGATGGTGCCATTAAAAGCTTGGATCAATGGAGGTCAAATTTTGATCTTATTTTTCCAAGGAAAGAGGCATTTTTAGATGAAAGCAGTAAGGTGGACGTGGAAAGATTCAACAAGACTTTGGATGAAGCCATAAAAGTAGAGATGGAGCTGATCATATTTGTTGTAGATGTCAAAGCCATAACAGATGCTAGATGGGAGTGACATAAAGCTCAACTACAACATACATAGAATTATAAATGGCTGACAGAGGAAGAGGTCACTACATGGGATGAGCTTACAAAGCCCAAGAAGATAAAATCTGCTGCAGTTGACTTTGATATCTTGGATGATGAATAGAAAGGACACCTGGAGGACCTGACATTTAATCTCAAAGCACATGGATGATAAGCTATCATTTAAGAATGGTGTAGGTTAGCCTGAAATGGTGGTCACCATATCTCATTAAAACTTAAGAAGCTATCATGAATACTTGCAGACAAAGGTCTCAGTTATCAGCAATCCAAGGTGTAGAACAAGCCAAAATAATTTTGTCTTTCCATGGCCTGAGGGCTTATTGTATCTTGTCTTTTGTGCTTTATCTTTTATGCTCTTTAGGGTTAGGGTTTCAACCATCTGAAGCTTGTTACATTCCCATTGATAAGGGAATTCCAAGATGGTTGAACATATATAAATAGAATTGTAATCTTATTTTGAGAATGGGGGGATGGAAGATAATTAAAAAACCAAGTACAATTTCTATAGAAGAGACTTCTAAATTTTGTGTCTGAATTTCTAAGCATGAGTTTCCTTATGTAAATTGCAAGTCTTCTTTAATTCAAATATACTGCAATTTATGTCTCTTGTTGTTATTGTCTCTCTATTTTTGTATTTACTCTTGTATGTTTTGTGTGTAAGGCATTTAAAATATACTAAGTTAAGCAACTTCTGAAATTGATTATGAGTTTCTCTCAAGGAGAGAATTAAAATCCTTGTATCAATTTTAGGGAGTAAATATAACTGTAGGGATATTGATAGTAATAAAATTAGATTCACTAAATAGTTTGTAAGGCATCCTATTCAGATTGCAGGTTTTATGTAAGGCATACTATCATATTTCTTTAAATGGACTTGTGGATTTGCCTTTATGACTCTTTTTCCCTTTGGATTTAGGCACTAGTCTAAAGTTTGTTTTTCTTAAAGGTTATCTTTTGCAATCCTTAGAGGAATCAAAATTCATTTCATTACCAGTACTTTTATTTTCAAGAATTGTGTTTATATTTTGATAGGGCTATGTCAGAGTGATACAGTATATATTTAGTGATTCCTTAAAGAGAGAATCAAGAGGTTATCCTTCATTAAGTTATACTCGTAAAAAGAAGAAGGATGAATGTCCTTATGCCACTGTGTCATGCTATTACAATTATAATTTTCATTATAGTACTCTGCATCAGGATAATTTGGGCTGTCTGTAGAGTAATAATGTTTTATTGAAGTAATCTGAAGAAATAATAGCATGAAAGTGAAGAAATCAATCCACTAATCAAAAGATTACTTGAAATATAGTAACTTATTCATAGGTAATACCCACCTGAGTCTTGTGGAGCTCAAAGTAGAAGGAGGATCTTATCCAATCCTCATCAATTAGGCTTTTCTTGCAAACTTGGAGTCCCTTTTAACTGAGAATCAAGCCTATACATCTACCAAGTTTGATCCTATAAGAAAAATCCCTAACACCTTGATCTGTTACTAGCTCTTTGGGGACTCCATACCTGGTAAAGATTTCTTCATAGAAGAATTTTGCTACTTTTTCATCTCTTGCATTCTACATAGCTTTCACTTCAACCCATTTTGTTAGGTAATCTGTACAAACCAAAATGTAGGATTTTCCATTTGATGGTGGATCAATTGGTCCAATGAAGTCCATACCCCACTTATCAAAGGGTGTTATTACTACTTGTGGATTAAGTGGCATCTCATCTGATTTCATTGGATGACCCATCCTTTGACATTTATCACATTTTTTTTATAATTGGTTGCATCTTTGTGTAATTTAGGCCAATAATATCATGTTGTTAAGATTTCCAGGGTTGTTCGCTTCGCTACAAAGTGACCTCCACAAGGCTCATCATGACAAGCATGGAGTATATCATATACTTCATCTTCTCTCACACATCTTCTCATAATCAGATCTAGACCAGTGTAAAATAAATTGTTATCTATCCATGAAAATTGAAAGCTTTTCTCTACAAGCTTTTTCTTGTCTTTCTGAGCAAAATGTGGGGGCATCTTGTTTGCTACAAAATAATTGGCTATGTCTGCATACCATGGGTTTTTTATTGCTATATGGAATAGGTGTTCATTTGGAAATGTATCTTCAACATGAGGTGTATCTTCATTATCATTTTTTAGTCTAGATAGGTAGTTAGCAACTACGTTGGCCTTTCTTGGCTTATCAATAATTGTGATATCAAACTCCTGCAATAGTAAGAGCCATCTTGCCAATCTTCTTGTTATAGAAAGTTTGTTCATTAGATATTTTATTGCAGAGTGATTAGTGTGAACAAAAATGGGATAGCCTGTGACATAGTGTCAGAATTTGTTCAATGCATAAACTATAGCTACGAGTTCCTTTTCAGTAACTATGTAGTTCAATTCAAGGCCATGGAGGCTTTTAATGATATAGTAAGTTGCATTCTCAAGGTTAGTAGGCTTTTGTCCCAGCACAACACCTATGGCATAATCTAATGCATCTGTATGGATGTGGAATGGAATAGATCAATTTGGTCCTTTTAGGATTGGTGTAGTTGTTAGGAGGTTCTTTAGCTACAGGAAGGACTCATCACATGCTTGTGTCCACTTAAATTCAACTTGTTTGGTAAGCAATGTATACAGAGGACTAGCAATTTGACTAAAATTTTGAATAAAGCATCTATAGTATCCAACATGTCCTAGAAAAGATCTTACATCTTTTTGTTTAGTAGGATTAGGTAGTGTAAGTATTACCTCTATGTTAGCTGGGTCCACTTAAATTCCTACTGCTGAAATGAAATGCCCTAGTACCAGTCCTTCCTACATCATCATAAAGCATTTCTCTCTATTAAGGGATAGATTATGCTCCTTACACCAAATTAGTACCTTTTCAAGATTCTTCAAAGCCTCATGAAATGTCACTCCAAATGCTATAAAGTCATCCATATATATCTCCATACAATCATGTGAAATGTCAGAAAAATACTAATCACAGCTCTTTGAAATGTTGTTGGAGCATTACACAACCCAAAAGGTAGAACTGAATAGGCATATGTCCCCCATGGACATGTGAATGTAGTCTTCTCCTGGTCCTCTAGAGCAATAGTTATCTAATTGTATCCACTATATTTATCAAGGAAGGAAAAATACTTCTTACCGGCCAAAGTATCAAGTACTTGGTCAATGAATGGTAATGGGAAGTGATCTTTCTTGGTAGCTTTATTTAAATTTCTGTAATCCACACAAATCCTCCATTTCCCCCCCTTTTTAGGTACTATTACCAAAGGTGATACCCACTTACTATCAGATATAGGATATATAAAACCAACATCTAATAGCTTTTGCAATTATGTTTTGACTATCTCCCTTAATGCTAGGTTAATCCTTCTTTGAGGTTGACAAAGGGGTAGGCTTCCTTCATTGATATATATCCTTTGAGTAAATAATGTTGGGCTTAATCCCTTCATGTCCCCATAATCCCATGCAAAGGCTTTCTCATGTGTTTGTAGTAGTTTAGTTAGTTGTTCCATTTGTTGTGGAGGCAACTTATTATTCACATGGAGATTATGACCTTTAGAAAGTTCAATAGTAGTTGTAAGGTCAAGCATGGATATTTTAGGTATAGGACTTGTGTTTACTTCCCTAGGTAGAAACTAGTGGATAATATTGGGTTCTGAAGGTAATACACAATCCTCAAAATTATCTTCATATGTACTTAACTCTAACACAAAAATCTCAGATACATCTTTGATTACAAGACAATCATTATTAAGAATGCTCCAAATGACTTCATCTTCCTCTTGCAGCTTGAGAAAGGATTGCCTATGTAACATCATGAGCTGAACCATAGAATTTAGTTCTTCATCCCCATCTCCTAAGTCTGGCCATATAGGTGTACTCAAATTTGGCTATGGTTGAGCTAGAGGATATAATGCCAATTTCTTAGTGGCTTGCCCATCTAAAATTGTCATGTTCCCTAATCTAAAAATTATGTTTGCATTATTTGTTGCTAGCCATGGATGTCCTAGAATGATAGGGTAACCAACAAGGTTCACTTTAGGTGAAAGGATCATGAAATCAGCAGGGTACTCCTAAGAATCTAAGGCAACTATTATGTCTTCTATCATTCCATTAGGAGTAATAGTAGAGCTATCTGCTAATTGCAATATTGTTGGAGTAGCTCTCAACCCTTCAATACTTAGTTTATTCATAGTATCCTTAGTCATTACATTAATGGAAACACCTAAGTCTATTAATGCATTTTTGACAGACTGGCCATTAATGATGATATTCACAACTGGACTCCCTAGATCTGAATATTTTGGTATTACTAGTTTTCCTAGCATGATATCAACCAATTGTCCTATAACATGAACTATTGTAGGATCCTTTTTCTTTCTCCTAGGATTTTTAAGACAAGCTTCTTTTATTTCTTTTCCATAAACTGGAACATCTTTTATTACTTAAAATAGGGGAATTTGGACATGCATGTTCTTAAGCTGGTCAATGATATCAAATGGTTGGTCTTCTTTTGGTATGGCCTTCTCCATGCCGAGCCTCTGAGGAAAAGGTGGTTTAATTGATGTATGAGCTTTAGCTGAGTTGGAAACATTTTCTAATGCATCAATATTTGGCAAATCATTCTCTAAAATTGGTACTGCTGCTATAGGAAGGTCTGGCACTTCAGTGATAAGGGGTGGTTCAGATGCTGGCAAGGTAGTACCTAATCTTAGGTGTATATAAGCTATATCAAGTGCATAGGTAGGATACTACTAAGAATCAATAGCATACATTTGTTGTTGTGGCTGTTGACTATTGGGATTTGGTTGAGGTTGAGTAGGTAATTGTGTCTACTTTTGAGGATTTTTATTTGGAGGTGGTGGCATTATCGCAGGCATATGTTTTAGAGGTGGTAAAGGTGGATATCCAGGATTTGGATTAGGCCATTGCTGAGGGCCTCTCCACTAGTTAGTGGGCTGCCAATTTCTTTGTGGTTGTTGCCATTGATTTGGAAATTGTGACCATTGGGGTTGTTGTGGAGGATACCATTGATTCTGTTGATTGTTTGGCCAATCATTATTCCAAGTGGGTTGATTATACTATGGAGGACTTTGGACATTCCAGTTTTGCCACTAACTATTATATGGACTTGAAGTTTGTAATGGGTCTTGAGGCATACCTTGTCTCGTGGCCCATGGCTAGTGTTGAGCAATGAAGAATACTTTCTCATCTTCTTTGTCTATCTTCAAGTACTTAGTTGGAAGATGCTGATTCTCCAGGTTTATGACCAATTTGCACTGACAATCCTTCTTTTGTTTATGGTAATGAGGATAGTATTCAGCCAGGTGCACTTTTGTGTCTACATGTTTCTTATTTGTGGTCATCATGTCCAAGTGTGTAGTAACATCATTGATGATGTCTTCCTTGAAGTCTGATAATAGGTTTGAAATCTCCATCTTTGAAATACCAGAGCCACTTCCTTTAGTTAGTGCTGAAGAAATCCCCTTCCTTTCTTGACCGCTGCTCTAGAATAGTTCATACAAATTTTTTGAAGGTCATCTCAAGAGGACTAAGATATATCACCTTCAGAAATGAGGTCCAGAGCTTCAAGACAATTTTCATTCATGCCTCTTAGAAAAATCAGCTTCTATGAATCCTCCTGCAATGCATGTTGCGGGTTCTTTTGTAGACTAAATAAGAAGTGTGATATGTAGTCTTCTAGTGTCTCTTCTTCCCTTTGTGACATATGAAAGATATCATCTCCTTTGGAATCACTTCCCTTGTAGTAGTCTTTATACTTTCTTAGAAACAAATCTCTCATTCCATCCCAATTAGCTATTGCATTCTCTCCTAAGCCCATGAACCATCTGAGGGCTGACTCCTTTAGTGTTGCTGGGAATAGCTTAAGCTTATGACTGTCAGTATTATAGTCAAAAATTTGACACAATATGTCAAACTTGAACAAAAAGGTGTCAGGATCCTCCGTAACAAGGCCATAGAACTTTGGAAGTGCTAAAGAAGGTATGTTATTGAGGTTAGGATGTCAATAAGACTTGGAATTGGAAATGGAAATGTAGGAGCTGCCATTACTAGAGGTGTTGCATATTGAAACTATGGCTGGAAAGTATTATTGACTGGAGGGTTTTGAGCAACAGGCGGTCCTGGATTAGGATTATTATGGAAACTAACTAATATTTCTACAAAAGGATAGAGGTCAAATGTTTCTTGGGTTTCTTCTTCTTCTATTGAAGATGATGCAAAAAACTCAGGACTGGTGTCAAGAAATGGTAATTCAAGCTCTTCAAATTCTTCTTTCAGTTTAACAGGTTCCTTTGGAAGAAATATGCCATGAGCATCTCACCTTCTTTGATGCATGCAATTAAGTTGATGACTTGTGAATCAAGCTCACAACTTCTTGTATTAACTAAAAATAGGAAACTAATCTGAAAAATAAATGACTCATTGAGGTTCCTAGTTTGACACCATCCCCGACAACGATGCCAAAAATGAATAGTCTCACAATAGGTAGGGATAATCATGCCATTGTCTCACTTAAGGGTAATATATCTATGCTACGGATTACCTACCCCATCATGAAATGCATTTAGATTGTCAACCCAGGGACGTAGACTTGAAATGGGACAACACAGTTTGTGCACTAAGTTGCTATAGGAGTCATAACACCTATGCTGTAGGAAGATAAAATGCATGAAAGGAATCTATGCTATTGCTGTAGGAAAGTAAACATACTTGACTATTGAATAGAATTACTACAGAAAACTTATGAAATGAATCTAAGCCTGTCTAACAACTCAAAACATTCACTATACCTGATTCTACAAATGCTGCAGGAACAACCACAGTGGTAATGGTACAGGAATAAAATAATAACTCTATTTGAAAATAAGAAAAGGTACAAGAAAAAAAAACCTATTCTAACTTAATCTAATCCACCTTCCAAGTGGGCCCACTTGGTTGGCTTTTTCTAACTACTCAACACAATAGATAATCCAAAATCACTCTTCCATTAAATTCTTCTTAACTGGTTACATAACAACTAAATAACTCATGAAGAACAAAACATAGCAACTTCCACTATACTGAATACATAATTCTATCTTTCTTCATTACCTACTAAATCAGTCAAAATCCCTTTATATCAAGGATTGACGCTTATTGAAAACATAACAAAAAAGTCTCATTAAACCTCACCAAATATGGAGGAGATAACAACCACGACATAATACAATTACTGTTGATAATAGAATAATAGTTTTGAGGAAATATAGTAGAACTAATTCCCTATATTCTTTGGAACAACAGCTCCTTCAAAGCTTGACATATCCATTGGAATCGTGCTAGATTCTCCCACCATGGTTGGTCTTCTAACACTCCTTTAATGCAGATGCACCACTCTTCATACCGCTCCATGTTTACGTGAAAGGTTAGTAACATCCGGTACACATATGCAAGTCAACATTTTCAAATCCTACTTAAATGTTAGAACACAACTTGAAATAATTATATGAAGCACTACATTATATTTATAATAGTCAGCAAAACATATCACTCAAGCTACCCATCAATTTTGTGGCTTTAGCTGTACTTGGCATAGGTTCACATAAACATAAGTAATAAAATGTCTTGGAAATGTTTGTCAAAGTATCAACAAAATATAAAGATCATAGAAAAATTGAGGCAATAATTAGACTCATCATAATGTACCAAGTACTTTTATGAGATTGATGAATGAAGTTTTGAATAAATTCTTAGGTAAATTTATGATTGTATACCAAGATGATATTCTGATATTCAGTAAAACTAGAGAAGAACATTTGTTACATGTTAAACAAGTATTGTAGAGGTTGAAAGAAGAAAAGTTGCTAATAAATCTGAAAATGTGTTGTTTCATGAAAGAGGAGATTGTGTATTTGGGATTTGTGATTTCAGCTGATAGTTTGAAGATGGATCCTTAAAAGGTTCAAGCTATTTTGAATTGGCCTACACCTGATAATTCTATTGAGGTAAGAACATTTCATGGTTTGGCAATTTTTTACCGAAAGTTCATTAGGAATTTCAGTTCAATTTGTAATGCTATGACTGAGACTATGAGAGGAGATAAAAGAGAATTCAAGTGGACACATGGAGTTGATAAAAGTTTTGAGACTCTGAAGCAAAAGGTTTCTGAATTGTCTATGTTAGCATTGCCTAATTTCAATAAGGTATTTCAAGTGGAATGTGATGCAAGTGGTAGTGTAATAGGAGTTGTGTTGAGTAAAAAAGGTAAACCTATTGCTTTCTTTAGTGAAAAGTTGAATGATGCAAAAAGGAAATATTCTGTGTATGATCAAGAATTCTACGCTATTGTTCAAGTACTGAGGAAATGGAGACATTATTTGATACCGAGTGAATTTGTGTTGTATACCGATCATAAAGCTTTACAATATTTGGGTAGTCAAAATAAGTTGAATCAGAGACATAAAATGGGTTGAATATTTGCAGAGTTATAGATTATGATAAAACATAACAGTGTATTCACTAATTGAGTTGTTGATGCATTGAGTAGAAGAAGATATTTGATGACCGAGATGAAAATTGAAGTTCTTGGTTTTGATGACATGAGAGATTCCTATGAATTTGATCCTGCTTTTTCTGAGACGTGGAGAAAGTGCAGATCACCTATTAAAGATCAACTGAGTACTAAATGGGAAGACTATTTCATTCAAGGAGGTATATTGTTTAAAGGTATTCAATTGCGTATACTAAGAGGATCAATGAGAATTAATTTGATAAAGGAGAAACATAGTAATGGTTTGGCTAGACACTTTGGTGTTGACAAGACTTGAATTTGCTTAAGGAGATATACTTTTGGCCACAATTGTATAAGGATGTTCAGAAATTTGTGAAAAGTTATGGAATTTGTCAAGTTGCAAAAGGAGTAAGTAAGAATACTAGATTGTATACACTGATTTCTATTCCTGAGAAACTTTGGATTGATATTAGTATGGATTTTGTTCTTGGATTACTAAAGACAGTGAGAGGTAATGATTCTATATTTGTTGTTGTGGATAGATTTTCTAAAATGGAACATTTTATACCTTGTAGAAAAACATCAGATGTAGTACATATAGCAGATCTTTTCTTTAAGGAAATTGTCATATTGCATGGATTACCGAGGAGTATCACCTTTGACTGAGATAGTAAATTTGTTGGATACTTTTGGAAGACCATTTGGAGAAAGTTTGGCACCGAGTTGAGGTAGAGTTCTACATTTCACCCACAGACTAATGGACAAAAAAAAGTTATGGATAGAAGCTTGGGTAATATTTTGAGATGTTTAGTAGGAGACACACCGAGTAATTGGGATTATGTGTTGGCACAAGTAGAGTTTTCATAAAATAATTCAGTGAATAGGAGTACTGGAAAAACACCTTTTGAAATTGTAAATGGCATACAACTGAGAGGTGTATCAGATTTGAGGGATATTGCCGATGAAGAAAAGAGAAGTCCTGAAGGATTAAAGTTTGCCGAGTTCATGAAGACATTGCATGAAGATGTGAAACATAAGTTGGAGAAAAGTAATCAGAAATACAAAGACAGAGCTGATAGATCTAGAAGACATAAGACTTTTGCAGTCAATGATGAAGTAATGGTTCATTTGAAGAAAGGCATATTTCCTATTGTAACATATGGGAAGCTAAAAATGAAGAAGCTTGGTCCTTGAAAAATTTTGAGGAAATTTGATAGTGGAAATGCTTATGAGATTGAGTTACCTGATGACATGGATATATCACCTATATTTAACATTGCTGATTTGTATGAGTACCATGAATCAGATGAAGAAATGACAGTGCTGAATGATTATCCTAAGAAATAGATAGAAGAAGTTGAATAGATTCTGGAACAAAGAATTGATAGAAGTACAAGATGAAAACAATTTGTGGAATATCTAGTAAAGTGGAAGAATAGACCAATTGAAGATAGTTCATGGATTTCACAATCTGAGTTGGATTCTGCTCGGGTTGTACCTACTGCATGATTTGGAGAGTCATTTCAAATAACCCCAGGTGTCTAATGCAGGAGTATCTTGGGTCCTTGGCAATCCTGTGTCACCAAAAAAAAGTTTGTGTTTTCTTGTGTTGCTTGGTTCATGCTTTAACCAAGTTGGCTTGGTAGTTTCTTGGTTTCCTTTGTTAACCAAGTTGGTCAGTTAATTCCCTGGCACTCGGTTATCTGTTCCTGGAATTTGGTTATCTTTTCTTGGCACTCGGTTGTCCTTTCTTACCAAGTTGTTTGTTTTAGTTTTCTATCGAGTCTAACTTGTGCAATTAATTATGGTAATAGATTTAATGTTGGTATCTATCATTAGGAAGCGTGTGGACCTAGATCTGGTCATTCCTTCCATGGATGGTAGATTTGGTCATTCCTTCCCTCTTTATATATTAATAAAATCTAAGTGTTATAGATCAAGAAAAAAAAAGAGAGGACAAACAAAATGTACATTGCATAAGTAATAATTAAGAAGGAAAGTGATCATTACATGATCATGCACAAACAAAAGTATTCAAACACTTCTAATGGTTCCAAGACAATCCAAACACACTTAGAATGAAACATACATGCTCACAATATTTCCTAAAAGGATCTAAAATAACATCCAATGAGCTTAAAGAGTTCAAGTTGACACCTCAAAGGAGTCTCTGTAACCTCTACTATTTTCTTTCTAATAGTTTTCTTCAGTCTCTCTGCTGCAGGAGTGGTTGCTACAGGAGTTGACTTCTTTTTCTTATTCCTAAAAACTGTAGGGTTTTGGGTTTGGTTTTCATCCTTAGGAACTGAAGTTCCTTCATCAATTTTTATTTTCCCTTTCTTTTGGGAAGAAGTAGATACATTTTCCATTGGAGTAGGGAGAGGTTCAACTTCCCTAAGATTTTTAGGTTCTTCTCCTTGGCTGGTTGTTTCAGCAGTTGGTTTAGAGGAAACATCACTCTCATGGATAGGTTGTGTAATGTCCCCTTCTCTAAAATGGAATTTAATGATAATAATGTTAAAATATAAGATTAAATAAACAAATAAATATAATTATAATTAAATATATATAATTATAATAATGTTGATAAAAATTAATATATAATGGTTGATATATATATATATATATATATATATATATATATATATATATATATATATATATATCAAACTAAAAGAGATTTAGTAAATGATTAATAATAATATTATAAATAAATAAAAAATAATATTATTTAATAATAATATTATGAATAATAAATATAATATATATTGGTCTAATATTAATAATAATAAAAAATATATATATATATATTATTAAAATAATAATATATTAATTAATATAGTATTAGGAAATAATTATTAAGTAAATAAATAAATTAATAATAATCAAATTATTATTAATATATATTATAATATCGCTTATACAAAATATATAATAAATAATGAAGGTCGACTAAATGATAGTCATCGCAGTAAATAATAGTGACATAGTGGATGGTCAAAGAATATTGACCAAGGAAGAGTCAATGTATGAGATAATAGAGGCATCATGTATAATTATGCATCGTTTAATGAAAGAAGAACTAATCAATATACCTAGGATAGGTATCGTTCGAATGAAATAAAAACATTACAAACACAATGTTAAATCAATTGCCAATGATTATAACAAGGCATGATACTAGATGTGATAAGTAACCGAAATGATTATGAAATGGTACGATTAGTAACAAAATCAACATGAGGCATCATGACTTATCGTTCAAGAACAAGATATAAAAGTACGCACTCACAAATCATTCTCATATGGAAGAATAGAATAAGAACAATATATAGATTGACTGGCGGGCAATGATGTACATCAGGAAGCACTTGCCTTATATAGGAAGAGAGGTGAATAGTCTCACAATAGGTAATGATAATCACGCCATTGTCTCTCTTAGGAATAATTTATTCATACTAAGGATTACTTTTCCCATCATGAAATGCATTTAGATTGTCAACCCAAGGACATAGACTTGAAATGGGACAACACAGTTTATGCACTAAGTCCCTCAAAGAGTCATACTACCTATACTACAGGAAGATAAAATGCATGAAAGAAACCTATGCTATTGCTGCAAGAAAGTAAGAACACTTAACTAATTAATGAAATTACTGCTGAAAGCTTGTAAACTTAACCTAAGCCTATTTAGTAACTCAAAGCATTCACTATGTCTATCTCTACAAGTGTTGCAGGAGTAAAATAGTAACTTCTACTTGAAAGCACAGGAAAATGCAGAAAGCAATTCTACTACATCCTAATCTACCCCACCTCCTAAGTGGGCCCCCTTGGTTGGCTTCTGCTAACTACTAACATAGAAGATACTTCAAAAACTCTTTTATTATATTCTCATAAACTGATTACATAGTAATGGAACAATACATGAAAATAGAAAGAGTAGTTCTACTATGCTAAACACAACAAACATGTATATTTCTTATTACACAACTAAACCAATCAAATCCCTTTATATAGATGGTTGACGCTTATTGAAATCATGAAAGTAAGTTCTGACTAAGTCTCGCCATAGAAGAAGGAAATATACCAAGCATGACAGAGTAAAATAAATTTCGGATAACTGATTTTAACAGAATAATGAGCACTGAGGAAATATAGCAGAGTTGTTTCCTATATTCTTTGGAATGATGGCTCCTTTCTAGTTGCAGAATGATCCTTGGTGCTGTGATGTCTTTCTTTGTCATAGATGGAACTTCAATGCCTCTTCTTTAATGTGGTCAATCCACTCTCCATCTGCTCTTTTTTTTCCTAGTAGGTTAGTAGCATGCAGTATGTATACAAGTCAACTAGTCAATTCTTACCCAAATATTAGAACATAGATTAAAGTAGGTATATGAAGTATTTCAATTTATATATAATGTTTAGAAAACATGTCATATCTAACTACCCATAATCTTGGTGGTTCTAACTGTACTTATCATAAGTTTACATAGTTATAGGTCCATGAATGTATTGGAAATGTTTTTACAAACCATAAAGATTATCAAAAAATAGAGACAATAAATTGTCTCATCATATGCCCCCTAACAAACATAATGCTTGTCCTCAAGCATTAAATTTTTTGGCTATAGATCTGAAATCACCAACACTTGTCTTTCCCTTCTTCCCACTCTTAAAAGTATAATAGAATCCTCTTATCCTCACCCAATAATCTGTATGATGTTCCTCCTGCAGATGCTCTAGTCTGGTAGCATTGATATCATATAATGGCCATAAGAGTGTTGGTGATTGGAAAGACAAGGGAATCCATAGTTCTCTTCTAGTCTGCCATCCTAGCTGCATGTACTTAGTTTCTCTATTCATAGCTTCTTCAAAATTGATTGGGCTATGTGGCTCTGATTTCCTAAAGGCCTCTGGTAGCCTACTCCATATGCTTCTGACCCCTACAAGAGCTCTCTAAAATAAAAAATAGGGTAACCCTTGATACTCCCTTTAAACCTTGTCTCTGAGCGCAAAGACTTTCTCATTGATTTCAGGTTTCGGCCTTCCATAGGTTAGGTTAAGCCAATCTTCTAGGAGGACAACAAATTTTATTGATTCAGCCCTTAAGGGTAAGTTCAGACTTTTCCAGGTCTCTGTAGTTATTCAAATGCCTATCATAATTTGCCTCATTGTCCATCCATGACATTAGGGATCTCAAATGGATATCTTCTATGTAAAGAAAAGGGTTCCATTCAGTTTCATGAGGAATGACAAAATTATGTAGATAGAGCTCACAGAGTAAGTTATGTTGCCATGAAGGAAGGGTCTGGTATAATCCATAGAATTCTTGAGCTGATTTAAACTCATAGCCTATATCCTTCATAGTCATCATTAGCTAAAATAAGAGGAACCACTCTTTCAAACATATGACATAAACTCTGGGAGGTGGTCTACAAGCTATAACCTGATCAGATAGTTTGAGAGCATGATTCATTTGTTGCTTCTGCTTCTTTACCTATTCCTTAAGAACTTCTATCTCCTCTTGCTGCTCATCTATCTCTTTTGCATTCTGTTTCTTTCTTTTTTCCTCCAAGTTTTCTAGAAGACAAACTAGTTATGTAAACTGAAGAGAATAGATTGTATTGTTGGAAGGCCAAATTCTTGCAACTGGGTGCTTTTTTTTCTCTTTTCCTTAGAAGCTTGTTGAAAATATTTAGTAAACCATGTTTCTTTGTAAGGCACAATAGACATATGGGAATAAATAGGGTCTTGTGGAGGAGTCATTTGGACATCTTCAGCAATGATTTCTTGTGCTACATTAGGGCTTTCCTTAGGTGCACCCAGATCCTCATGTGATATGTTACCACAAGGTTCTTTCAGATTTTGGGGAGATGAAGGCACTTATGTTTGCTTAGGGGAATTGTCAGAAATATACTCAACAGAAGGCTCTATGGTAGGTTTTGCTAATGGGACACTTGGGTTTTCTGGGGGAATTAGAGACACTTGTCCTCACATCTGAGGACTTCTACGCATAGTTGTTTTCACAACCTCTGCAATCTTATTTTTGAGGGTTCTTTTTGGCCTTTCTACTACAGGAACATATGTTGTAGGATTTGACCTTTTTTCTTTTACTTTTTGGAACCGTAGGGTTTTGAACTTCACTTTCAAGGTTAGCAGTTTCTTCTCCAATTTTCCATTTTCCTTCCCTTGTGGAAGAATTAGGAACATTACTTTCTAGAATGGGAAAAGGTATATTTTCTTGAAGTAATTCCTATTCTTTTTCTTGTGTAGCTATTTCTACAGTGGGCTCAGAAGGTTCTGCATCATTTTCAAGGGATTGCTCAGTAGGATCAACCTGAGGTTGCAGTGTTTTATGCTAGACAAATTCTGACCACGCTAAGGGAGAGACATCCCTAAGGGATTTTTTGACTAGCTGTTTAATTAGGGCATGGTGGGTGATAGAATTTGTGTTCCCTTTTTGAGTCTCCTCAGTGCTAATACTTAGCATATTATACAAGAAATTAGGGACATTTATTGGGAGACTATGCCTTATGCAGCTAAGTAGCTTAAAATGATGAGCATGTAAATTTGAAAATCTTCCCTCACATGTTAGGTACTTGATAATATGAATTTGTAGCTCATTTTATGGTGGAGGAAGAGATATTCTTTAATACCCTTACTTTCTAATCTCTAGAGGAGGATCACTTGGAAGGGAAAACTGGGCCTGTGATGACCTAGCATCATGTTCATTGGGTTAATGTTCCCCAATTGTTGGTAAGCCAATGACCTTTGCTATTCTTTATTCTATCACAAAAATCATTAAACCCCATATGGTCGCCTGCCCTTCCTCAAAAGTATTCATAAAATCAGTTGCCAAATCTTCATTAAAATTTGATAATTAAAGGAAATAACCCAACCAACCACATGCATTAAACCTCCTAACTACTTCAATGTCTACAAGTAAAAGGTCATGATGCACTGGCTCACATCTCTGCAGTTGTCCACCCATTTGTTTTCAATATTCTACCTCAAAATTTTTGCTCACCAATTCCTCCATTAATCTTTCAATCCCTCTTGTTCTGCAAATACCTTATTTCCTTCTTGAATTTCAAATGCCCTTCTTGAAAACACAGACCTTTCTCTTGCAATTCCTCTGTTATTTTTAGCATGAAACAATAATAATGGCATTTTAAGAGAGGACATTATAACTTTAACTACGAGTTTCCACATAGTTTAATTATAATCTTTTTCAGGTCACATCACCTTTAGAAAATTAGGAATTATTTAGGATTTGTAGTACGATAAATATGTGAGAATAAAGGAAATTAATGAAACAAGGCCTAAGTACAACTTTGAAATGACAAGGAAGTGATAAGGATAGCTTAGTAATGACATTAGAACTTAATACACTTCCCATGCCCCCTATTAAACATTTACAAGTGTCCACACTTGGCACATTCGACATGGGATGGGGAACTGGCATAATGCCTTAATTATATATCATTTGTAGTACTAAATATAATTACCAAAATCTATGTTCTAAAAGTGGGTAGAGATTTAAAAAGTTGTACCTGGTAGTTGATTACCATACACATGAAAGAAAAGGTGGTGAGAGTGAAATGATGTTGGTGGCTGCATGTGTCAGTGGACATGGCTCTTATTGAAAACATCAAAAATAGAAAAAGTGGATGACGTGGATGGTGAGTGGATGGAAGAGAGAGAAATGGAATGGGTTGGAAAGAAGAATAAAGAAAAGTGAATGGAGAAGTGGAATTCATGTGGCATGAAGTTTTATTATGGTCATACTTTGAAGGCATGTTATTTTGAAGCTGTAGGAAGAAGGTTTTCACCTTCTCCTGCAGGAAGTGTTACATGTTGCACTACTGAAGTGTTGTTGCAAAATTGTTATAGAAATTCCTCCTTGGTTTAGGGCTGGTGATACAGGTGCAACCGATGTTTGTTGATGAGTAGTTTGTATTATATTGGATCTATTTTTGTCAACTGGACTACTTCATTTTCGAAGACATATTCAATTGCAAAAGGTCCCAGCGATTTGGTCTATAACTTTCCTAGAATTTCTTTGTATCTGGAATCATATAATAATGCCCAATCACCCACATGAAACTTTTTTCTCTTAATATGGGAATCATGCCACCTCTTCCATTGTTTATGTACTAGCTCTATTAGCTCCAATACAAATTTATGCATTTCATCTAAGGAATTGAGGTGTAGAAGACATTCTGTCTGCGCTGCAGGAATATTGATGTTTAATTCCAGTGTTGTAAGCAATGCCTTGTGGTCAAACTAAATTGGTAACATTGTTTCCTTCCTATATACTAATTCAAATGGAGTGAATCCTATGGTTGTCTTCCAAGTTGTGTGGTAGGCCCAGACTGCTTCTATGAGTCAGCTGCTCCAATCTTGTCAATGCAGGTAAACCATTTTTGTTAAGATGCCTTCAATTTCTCTGTTTGTGACCTCTTCTTGACCATTTTCTTGAGGATGGTAAGGGATAGACTTTCGGTGCCTAATAATGTATTCCTTCATGAGTTTGGTTATCATATTGGATGTAAAGTATGATGCCAGGTAAGTTACAAGCTCTCTTGGCACTCCATAATGGGTGAAGATGTCCTCATACAAAAACTTTGCTAACTTTTGATCTTGTGCGTGCTGCATGGCTTTTACTTCCACCCATTTGGTCAGATAATCCATGCATACCAGTATGTAGGATTTCCCATTTGAAGGAGGATATATTGGACCAATGAAATCCATTCCCCATTTGTCAAATGGTGTTACCACCACTTGTGGATTTAAGGGCATTTCATTTGATTTTGTGGGACAACCCATTCTCTGGCATTTGTCACATTTTCTTGTATAGTTGGATGCATCCTTGTGAAGTGTTGGCCAGAAGTAACCTATTTTTAGGATCTTCAAAGTTGTCCTCTTGGCTGTAAAGTGGACTCCAGATGGCTCATCATGACAAGGGTGGAGTATATCATATGTCTCATCCTCTCGCACACACCTTCTCATGATTTGGTTTGGTCCAGTGTAAAATAAGGTGTTGACAATTGAGGAGAATTTGAAACTTTTCTCAACAAGCATTCATCTATCCTTTAGAGAGAAATGTGGGTGCATTTTACTAGCTACAAGGTAATTAGCTATGTACGCATACCATGGATTTTTGACAGCAATATGAAACATGTGTTCATCAGGGAATGTATCATCAACCATAGTAGCGTCTAAGTTAGCATTGTAAATTCTGGATAAATAGTGAGCCACTACATTTGCCTTCACTGGCTTGTCAATAATGGTTATATCAAATCTTGCAAAAGAAGAAGCCATCTTGTTAACCTACCTATGATGGCAGGTTTGTTCATTAGATACTTGATTGTTGGATGGTCAGTGTGAACAAAGATGGGGTAACCTGTTACATAATGGAAAAATTTGTTTAAGGCATAAAATACATCCAGTAATTCTTTTTCAGTTACTATGTAATTTAATTCTAGTCCATGTAGGCTCTTACTGATATAATAAATGGTAGTTTCAAGGTTACTAGGCTTCTATCCTAACACAACACCCATTGCATAGATTGAAGCATCTATATGTATGTGAAATGGGAGAGACCAATCACATCCTTTAAGGAATGATGCAGTTGTTAGAAGTGACTTGAGCTGCAAGAAGGAGTCATCACAAGTTGATGTCCATATAAACTTGACCTCTTTGGTAAGCAAGGTGTATAGAGGACTAGCTATTTGACTGAAATTATGAATAAAACACCTATAATAGCTAGCGTTTCCTAAGAAAGATCTTACATATTTTTGCTTAGTAGGTGTGGGTAATGTGAGAGTTACCTCAATTTTGGCTGGGTCTACTTGGATTCCTGCTACTAAAATGAAATGTCCAAGCACAATGCCTTCCTACATAAACATAAAACATTTCTCACTATTGAGAGAGAGATTGTGTTCCTTGCATCTAATTAGTACCTTTTCCAGATTATGTAAAGCTTCTTCAAAAGTGACCCCAAATGTAGTAAAATCATCCATGTATATCTCCATGCAATCATGTGAAATGTTAGCAAAAATACTAATTACATCCCTTTGGAATGTTGCTAGAGCATTACAAAACCCAAATGGTAGGACAAAATATGCATAAGTTCCCCAAGGACATATGAATGTCATCTTTTCCTGGTCCTCTGGAGAAATACTAATCTGATTGTATCCACTATATCCATCAAGAAATGAAAAATACTTTTGACCAGCTAAAGTGTCAAGTACTTGATCAATGAAAGGTAAGGGGAAATGATCTTTCTTTGTGGCTCTATTTAATTCCCTATAATCTACACAGATTCTCCATTTACCCCCCTTTTTGGGCACTATGACCAAAGGTGATTCCCATTAACTGTCAGAGATCGGATATATAAAGCCAACATCTAGCATCTTTGGTAACTCTGTTTTGACTATGTCTCTTAATGTTGGATTAATCCTCCTCTGAGGCTAGCAGAGTGGTATACTTCATTAATATAAATCTCATGAGTACAAAGTGTGGGACTCAGCCCCTTAATATCCCCATAGTCCCATGTAAAGAATTTTTCATTTGTTTGTAGGAGTTTGGCTAATTGCTCCAACTACTGTGAGGGCAACTTGTTATTAACATGAAGGTTATGACCCTTGGAAAGCTCAATAGTAGTAGTAAGGTTAAGCATGGATACTTCAGAGATAGGACTTGTAAATACTTCATAGGGTAGTAACTGATGGATAATATTGGGTTTTGATGGAAAAACATAGTCATCAACATGGTCCTCATAGGTACTTAACTCCAACACAAAGCTCTTAGATATGTCTTTGATCACAACACAACCATTATTAAGGATACTCCTAATCATTGCATCTTCCTCTTGCAACTTTAGAAAAGACTTCCTATGTAACATTATGAGCTGAGCCACATAGTTCAACTCTTATTCCCCATCTCCTAAATTTGGCCATATAGGGGTGTTTAAATCTAGTTGGGGTTGAGCTGGAGGATATAATGCTAGTTTCTTAGTTTCTTTCCCATCTGAAATTGTCATGTTCCTTGATCTATGACTAATGTTTGCATTAGCTGTTGTTAACCATGGTTGTCCTAGAATAACAAGGTAACTAGCAAGATTGACCTTGGGTGATAAAATCATGAAATCAATAGGATATTCCTAGGAGTCTAGGGAAACTATTATGTCTTCTATCATCCCATTAGGGGTGGCAGTAGAACTATCTTCAAGTTGCAAGATTGTTGGAGTAGTTTGCAATCCTTTTATACTCAGTTTATTCATAGTATCCTTAGTCATTACATTAATGAAAGCACCTAAGTCTATTAAAGCATTTTTGACAGACTAACCATTAATGATGATATTAACAACTAGGCTCCCATGATCAAAATATTTTGGAATTACAAGCTTTCCCAACATAATATCAGCTAGTTGTCCTATAACATGAACTATTTTGGGATCCGTTTTCTTTCATCTAGGCTTTTTGATACAAGATTCCTTGAATTATTTTCTATAGATAGGAACATCTTTAATAGCTTGAAATAGAGGAATCTAGACATGCACACTTTTTAGTTGGTCAAGGATATCAAACGGTTTGTCTTCTTTGGGTATAGGTTTTTCTAGGCTAAGCCTCTGAGGAAAAGGAGGTTTTATTGATGTCTGAACATTAGCTTGATTGGAGACATTAGCTAGGGGAACTGTATTTGGCAAAGCATTCTATGGAAGTGGTATTGATGCTGTAGGAAGGTCTAGAACTTCCGTGATAAGAGGGGTTTCAAGTGTAGGCAAGGTAGTACCTAATCTTAGGTGTATATCAGCTATGTTGAGTGCATAAGCAGGGTACTGCTGAGCATTAGTAGCATACATTTTTTGCTACTATTGTTGACTATTTGGATTCAGTTGTGACTGAGCAAGTAACTGTGTCCTCTTTTGAGGACTTGTATTTGTAGGAGGTGGCATAATTACAGGTGGATTCACTAGAGGTGGCAAAGGTGGATACCTAGGATTCAAATTAGGCCATTCTTGAGGTCCTCTCCACTAGTTAGTGGGTTTCCAATTTCCTTGTGGTGATTTCCATTAGTTTGGAGGTTGTGGCCATCGGGGTTTTTGTGGATTAAACCATTGGTTCTATTGATTATTTGGCCAGACATTATTCCAAGTAGATTGAGTATACTGAGGAGGGTTTTGGAAATTCTAGTTTTTCCACTAACTCTTATATGGATTTGAAATTTTCAGTGGGTCTTGAGGCATACCTTGTCTCATGGCCCATGGTCGATGTTGAGAAACAAAGAACACTTTCTCATCCTCTCCTTCTATCTTTAAGTAATTAGTTGGAAGATGTTGATTCTCCAGGTTTGCGACCAGCTTGCAGTGACAATCCTTCTTTTGCTTGCAGTAATGGGATAGTATTCAGCAAGTTGTGCCTCCGTGTTCACATGCTTCTTCTTGGAAGTCATCATGTCGAGGTGTGTAGTGACATCATTAATGATGTCTTTCTTGAAGTCTATGTTATACACTAAGTTTTCACCCTTGTTTAAAGCTCTCATAGTCTTGATAACCTAGTATAACATGGGAATCATCTCCAGGTTGTGGGACCTATGTTAACTAAGATGAGACCTCTAGGTTCTAGGCTGGTTCCTCTTGGATAATCATCTTAATTTGCTTCTAGACATGAAAGTAAATCTTTTGAGGGAAAGGGATAGAAAGAATTCTTAGAAAAGGAAATGACTGAAAGCAAACTACCTACTAGGTGATGCACCAAAATGATGGTATGAATTGCAGTATAAAAGATGAAATCAATGAATAGACTTAGGCCTAGGTGATCAAAACTCACTGAATAGGTTTGCATAAGTACTTCATAGAAGGGTCTGTAGATAAAAAGAGTTATTCAAGGAAAGAGAGATTCTTTCACAAACAATAACACCCCTTGGAATTAGACAACAATCTATGACCTGCAAACAAACATTCACCTCTGCAACTAGGTATAGGAATGAGACAAGATATTTAAGGGGTTGAAGTATACCCACAAAAGCACTCACATCAAATCATCCACAATGATACACAAAATTGTAGAAAGAAAGAGGGATCAAGAATCCTAAGATATCACTGAGAAGCATGTAAATACTGAATTCATTAAGAAATAACCCACACAAGAAGGCATAGGGACATGAAGAATGTCACAAAATACCTTCAATATCTGAATTATCAATGGGAGGTTACAGAATGTAGAAAACCAAAGGACAAAAAAAAATGTCTCAAATAGCCTTCTAAGAAAAGATATTTTTTCTCTTTACAAAATGTGAACTCTTAGCTCTAAAGCTCTCAAAAAACAATATATACATCTCCTCTTGCACGCCGATAGGAGCAAAAATCTAATTAGGGTTACATAAATTTTCATATAATAATCCAATCCTAATTCTGGAAAATTCGGCCATAAATGCACATCAGAATATCCCAGCTGATTAGATATCTATGTTTGCATGTCCATTTCATGTTTATACCTGCAAAAATCCAGCCGCCATGATCCATCTACCTACCTGCAACTCAGGCTCGCCATAACTGTTAAAATCTGATATTTGGAGATATTTGAATTTAAAAAATGATAAAATGGTCATAGGTGGTGCTAAAATTTTCTATCGATAACTGATACTCAAAATTTAATCCAACTTTAAAACGTAGCCGTTAGATCCTTCTTTTTACCCGGGCTCAACATTTGACTGCAAAAACCAACTCGGCATTTACCTCGGGTTCCAATTTTCCTTCAGTCACAAAATCATTTAAACTTTTAGTTGACCCCGGATAACTTTGGCAAATAAGAAGATAACCTTTAGTCACTAATTCATAGAAAGCTTTACTATCCCTGGGCCCAGAACCACCACATGTCATTCTTTTATTCACCCTTGATTTCTTTGTAGGCATACACCTCGATAACCCTTGACATTGGTCCCCCTAAAGACAAGATTTTGATCCAATGGTAGGCACATGATCTCATGGCCCCCAAATATTCCTTCAGATCATGCGCCAGCCATTGATCTCTTTAAACTAGAACCCCTTCTGAAAAATGGACCTACCTAGCATAAGCATCGAGAAATAAAGGAAAATCGATGGTCGGCCACATGATCGCATGCTCTGACACAAAGCCTCACGAACATATGCCAACCATAGATTTCCTATAGGTGTCAGAGCCTTTTGAAATGCTGGAAACTTGGTCCCACTGACACACTACCAAATCATCACCATGTGGACCAATGAGAAGCCACCATTCATGTACATGTAGCAGTGGACCCGCCAGACATGAAGAGTTACATCACCAAGGAGAATCAATGGCTATCTTATAATCGCATACCTCTGACACATTTCATGAGAACACATGCCAGCCATAGATTTCCAAGCTTCTAACATCCCTGGGCCCGCTGAAAAAGATACAAGTCATCATCCCTCAACCAATAAAAAGCCTCCAAGTAGGACACCGTGGCAGTGGACCCACAATAGCTTGAAGCATTGAGAAAAGGGAAGATCGACGATTGTCATAAGATCATGAGGCTCTAACAGACCCTATGACATCTTACAACAACCGTTGATCTCATCAACTGGGACCCCACTGAAATCACTTAACCCCGAAAGTCTTAGCGAATGCACGCCCAAAGGAAATTCGCTCAGTCATTGAATAGAATTCTTAACCTCGGTTAAACCTGAAGAATACATGAACAAGGCATTCACAAAATTGCTAAACCAAAAGTCCAACCTAGGGTTTCAGTTAGCGAATGCCCGACTGAAGGAAATCCATGAAGTCACTGAATGTTTAGAAGCTTCACCATTTTATCTCGCCACTAAGAAAAACACTGCAGTCGCCAGTTCACCCAAAGGAAAAGGTAACTGCCAGAAGAATAAGAGAACTAGTGACTGAAGGGAGAATTACGCACATGGGAATTGGGACTTTTAAATTGCCAAAAAAATAACATGAAAATAGAATGAGGGGCCTAGGGTTTGTAGGGTTACTTCTTGGCAACGGCTACTTTTTGAATTTTTTAACTACAGACCAAGGAATTAGAAAATTTGTAGAGGCTAGAGAATAGGGCATAAGATCATAAAAAAAATTAGGGATGCTTGGCAAGATAAAAATAGAGACATGGGGATGTATTTTAGCCAAATTTGCATGCATATAAAAATTAGGGTAACAGTCTGATAGCAGGTTTGAGATTTCTATCTTTGAAATGCCAGATCCACTTCCTTTTGCAAGTGTTGGAAGGAACCCTCTACCCTTCTTTACTACTACTCTGGAATAATTCAAACAAATCTTCTTGAGATCATCCCAAGAAGGTTAATATACATCTCCTCTAGCCATAAGGTCCAATGCTTCAAGGTAGTTATCATTCACTCCTCTTAAAAATATTAACTTTTGTGAATCCTCTTGCAGTGCATGTTGAGGATTCTTCTGTAGATTGTATAAGAAATGTGATATGTAGTCCTCCAGGGTCTCATCTTCTTTCTGTGACATTCAAAATATGTCATCTCCTTTTAAATCATCTCCTTTGTAGTATTCCTTATATTTATGTAGAAATAAATCTCTCATCCCATCCCAATCAATTACTGCATTAGCTCCTAAGCCCATGAACCATCTGAGAGATGACACCTTCAATGTTGTTGGGAACAGCTTAAGCTTATGACTATCAGTGTTATAGTCAAAACTTTGACACAAAATGTCAAATTCAAACAAAAAGGTGTCAGGGTCCTCAATAATAAGGCCATAGAACTTTGGAAGGGCCTAAGCATGTATGTTTTGAGATTAGGATTATTGATAAGGCTTGGAATAGGAAATGGAAAGGTAGGAGCTACCATTATTGGAGGTGCTGGATAATGAAACTATGGTTGACAAGTATTATTAACCAAAAGGTTTTGGCCAATAGGTGGTCCTAGATTATAACTATCAAGGAAACTGGCTAATATCTCTACGAAAGGGTGAAGGTCAAATGGATCAAGAGGATCTCCTTCTGTTGAAGATGATGCAACAAACTTAGGACTTGCGTTAAGAAATGGTAACTCAAGTTCTTCAAATTCTTCTTTCAGTTTAACAGGTTCTTTTGGGAGAAATTTTCCATGAACATCTCACCTTCTTTGATGCATACAAGTGAGTTAATGAACTTGTGAAGAAATTCCAAAACTACTAACTATTGAATACTAATAGAAAATTATCTTAAAAATGAATGACTCATTAAGGTTCTCAGTTTGACACCATCCCTAGCAACAATGCCAAAAAATGAAGTCTCACAATAGGTAATGATAATCATGCCATTGTCTCTCTTAGGAATAATGTATTCATACTAAGGATTAATTTTACCATCATGAAATGCATTTATATTGTCAACCCAAGGATGTAGACTTGAAATGGGACAACACAGTTTGTGCACTAGGTCCCTCAAAGAGTCATACTACCTATGCTGCAAGAAGATAAAATGCATGAAAGAAACCTATGCTATTGTTGTAGGAAAGTAAGCACACTTAACTAATTAATGAAATTACTGCTAAAAGCTTGTGAACTTAACCTAAGCCTATTTAGAAACTCAAAGTGTTCACTATGTCTATCTTTGCAAGTGTTGTAGGAATATTCACAGTAATAATGCTATAGGAGTAAAATAGTAAATTCTACTTGAAAGCACAAGAAAATGTAGAAAGTAATTCTACTCTATCCTAATCTACTCCACCTCCCAAGTGGGCCCCCTTGGTTGGCTTTTGCTAACTACTAACATAGAAGATACTTCAAAATCACTCTTTCATTATATTCTCATGAATTAATTACATAGTAATGGGAGAATACATGAAAATAGAAAGAGTAGTTCTCCTATGCTAAACACAACAAATGTGTATTTTTCTCATTACACAACTAAACCAATCAAATCCCTTTATATAGAGGGTTGATGCTTATTGAAAGAATGAAAGTAAGTTCTAACTAAGTCTTTTCATAGAATAAGGAAATTAACAACTATGATAGAGTACAATAAAGTTCAGATAACTGATTTTAATTGAATAATGAGCACTAAGGAAATATAGCAGAGTTGTTTCCTATATTTTCTGGAATGATGGATCCTTTCCAGTAGTGGCATGATCCTTGGTGCTATGATGGCTTTCTCCATCATAGCTGGAACTTCAATGCCTCTTCTTTAATTCGGTCGATCCACTCTCCAACTGCTCCTTGTTTTCCTGGGAGGTTAGTAACATGTGGTATGTATACAAGTCAACTAGTCAATTCTTATCAAGAGGAATGAAGAAATAGAGACAAAGCCATGATTAATTTTATTAATTATTTTAAAATATGATACATGAGTCTCCATTTAGTGTGGGCATTGGTAAGAAAAAATAGAGAAGAAAACCTTCAGTCTTGCCCGGGACAATTGTCCAGCATATTAAAGATAGGGCATTACCCTATTTACAAAGCTATTGAGATAGGCGCATTTCCCTATTTACATGACCAGAAAGAAAGGGGCATTCCCCTCTTTTTATGAATATCAAGATAGAAAGATTGGGTGATATCCCTATTTACAATGCTTAAATTAAAGCTAACATAAAACTTTTGATGCTTTTTACATAAGTCACTAAATAATCATATCTTGAATCATGATGCTTTATCATAATCATCTATCCTAGAGATAAGCCGATGTAAAATAGTCTTTAACTAGAGTTTCTTCTAAATTTTAACCTATTCAAACACTTGTCCTGACCTAGTAAAATTGTTAGCATTGTCTATATAGTATTAATACAATCATTTCTTTACCTTAGGACACCTTGGGGTATCTTATTCATATGTTTTAAGGAAAATCTCTACTATAATAATGAAAGTACAAAAAAAGGGATCCATAAAAACTCATCCCCTTCCCTGCATACAAGCATCAACTAATGTGATATAAATGAAAATTATTAAATGCCTTATTTAATTAAAACTATCCTTGCTTTATGTTTTTAGAAACAACATTTATTGAAACATTTATATGGGTAGAGAAGACAACCAAGAAGTATCATACAAACAATAAGAAATAATAAGTATCATATAACCAATAAGATATCTAAAACTAAAAGAATTGTCTACACTTGAATGATATATTATATCGATAATATTCATTCCTTATATTGCTTGATATTACTAGATCGATAAAACAATTCCATACTTAGAACGGTCTTGTCACTTCAAATAATTGGGATAATTAAGTTGATCATTTACGATCAAGGGAAATCTCCATCATTTCACATTGTAAACATTCAACGTTAGCACTATGGAAGTGTAACAATTGCAAATATATATTTTCCTATATAATAAATATTATTGGTCAAAGTTAATCATTTGCACTATCATGTTTATATAGTATCAATATAAGCCTACACGTGCATTGATATATCTTTCCTTAAGAATATTGTCAATATACCACATACCCATTCATGGGAAATTAAGATTTGAGTATAAGTTAATAAAAAGAAGTCTCTGACAATTAAATTTAAAGAAAATAGTCCCAAACTGTGAAAATTATGTAAGGGGACATTACAGGTTGTTCAACAGGGTCATTCTGGGGGTGCAAATTTTTGTTTTGAAAAAATTCATCCCAGGTTAAAGGAGATACATCCCTCAGAGACCTCTCAACAAGAAATTTAATTAGAGCATGGTGGGTAACATTTTTTTTTCCTTTTTGGGCTTCTTCAGCACCAATACTCAACATATTATAGAGAAAATTTGGAACATTGAATGGGGAATTATGCCTGACATAACTAAGCAATTTAAAATGATGTGCATGCAAATGAGAAAACCATCCTTCACAAGTGAGGTACTTTATAATAAGCATTGCTAACTCATCAAATGGGGAAGGAAGGGAAACATGCTTGCAACTTTGCTTGTTCACCTCCAATGGAGGGTCTGCAGGTAGGGTAAATTGAGCCCAAGCTGACCTAGCATCATGTTCATTAGGATAATGCTCACCAATTGTAGGCAACCTAGTTACTTCTTATATGCGTTCCTCTGTTGCCAAAAATGTCAAGCCCCACACTTTTTCTTCTCCTTCCTCAAAGGTATTCATGAATTGGGCAACTACCTCCTAATTAAATTCTATCAATTTTAGGAAATATCCAAGCCACCCACAAGCATGAAATCTCCCGACTGCTTCTACACCTGTAAGAAAAATGGTGTGTATTACTGGATCATGGTGCATTAACTATCTGCCCATTGTTCCAAATGCTTTCTCCAAATTATTTTTGCAATTTTTCAATTAAAATTTTCTTCGCTCCTTCTGAAATTCCCTAATCTCCTCTGTAATACCCATAAATTCAGCTCCTTACTACACTTTTAACTTTGAATTCTCTTGCAATCTCTATGTTACATTTTTAAAAATGATAATAATGGTGCTTACGGTAAGGAAACTTTATTTTTAAATGCAATTTATTTTCACATAACTTGATTATGTCATTTTAGGGTTACATTAAGTCAGAAATCAGAGATAATTTGGAAATTGGGGTATGACACTTGTGTGAAACATAAAGGACTTAACAAAATAGAATATAAGTATAGATTTGAAAAGACACAAAATCTTGTAAGGAATGATGAGTACGAAAATAGTGACTTGGAAAATTAATACACTTCCTTGCCCCCTACCTAATGAAGATAAGTGTCCACACTTATCATACTAAGCATGAGGTAGGAAACTGGTTAATGCCATATTATAAATAAGTGTAGTATTAAATATAATAATCTAAATGTACGAGCTAAAAGTGGAAAATATTGAATTATTGTACCTTTTATTATGTTGTGACATGTGTGATAAGGTGACGAGAATGAAAAAATTCATCAAAGGAACTATGCTGAGGATGACTGGATCGGCTGATATGGAAATTATTGAAAATAAATAAAATAGTAATGTGATGATGTGGATAATGGGTGGATGGAAGGTAAAGAAGTGGAGTGGGATGGAAAGAAGAATTTAGAAAATGAATGGACAAAGAAACTTCATTGAAAATGAAGTTTTTATTATGAGCATACCCGAAGGAATTTAGGGTGAAGCTGTAGGAAGAAGGTTGGCACCTTCTGTTATAGGAAATACTCCCTTTTGTGATTCTAAAGTAGTATCACAGAATTGTTGCATGAATTGATCCTTGGTCTGTGACTGATGGTATAGATGAATTCTATGACCATTTACTAATAGCTTGAAACAAACAAGATCAATGGTGGATAATTGGACTGCTCCATTGTCGAATACATGATCAATTTTATAGGGTCCTAACCACTGTCTTTGTAACTTGCTAGGTATTTCTTAAAATCATGAATCAAATAGTAATGCCCAATCACCTACTGAGAAGAATTTTTTCTTGATGTATGAGTCATGCCACTTCTTCCTCTATTTCTAGACTATCTTTATTTCTCTCCAAGGAAAACTTTCTCATCTCATCTAAAGAGTTAAGGTGGAGAAGGTGGTCTCGTTGTGCTGCAGAAAGATCAATGTTGAGCCTTAGGGTAGTAAGAAATGTTTTATGTTCAAATTCAAAGGGAAACATTATGGTTTTTCCATAGATAATTTCAAAAGGAGTGAATCATGTTGTTGTCTTCCATGTTATTTTGTAAGCCCAGACTGCTTCTGGAAGGCAACTACTCCAATATCAGCAATGTAGTTGAACTATTTTGGTAAGAATAGCTTCAATTTCTCTATTTGTAACTTTTGCTTGACCATTTTCTTGAGGATGATAGGGACTGAACTTTCTGTGTCTGATATTGTACTCATTCATAAGTGTTGTGATCAGGGTTGATGTGAATTATTCTCCTTGATCTATTACTAGCTCTCTGGGTGCACCATAGCAGGTAAATATTTCTTCATATAGGAATTCAACCACTTTTTTATCACGTTCATGATTCATTTCTTTGACTTCAACCCATTTGTTGACATAGTTTGTGAAAAATAGAATGTATGATTTGCCATTAGATGGTGGGTCAATAGGACCAATAAAATCCATGCCCCATTTGTCAAATGGTGTGACCACCACTTGTGGATTTAGAGGCATTTCATTTGTCTTTGTAGGGTGACCCATCTGTTGACATTTATCACATTTCTTGGTATAGTTTGATGTATCCTTATGAAGTGTAGGCCAATAATAACCAGGTGTCAATATTTTCACAGTTGTCCTTTTAGCTACAAAGTTTCTACCACATGGCTCATCATGACAAGCGTGAATGATGTCATAAGTCTCATCCTCATGTACACATCTGCACATGACTTAGTCTGGACCAGTATAAAACAATATGTTATCAATCCATGAAAATTGAAAACTTTTCTCAATGAGCAATTTTCTTTCCTTAGGAGAAAAATGTATATGCATCTTGTCAACTGTAAGGTAATTAGCTACATCAGCATACCATAGGATTTTGATAGAAATATGAAACAAATTCTCATTAGGGAATGTATCATTAATCACATAAGTGTCAATGCAATCATTATGGAGCCCTGATAAATAATCAGCCACAACATTAGCTTTACCTGGCTTGTCAATGATAGATCAAATTCCTATAATAGAAAAATCCATCTTGCTAACCTTCCTAAGATGATAGGTTTGTTCATAAGATATTTATGGATGCATAGTTAGTATGAATAAAGACTGGGTATCCTGTAACATAATGATGAAATTTATTCAAAGAATAGACAACAACCAACAATTATTTTTTAGTGACTTTATAATTGAGCTATGGTCCATTTAAACTCTTGCTAATATAGTAAATGGCATGTTCAAGGTTATTGGATTTCTGACCTAAGACTACTCCTATTGCATAATCAAAAGCATCAGTATGAATATGGAAAGGTAAAGACCAATTAGGTCCTCTAAGCACTAGTGTTGTAGTGAGAAGGGTCTTGAGTTGCAGGAAAGATTCCTCACATGCTGGTGTCCATGTGAACTCAGATTCTTTTGTAAACAATGTATATAATGAACTGGCTATTTGACTGAATTTTTTAATGAAATGTCTATAATAACTAGCATGTCCTAAAAAATATCTAACATCTTTTTTCTTTGTAGGTGTAGGAAATGTAAGAATTACCTCAATTTTTGTAGGGTCCACTTGTATTCCACCTTCTGAGATGAAGTGTCCTAGCACAACTCCTTACATCATCATAAACCATTTTTTTCTATTCAAGGATAGATTATGCTCTTTACATCTGATCAACAATTTTTCTAAGTTCACAATAGCTTCATCAAAAGTAACACCAAATGTGGTAAAATCATCCATGTAATTTTTCATGCAATCATGTGAGATATCAACAAAAATGTTGATAACGGCCCTTTGAAAAATAATTGGAGCATTACATAAACCAAAAGGTAGCACAAAATAGGTAAATGTTCCCCAAGGACATGTAAATATGGTCTTTGCTTGATCTTCTAGAGTAATGTTGATCTAGTTATGTCCATTGTATCCATAAAGAAAAGAAAAGTACTTTTTACCAGCTAAGGTATTCAGAACTTGGTCAATGAATGGCAAGGGAAAATGATCTTTCTTTGTAGCATTGTTCAATTCTTAGTAGTCCACACATATTCTCCATTTAATTCCCTTTTTAGGGACTATTACCAAAGGGGAAACCCATTTGTTGTATGAGATTGGATAAATAAAACCAGCATTCAAAAGTTTTTGCAACTCAGTCTTTACTATTCTATTGTTTTCTGCTTATGTTTTGGGGTGCTAAGGCATAGACTTTGTTATAATTTTAATGATTTATCGTTAAAAACTTTGTAAAGGTTTTAGGTCCTAACAAAACCTATTTTTACTTAATCAAAACTCAGTCTTTACAATTTCTCTCAAGGTTGGGTTAATTCTTCTCTGAGGTTGATAGAGTGGTAAACTACCTTCATTGATATATATTTTGTGTGTACAAAGCTTTGGGCTCAACCCTTTCATATCTCCATAATCCCAGACAAAATATTTCTCATGTTTACAAAGGAGTTGAGTTAACATGGATAATTGTGGTGATGACAGTTTATTATTGACATGTAGGTTGTGGCCAGGTGAAATGTCCACCTTAGTTGTTAGTTCAAGCATTGATACTTCAAGTATAGGAGGTGTGGATATCTCTCAAGATAGTAATTGATGGATAATATCAGGTTCACCATGTAGAACACAATCCTCATAGGTAGACACTTGCAAAATAGAACTTTCAAAGATATCTTTTACTGTAACACAGTAATTGGTAAGAATGCTTTAAATCACATCATCATCTTCTTGAATTTGTAGAATATTTTTTTTTGTGTAACATCATTAGTTGAGAAAAAAATTTAAGCTCTTCCACCTCATCTCCAAAACCATGCCAAATAAGAGTACTTAAATCTGGTTGAGGTTGGGTTGGAGGATATAAAGCTAACTTCTTAATTGTTTGGCCATCTGAAATGGTCATGTTACCTGAATGATAACTTATATTAGCATCATTTGTGGCTAACCAAGTTCATTCAAGGATGACTGGGTAACCAACAAGAGTTACCTTAGGTGATAATATCATGAAGTCAATAAGATATTCCCAAGAATCCAATGGAACTACAATGTCTTCTATTATTCCATTTGGGGTGACAATGGAACTGTCTGCAAGCTATAAGACTGTTGGAGTGGTTCTCAACCCTTTTATACTTAGTCTATGCATGGTATCCTTAGTCATAAAAGAATACTTCCAACAGTCTTACAACTTGCAGACAATTGACCAAAAAAGAATACTTGCTTGTCCTCTCCTTCTATTTTCCTGAACTCAGTAGGAAGGTGTTGGGTCTCCAAATTTTCCACTCTATGTGTGAAAATTGTACCTGCTAAAAAGAAATAACACTTTAATAGAACATTCCAAATAAATGATAAATAAGAAAGCAATCAATGAATCTATTATAAACCAGATGATCTACTACCTTCTAATAGACATGAGTATAGTATTCTCAGATTATGACTGAGACCAGTGATAATGTGACATCTAGACGAAGGATTTGAATGCTAGATAATTGAAATGGATGAAAGATCTAACCTATATTTTTGTAGTTTTACAATGCAATAATAACAATTAAGCTAGATGAAATGATCTAAAAGCTATGATAAAAATGAAATGAAATCAAACTAAGAATGCAAAACTAAGAAAAATTGAAATAACAATGATCTCAATGGAGGCAAAATCAATCAAGAACTCGACAGTCGAAATTTTTTTTCTCAAGATTGCACATGCTTTGTGAAGAACCGAGGATCATTTATATAGAAAAACCTAGATTTGATAACTCATGGAAAAACCAAAAATCACTCCTTGATTGACTCAAATTGATTGGCAAGTAATCATGGAATTAGAAACAGTTAACTTCCGATGATCATGTAAATCATCTTTATGACTCACAATCAAGTGTTGAGTTAGAAACTTAACAGAATGAGTCAGAAAGTTGAATTTGAGTTAACTGAACCTTCTAATTTGTGTGTGGATAAATACTTAATATTGATTTATTTATCTAATTCCCATGTGTAATAATCTCAACCCATTTGATTAATTAAATAACTGATTTGTGGGTTAATCAATTATTAGATCAAACTTTATTCAAAATCATATTATCAATTTGACAATTTAAATTAATCAATTAAATCAATATTCAGTCAATTATTTTAAAGTTTTTTTATTAATTTCCAAACAAGAAATATTAATTAAGAATAAAATAATTAAATCTAATTAAAGTGGTTAAATGAATTTTAATTAATTAAATATTTAACATATTCGATTAATTGTACTTAGGATAAATAACATGATATCATTTATCACCAAATAATATTTAATTAGAGATAATTAAGATAAATTAAGAATATTCCCCGATGCAAATTTGTCATAAAATCGATTAGAGATTTGATAGCTTGATGTGTAGATGTGCCTTGGACTAGGACTTAGGGTCGATTCAATTGATTTGTTGATATATGAGGTTAATGGTAATGAAGCCCATTTTTGGGGTATTACATTTTTCCCCTCTTTGAATTACTATGTGAAGCAGAGTGGTTCAAAGATAAATCTGTTTATTGAGACCCAAACTTAGTTATGTGATGGAAAGACTGATCCTGATTGATTAACCAATTCTGAGACATAAATTGATTGATAGGTCTGAAGATGTTGATTTAAGTCCTGATTCACCAAAGCATCAAAGATGATGTCGATAATAGCAACTCTAAACCTGTAATTATGAAGAAGTGATAAAATGTATAATTATGAACCTATGATTACGAGGAATTTAAATATCCTGACTCCAGACCTTCTTATTTGAATGAATCAAAAGGATACCAACTTCGAACCCTTTAGTTACGAAGAATCAAGGAAATAACACATCTAAACTGATGGTTAAAAAGAGCTGATACAATTTACAAGCTAAAGAGAATACCGAATTGATATAGAATTTGATGAATCTGATATGCCCCAAGTGATAAGGACTTTGATTGAGTCAACAATTAGACTTGGTTGTTGTGTTAATTGCTGAAGAAGATTTGAAAAAGTTTTTTCAATATAATGTTTGATTAACAGATTTGATTTTGGTTAATGATATATAATACCATGCCCCCTTTAGGATGAAAATCAAAATCTAGCAAGAAAGCCAGTGTGAATTGATAAGAAGCTATGTGATAGAGTTTAGAAAGGGTTATATACGTCCAAGGATGCATTTTGCTTCATTTAGAGGTCCTGTTGACCAAGTTTGACTAGATTTGACAATGGGTGAGCATGGTTGACCAAGTTGAAATTTAGAAAATTTGATGTAAAATGATCAAATAGGTTGAGATCTTGGGTTTGTTGATGTCATGAAGGTCAATTATGCAAGTAGTCAGTCGTCTTGGGTCCAAATTTTAAATCACTATTTTAACAAATTGAACAATCTCAGATTTTGATTTTGATCTCGAAAATAGATTCAAGACGTCAAAATTAGCTAAGAGTGTTATTTTTACGTCAATTGGAGCACTTTTGAAAATTAGGTCAAAACCTATATAAGGCTGAAAGGGTCATTTTTAAAATCATTTGTGTAGTTGAATTTGATAGTTTGTGGAGCCCTCTGAGCAAGAAAATGTCAATTCTTGTCTCCTCTCACTAATTCAAGTGATCCTGACGATACCAGAGACCCCGACAGTATGGTAATCTGGTAAGTCAGCCTTTGAACTCCTCCTTTTATGCAATTTAACATGTTTTAATTGAATTTTTTAATGTTTATGCATTTTTTTTGTCATTTTTAATTTTTGATTCTCTGAGTGTCATACAACACTTGGTGTATTTTTGTATTACAATTCACATAACTTTCAATTATCGTATATGTTTGTTATGGTTATTGTATGAGAGGGACCCAAAGCTCATATGACATTTCTTGAGTTGCATGGCTTGCCCTACAGGACTTAGCATATTGTCATATGGGAAGAATTGACATATGGGACATATCTGATTATTGTACAACACTTGATGCCAGTTTTTTAAATTTTTGTATTGGGTATGAAAAACAACGAGCATTTTTAAGGCACCTAATGTATTTTTTCAAAAAAATTATTTGCTCAATTGGATTCAATGACATTAATTGTACCTTGTAGAATGATTAGTTTTCTAATTTTCATCAATTCTACGTTGATTTGGATCAATTGACTGATGCCTTTTTCACTCTTTGGTTTTTGCAAATATCGTATTCGGACATACATGTGAGGGTGACACATCTGACCACTCAGAGACTGCATCTCATTACTAGACCCTTTGAGAGTTCACCTTGCCTCTTGTGGTTTTGAGAACTTGATTGGTTTGCCCGAGATTAGGGAAAATCATAGTCTATTGACATCTTTGATTAAGTGTTTCCATTCAGAGACGTAGACTTTTCACCTACCGATCGGGGAGATCACCATTATCCCCAAGGATGTATATCAGATATTGAGGATTCTCTTCCATGGTCCCCATCCAAACTATGTGAGCTCAGGGAACACAGGGTTATAGGCATTTTGTACTATGTTTTCTACTGATGAGCAGGTTCCCAGTAGATCCCTTGGGAAAATTTGGTACAAAAATATGGGCAGACTCATAGACTGGAGTGTATCCTAGTAGAGATGATCGGTGGGGTTATCATGGCAGACCATTAGTAGAATGGTTTTCTTAATGGGTTGGGCTCCTATGGTTTAGAGGTTGATGACACATTGACGCAAGGGAGGATGAGGACAGGGGCCAAAGACACACCCTAATCCAGATCCACCTTGTAGAGATCACACATGGAAGAAAATACACAACAATGAGAGAGAGAATGCAAATCAACTATTTATATTTCTTCAAATTGATTCATACATGTCAGGCTATAAGGCCTTCCCTGTTAGGGCCAGCTATTACAATTCAAGAAAAATAGTCCTCTAACATACGAGGATCTGAAACTATCTTAAATCTTCTAACTTCTATCTTCTCCTAAAACTAATCTCCTAAACTACAACCAAAAGATTAAAATATATACAAGAGGCTACTAAACAAGTCAGGCTTCAGATCCACAATTAATAGAAGGAATGACCAGATCTAGGTCCACACGCTTCCCAATAATAGATACCAACATTAAATCCACAACCATAATTAATTGCAAAATTTGGCCTCAACATAAAACTAAAATAAACAACTTGGTAAGCAAGGATAACCGAGCACCAGGAAAAGATAACCAAGCGCCAGGGAATTAACTGACCAATCTCAGTTAACAAAGGAAATCAAGCAATTATTGAGCCAACTTGGTTAAAGTAGGAACCAAGCAACACAGGAAAACTCAAACTTGTTTTTGGTGACACAGGATTGCCAAGGACCTGAGATGCTCCTACATCAGACACCTGGGGTTATTTGAAATGATTCTCTGAATCATGCAGCAGGTACAACCTGAGATGAATCCAACTCAGATTGTGAAATCCATGAACTATCTTTAATCGATCTATTCTTCCACTTTACCAGATATTCCATATACTATTTTCCTCTTGTACTTCTGCCAATTCTGTGTTCCAAAAGATTCTCAACTTCTTCTATCTTTTTCTTAGGATAATCATTCGGTATTGTCATTTCTTCATCTAATTCATAGTACTCATACAAATCATCAATCTTGAATATAGGTGATATATCCATGTCATCAGGTAACTTAATCTCATAAGCATTTCCACTATCAAATTTCCTCAAAATTTTGCAAGTACCAATCTTCTTCATTTTGAACTTGCCATATGTTCTAACAAGAAATCTGGCTTTCTTCAAATGAACCATTACTTCATCACCGACTACAAAAGTCTTATGTCTTTTAGATCTATCAGCTCTGTCTTTGTATTTCTGATTACTTTTCTCCAACTTATGTTTCACATCTTCATGCAATGTCTTCATGAACTCAGCAAAATTTACTCCTTCAACACTTCTCTTTTCTTCATCAACAATATCCCTCAAATTTGATATACCTCTCGGTTGTATGCCATTTACAATCTCAAAAGGTGTTTTTCCAGTACTCATATTCACTGAATTATTGTATGCAAACTCTACTTGTGCCAACATAGAATCCCAATTACTTGGTGTGTTTCCAACTAAACATCTCAAAAGATTACCCAAGCTTCTATTCACAACTTCTATTTGTCCATTAGTTCGTGGATGAAATGTAGAACTATACCTCAACTTGGTGCCAAACTTTCTCCAAAGAGTCTTCCAGAAGTATTCAAAAAACTTATTGTCTCGGTTAGAGATGATACTCCTCGGTAATCCATGCAATCTAACAATTTCATTAAAGAAAATATCTGCTATATTTACTACATCTGATGTCTTTCTGCAGGGTATAAAATGTGTCATTTTAGAAAATCTATCTACAACAACAAATATAGAATCATTACCTCTTGCTGTCTTTGGTAAGCCAAGAAAAAAATCCATACTGATATCAATCCAAGGTTTCTCAGGAACAAAAATTGGTGTATACAATCCAATATTTTGACTTACTCCTTTTGCAACTTGACAAATTCCACAACTTTTCAAAAATTTCTAGACATCCTTATACAACTAGGGCCAAAAGTATATCTCCTTAAGAAAATTCAATGTCTTTTCAACACCAAAGTGTCCACCAAACCACTACTATGTTTCTCCTTTATAAAATTAATTCTCATTGATCCCCTCGGTGTACACAACTGAATACCTTTAAACAACATACCTCCTTGAATGAAACAGTATTCCCATTTAGTACTCGGTTGATCTTGAATAGGTGCTATGGCTCAGAAAAATTAGGATCTAATTCATATGAATCTCTCATGTCATCAAAACCAAGAACTTCAATTTTCATCTTGGTCATCAAAGATCTTCTTCTACTTAATGCACCAGCCACTCGGTTAGTGACTCAACTCTTAAGTTTTATCACAAATGTATAACTCTACAAATATTTAACCCATTTCATATGTATCTGATTCAACTTATTCTAACTACCCAAATACTATAAAGTTTTATGATTGGTATACAACACAAATTCACATGGTATCAAATAATGTCTCCATTTCTTTAGGGCTTGAACAATAGCATAGAATTCTTGATCATACACATAATATTTCCTTTTTGCATCATTCAACTTTTCACTAAAGAAAGCAAGAGGTTTACCTTCTTGAATCAACATAGCTCCTATTGCACTACCACTTGCATCACATTCCACTTTAAATACCTCATTGAAATCAAACAGTGTTAACACAAGAAATTCAACAACCTTCTTCTTCAGAGTCTCAAAACTTTTATCAACTCCATGTGTCCACTTAAATTCTCTTTTATCTCCTCTCATAGTTTTAGTCATAGAATTACAAATTGAGCTGAAATTCCTTATGAAATTTTGGTAAAAAATTTCCAAACCATGAAATGATCTTACCTCACTAGCATTCTCAGGTGTAGGCCAATTCAAAATAGCTTCAACCTTTTCAGGATTCATTTTCAAACCATCAATTGAAATCACAAATCCTAAATACACAATCTCCTCTTTCATGAAAGAACACTTTTTTAGATTTAGTAGCAACTTTTCTTATTTTAACCTCTGCAATACTTGTTTAACATGCAAAAAATGTTCTTCTCTAGTTTTACTAAATATTAGAATATCATCTAGGTATACAATCACAAATTTACCTAAGAATTTCTTCAAAAATTCATTCATCAATCTCATAAAAGTACTCGGTGCATTAGTTAAACCAAAAGGCATAACCAACCACTCATACAAACCTTCTTTTGTCTTAAAAGTAGTCTTCCACTCATCACCTTCTCTAATTTTGATATGATGACACCCACTTTTCAAATCATTTTTGCTAAAATACTTTGCTCTAGTCAAACTATCCATTATGTCATCCATTCTCAATATAGGAAACCTATATTTCGCTGTTATCTTGTTGATTTCTCCGGAATCAGTACACATTCTCCATTCTCCATTCTTCTTAGGTGCCAATACAACTGGTACTACACAGGGACTCAAAATTTCTCAAATTAAACCTTTTTGCAATAATTCTTGAATCTATTGGTTCAATTCTTGATTCTTGGTAGGTGTCAACCGATGTGGTGCCTTATTCAGTAAACTAGCTCTAGGGATTAGATCCATGCTTCTCTTCAGTGGAAAACAATCAGGTACATTATCAGAAATAATCTCTCTATACTTGGTGAGTAAATTATCAATCTCTTCAAGTATGTTATCCTCTATTTTCTTACTCGATTTGTTAGGAATCACAACAAAATATACATCATTCTTCTTCAAATCCTTAACAAAATTTCTTCCTTCCATCAAGAAAACTTTCACAGATGTACAAACACTACTAACAGGTTCTTCAATCAAAGGTAACAAGTCTTATCCCATTAACCCAAATAGTATATTTGTGCAATCTTCCATCATATATAGCATGTGTATCATATTGCCAAGGTCTACCCAACAAAATATGACAACAATCCATAGACATGATATCACATAACACCTTATCATAGTACGTTCCAATTTTCAAATTCACATAACATTGTTCACTTACCAAGAGTGTATGTTCATCCTTGAACCATGAAATTTGATAGGGCTTTGGGTGTTCCAACCTTTTCAACTATAACTTTGTAACCATTTCATCAGATGCCAAGTTCTCTAAGCTTCCACTATCAATGATTACCTACCACACTTCATCAAAAACTCTACATCTGGTCTTAACAAAATTTTCCTTACCGGATCTTATTACTTTCACTCCAAAGTGCTCTTCTTACCATCAAGTTCTTTTCCTTCTTAGGTTCATTCAGTGACTCTTCTTGTACCAAATCATTTCTACTATTATCGACCTTCTTACTTGCATGTGTACACTCAAACAATTTATGTCATTCTCCACAATTGTAACAAGTTCCTTGGAAACCACCTCTGTTATAACCACCTCGGTAGTTATTGCCTCTTCCTCTAGATGAACTTTAACCTTTCCAGTCGGTCTTACATTTATCCAAATTTGTCTATTCCAGATGAGATCTATTATTTTCACCATAAGATCTACCTCTTCCTCTAGGGAATCTACCACCTCTACCTCTTTGTCTTTGCTCATTTATTTTGTTCAATTTTTCCTCATCTTTCAAGGCAAACTGATAGGCCTCTTCAATGTTTTCCAACTTAACCAAACTGATTTCTTCTTGGATGGAAACTCTCAATCCATTCAGGTACCTAGAAATTCTTTCCACGTCATCTTCATCATGTCTAGATCTAATATCTAATCTATAGAATTCCTCAGTATAGTCTTTTATTGAGCTATCTTTCTACCTCAAAATTTGCCTTCACCTAACTAGGTTAATCTGATAATCATAAGGTAAAAACTTTCCTTTCAACTTATTTACCATCTTATTTCATACCTTAATTTTGTCTTTTCCTTTCCTCTTTCTATCCAATTGTAGATGTTCCCACCACAAGGATGCATGACTCTTCAACTTTGTGCTTGTAATTTTCATCTTCTTTTTCTTAGGGAAATTTTCATATTCAAAGTACCCCATCTCGGTGATCCATTCCACCAATTCATTTGAATCCAATTTTTGACTATACTCAGAAGGATTGAAATGTGGTGTAGAATTCATATTTTTGAAAGCTTTCAACAATATTTCCTCACCTTGATCCATCATCAGTGTAGGTTCTACATCACCTTGTTCTTCCTCAATTTCATCATCACTAACATCTTCAAGATGTCTTCCTCTTCGCTAGGCCGTCTCAACAACTTCTAATCTAGTAGAAAGTTATCTCAACATGTCTACCAATCCTAGATCTGCATCTCATCTCCCATGAACCATCTTGAAACCCTCTGTAATTGTAGGCTAGATCATAATCTACTACCCCACAACAAATCAACTAGGGTTTGACAAGAAGGAACTCTCAAACCTAGATTTGAAAATCTAGATCCAGATCTCACCTTAGCTCTGATACCACCTGACACAAGGGAGGATGAGGATAGGGGCCAAAGGAACACCCTAATCTAGATCCACCTTGCAGAGATCACACATGGAAGAAAATACACAAAAATGAGAGAGAGAATGTTGATCAACTCCTTCTATTTCTTCAAATTGATTCATACATGTCGGGATGTAAGGCCTTCCTGATTAGGGCTAGATATTACATTTCAAGTACAATAGTCCTCCAACATGCAAGGATATGAAATTATCTTCAATCTTCTAACATCTATCTTCTCCTAAAACTAATCTCCTAAAATACAACCAAAAGATTAAAATATATACAAGAGGCTACCGAAAAAGTCAGCCTTCAAATCCACCATAAAAGGAAGGAACATCAAGATCTATGTCCACATGCTTCCCAATGATAGATACCAACATTAAATCCATTACCATAATTAATTGCACAAGTCATCCTCAATGGAAAACTAAAACAAACAGTTTGGTAAGCAAGGATAACCGAGCACCAGGAAAAGATAACCGAGCGCCAGGGAATTAACCGACCAATGTCGGTTAACAAAGGAAACCAAACAACTACCAAGCCAACTCGGTTAAAGAAGGAACAAAGAAAAATAGGAAAACTCAAACTTGTTTTTGGTGACACAGGGTTGCCAAGGACCTAAGATGCTCCTACATCACGCATCCCGCACAACTTGGATGGGGACAGTGCCTGTTAGCCCATATTTTTCTAGAGATGCATGAGGCCATCTATCATGAGACCAATATTTTTGCCAGCAGAGTTTTGGTTTTATAGATCTGGGCATGGGAGCATAGCCCCATATGCAAGTTTATTTGTGGTGATGAGAGATAGCCCCAACAACCACTAGTTTATAGGTATGTAGGGTACATGACAGAGTCTTGGATGGGTTAGACAAAGTACTCATGGTGGATCCTTGATGATATAAAAATTATGATTTGGAGACCATACCTTCAGATCAAGGCATGGCCCACATCTAAGGCACATTTTGGATAGTTCTGTCAGAGTCACCCTCTCATTGGTTGATTGACCAATGTACTTGAGAGGTTCATTATTACTCACTCATGGAAGCAATATGGGCTCATCCAAGATACTACACAAGATTTTTATTCCTATGCTTGGCAGGTGTGAGAGATGGGGTTAGGTTGGAGCCCATGACTATCCTATGCAGTCTGCATGTAGGAGTACAGTGGTCTCCAGAGCATGGATTGGGACTACACATCATAGGTTGTGGATGCTAGGGTTATGGATGCATATAGAGCACACATTGCAACACACCCCTTTCCTTGATTCTCGAATCTAATTGAGCCCATTCCTATGATGGAGGAGGTAACATATGTTATGGGTTATCCCTAAGGCAGGGGTTAGAGGACACATGAGGTACATATTCCACCAGTGTAGCTGATTCCTTCTACATAGAGGGTTGTAGGAGAGCTAGCCTATTAGATACAAGAGGTGAGACCTGCCCCTAGGCAGCGCACGGTTCCTTTACCTAGACCCTCAGTGGCATGACAGAGATGGACCAGGGGAGAGGGTGGGACCTTATGTGTAGTTGGTAGCACTATGGGGGGAGATAAGGTGATTGGTGGAAATTAGGATGTTCCCATGGGAGAGGTAGAGGATGTTCCTAATTTTGACTTGGGTGCGGAGAAGGAGGTAGAGAGGGGAGGGTTTGGGAGGTGAGGAAGCCATAGTGAGTGGAGGGGAGGATGTATTAGAGGAGAGGTTAAGACACACTCCGTAGGATACCATTTGTTGACTCCACCAGTAGGTGAAGGAGTTGAGAGCCCAGAGACTCATACTAGAGATTAGACTGGCAGAGTGAGACACCCAGCTACAGGAGTTGATATCATAGACACACACCCTATGGGCCGAGGTTGTCCATTAGACAAGCAGGGAAGCCTACTATGTGTTAGCATATTTTTTAGTTGTCCCAGCAGGTGAGAGGGAACCTTCCTATTCGCAATATATGTTGAGCTCAAAGGGAGCAAGGGCACCCAGAAAAAATCCACCATGAGAGGCTCCTACTAGAGGAGGAGACACACCTGATGTTGAGGATCAAGCAGAAATATGACTTGATAACTTCCTCCTTGTTTTGTAGATTTTGACCTTTTGTGATATACATGTTGTATAGCTCATTGTAGCTCATCATTGATGATGGATATTTATGCACATTTGTACTCCTATTGTACTGTATATTTTGAGATGTACCCCTTGACTATGTCAATTATATATGAGATCTATTGATTTGACTTTATTGCACTTGTAGTTTCTATTTATGATATTGTTCATCATATGATGCAAATGTATGCAATTTTTTCTTTTTCAATGTATGTATGATTATGCATTATGGATGTACTTTGATGTTGTATGAATTATGAAAATGCACTTCATTGTTATGTTTATTTATGCAAATGTGTATATGAAATGGATGGATGAAATGATTATGTAAATGAAAAATCAGTGATCCACATGATGATTTTGTAGGTACATGAAGAATCCAAGTACTCCATCTTTGTCAAAAAGGATGTTTAACTTGAGACGATGACTACTTTCTTGTCTGTTGAAGATACCTTCACATTACCCTCAATCTTTTGATGTTTTAAGTGCATAATCTTGAGAATAGTAATTGCTATGTTTAATTCAAAAAATGAATGATATGCAACTAGACATAATGCAGAAATCAAATGAAATGCAACCTAGGACCTAGTCATTGATCATTTGGTGGTCTTTTTCATCACTGAATATTTGGTAACACTAGATGTCAATACAACACTCACTAGTTAGGAAGCCATGAATGTATGAATATTGAATTTTATTTAGATTTGTTGGATTATATATAAGCACCAAAGCACAAGAGCCAAGATGACATGAATATCATGTCCATTTAATGTAGCAATTTGTATAAGTATCAAAGCATAGACGTTGTGATGACCTGAATACGCCTTGCCTACAAACATGCCAAACATGGGGAGTTCATCCTTGTTATAATGTGAATATGAGTAAGAGATATTTTCAATGACTCATGATGGGTCATGTCATAAAATAATAGATGTACCCACAATGACCCTTTATCCTTCACATCCTTGGGTAATGTCTCATTTCACAGTAAGAGAAAGAAATCACTTAAAAGAAGAAAAAAAATAAAAGATTATGCCCCAGTCCTTGCCTCTTTAAATCCTATGAGGCACATCATTAATTATCTCAAGGGACATCATATGCAAAAATCTTATATGAAACAGTCAGCATAAAAAAATATTTCAACATATCTTAGAGGTTGATTTGTTGTAGTAGTGTGCTTGTTTATGTTGGTGTCAGTTCTAAAAATCCTTGACTGGTAGGGAGATAGAAGAACTGACTTAGATGAGACACCAAAGGAAACTGAATGGATATGACATGTATGAGGTACTAAGGACCATATAATATGACTAGTGATGCCCCCAAGTTATAAAAATTGATCAGTTTTAGACTCTTGCTCCGTTGTGCCCAGACCGACCTATGGAATTGCGAGATGCGAAAGCATCAGGAGATATATACAAACTAAAATAGTATAGAAAGATGGGAGATTACCAAGATTGCATTTATAGATGAAGATTTTCATACAAGTGGCACCCATTTATCGAGTTTTCACCATCTTGGCAGAGATACTATTTTTGCTACCAAGGTGCCTGTTTACCAAGTTTTCACGAAGGCACTTTTTTTTTTTTTTGTATTTTTCATTTTTTTATTTTGTTGTATCATTAAGGTGCCTATTGCTAGGTTTTCACTAGGATGATCATTTTTTTCAAGACTTTATCTAATTTTTAGTTTCTTTTTCAAGACATATTACCCATACTGAATGTCTAGGCATAGAATTTCTTTAGATGAAGAACATTGATCAGTTCCCAGAGTTGTTCTCCTTTTGTCATTGAGAGTTGGTAGGCTCCAAAGCTAAAAGTAGTAGTAACAACAAAGGGACCTAGCTAGTTGGGTTCAAACTTCCCTTTGCATTCTCAATGGGATTGATTTTTAGTGTTTTCTCTCAAGACTAGATCACTGACTTGAAATTCTCTATGTCTAAATTTCTTATTGTAGCCTCTAGACAGTCATTTCTGATTAACTCTGATATGATCATACACAAATTTCATGTGCTCATCTAGTAATTCAAGTTCTTGCAACCTGGACACTTTGTAATCATCATCAGTTACTAGACCATGCATTCTAATTTGTAGAGATGGGATTTCAACCTCTATAAGTAGTACTGATTCAGTCCCATATACTAAAGTGAAGGGAGTAGCCCTGGTTGGTTTTCTTATACTTGTCCTATAGGCCCAGAGAGCTAGATTTATCATTAGATGCCAATCTCACCATGTTTTGTTGACCATGCGGAGAAATATCTTGAGTAAGTTCTTATTGGACACTTTAGCTTATCTATTTCCCTATGGATAGTAGATGGATGACCAATATTGAGTGATCTTAAAGTTGGAACATATGGAATTGAGGTCCTTGTTTTTTAATTGGCCTCTATTGTCAATGATGATGAAGTGTGGGATACCATATTGGAAAATTATGTAGCTCAAGATAAATATATAAATCTTCTTGTTGGTTGCTTGTATCAATGGAACTGCTTTAACCCATTTTAAAAAATAATTAGTTACTGTGATGATATGGGTGTGACCATTTGATGAATGTATATATATGGCTCCTATGAGATAAAATACCCATTGTTGAAAGGGCCATTGTGTTGTAAATGGAAGTAAATATCTACTTGTTACATGAATTAAGTTACCATAGACTTGACATTTCTTGCAATTCTTGGCATATTTCACGACCTATTTCTCCATATCTAGCCAATAGTAGCCTGCCCTAATAAATTTTTGAGCTAATGTTAGACTGTTGGAATGTGACCCACAAATACCATCGTGGAATTCCTCTAATGTGTGTTTTGACTCTTCTCGCTTTAAATATCTAAGGAGTGTACCATCCACACTTCATTTATATAGATCATTACCAATGATGACATAGCTTGATGTTTTAATCACCCAAAAAGGTCATCTAGACTATTAGCCCCTTTCTAGTATTATTAGCTAAAATCATCAATTGCTTATTCTTGATCAAATCCTAGTTCTGTCATTTATTCGATTATTTTCTATGGGCTAACCATCTTATCCTAAGTCTTTATTTAATTAAAAGGAATTCCCTCCCCTTTTATTAAATAAAAAGCCCCCCACTTTTCCTCTTATCCTAAGTTGCACAAATAAAGCATTTTATAAAAAGGGAAAAAACACTTTTTGTTTCATATGGGGCACAAAAGTCAACTCTTATTTTCTCATTGGAGGATACTTGTGCACATGGATTGCTCCTCTTTGATGCTCCACCATTTATTAAATATTTTGCCTCTTAATCTCCATGGTCCATTCCTTCTCATTTCTTATAAAAGGAGAGCTCTCTTCTTCATTCTAGATCCCCAACTTTTTATCCTAACCTTATGCTGTAGGATTTCTTGGAGACTTTAGAGCTTTTGAAGACTTTGGAGCCTTTTGGAGATCTTTCTACATTTAGCTTTCATTCTTGCATTCTTAGCTTAGCTTCATGTTTATGCTTTTTTAGATTAGTTTCCTTTCAAGCTCTAGCTTAGATCTCACATAGTCTAAATAGTAAGGATTTGTAATACTTCTATCTTTCATTTTTATAGCTTAGCTTGCATATTTCCTTTCATAGCATAGCTTGCATTTCCATTTCTAGCATAGTTACATTTGCATTTTCATTTCCATTTGATTCTTGGGGATATTGGCATTCTTTCTGTTGTCTTCATTTGAATCTCCCATTGCATGGTTTACTAACAAAGTTATTGGCTTAATAGCTCTAGCTGAGAGCATTCTTAACACCCTTGCACTCCATGCCTAGGGAGCTCTAAATCGATTTCTCAAAGTTTCCAATCCATGGATTCTCTTGGAAGAAATGATTTAGAGAAGTGCACTATTTAGTGTGTACATTTTTGGTGCCCACCGTGGGGCAGAGCATTATTGTTTTGTCCTTAATTTTCTGCATTTCCATCAAATTTTTGTCAAATTTTAGCTTGATTTTCGGCTCTCGGGTTTTTTAGTCTCAGATTATCATGCAATAGTTTTCCAGTATCACGTGATCATTCACATATGGTGGCATGATACTTTACCAATTAAAGTATCACTCCATTTGAGACATTTTGTCACCTGCAGGTACAACAAAGTATCACCCAAAAATATATTATCACCCCAGTATACTGTAAAGTATCGCGCGATATTTTTGGTGACTGTACTGTCACCTGTACCTGGTAGTGAGTTGTTTCTTAGCTCTTTTATCCTGCAAGTTTTGGGTTTTCTATTTTTTTTGAAAATTTTAGTGTTTTCAAAATTTGTGCCACTCTAGAAAACTGGCACCCATTTTTGAGAAATTTTCACATACAGTATCAAAAATTTAAGTGTGATATATCATTGGAAAGCTCTTTCTGAGCCTGATCCAACCATGTTGGTTTCATTTTCAAATTTTTCCATTTGATCAACTATTTTACTTGCAGATTATCTGATTTTTGATGTGCTAACCATTGTGGAGCTAACAAGTTGTGCTTCTAGGTTCCTTCATTGCTTGAAATATTTTTCCAAAAGAACACATGTCAAAGCTCCAAATGCAAAAGGGCTACTAATTATTTTTGCAGGGCTTCCCAACACATAAAAACAATCAAGTGTTTTTTTTCATTGCTTTCATTTTTAAGTGCGACATATACTAGTTTCATTTCTTAGGCACTTAAGATCTTGTTGTAGGAGTCTTTTGGTGGTAGGAGAGTATGCTCTTCACCCTTGTGGTGAACCAGAAATCTTTACCCACTTCTAGATTTTGAAAGCAAGAGGGTAATTAAACTTTTCTTGGTGTGTTTGGGAGAGATTTTTGAGCTAGGAGAGTATGCTCTTCACCCTTGAGGTGAACCAGAAATCTTGAACCTCAAAGATTAATCCATTCTTTGTTTAGTTATAGAGTCCTTTAGCGGGCCTGCTCTTGAGAAATCAAGAGGAATGACCCAAGTGAGGACAAGCTAATACCGAGCTATTCCGACCCACTATAAACTCAAGGCTATCAAGGACACAAAACCTTGGTAGACATAGTACTTGTCTTCACTTAATGTGAGTACTTGTGGGATTGTGACCATGAGGAAAATGTTGAGCAAGAATGCTTAAGGTACTCTTGTGGCCGCGAGGTCCGTTACTTGCCGCAAGGTAAGGAGTCCCTTCGAGGAGCAAGGGGAGTATTAAAAATGGAAGCCCTTACTAAGAACCATAGATAGAAGCCACCCTATTTTTCCGCTTAGCATCTTGGTGCAAGGATTGATCCTAGTGGACTAACCCAGATCACCCCAAGATTACTCACCATCTGTGTTCCTTTGGTTGTGTCATTGACACCTCCATGACAAAGCCAACATCTATTGTGGGTAACCACTTTGTGTGAGGCAATGGAACAATGAGTGTGGGCCAAGTTGCTAAGTATTGAGCCTTTGTCCTTCTAGGCTAGCAAGTGCTTGAAGTGTTCTCACTGTGATCTACCCGTGTAAATGTTCTCAAACATAAAACATCACGGTATTACTCATAGGATTTTTCATTTTGATATCACAATTGCTTGTCTTGGCAAGGTTGCTTTTTCCCTTGCGCAATTGTTTTTATGACATGTTTGATCACCTGCTATTTGCAAACTTGTCTACTTCCTGATATTACTGTGCTTGTAACCAAGAAATTGTACTTGACAACTTACAACATTGACCAAATTGCTTTCAAAACTAAGTTTCTCACGTTCACTGGTCAAGAGTCATATGATACTGAAACATCATCGCACACCCTCAATCAAGAGTCCTGAGTTATTCTGCTATCCTGCTACTATTGCAATTCAAAGTTGTTAAACTTGAACTTTAACCTGTTGTAGAGTGTCTTCCTCTATTCTTATCTGAAGCTGGTTTGTTACCTACATGCTTAGGATTGTTCTAAGACTGAAAAAATGAGCTAAAACTTTTTCAATTTGAGCTTATCAAAAGTCACTTTTGATCACTTGTCTAAACATGGTTACCTCTCTAGCTACTTGCTAATTGAGCTTCTTGCTCACATCTCGGCTTGTGTCAATTGACTATTGTAAGTTCTTGAGCACTTTGACCAGCCATCTCTATTGTTCTATCTTGACAAGTGATCATTATTGGCTTTTTCTTTTCTCAACATCTAAGAAACTTTGTCTCATTCTATTGGTTGAAAAACTTCCTTTTTCATGCCGGTTACAACTCGGTCTCAATTTGAACAAGGGAGTCACCCTTCATTCAATTATACGTAGTTACCTTCTCCCACTTGACACTCACGAGAACCTATTAGCAATGCTAGTTCTAGTTCTGAGGATTCTAAGGCTACCCCATGGTACAAAGGAGGCTTCCTCTTTTCCACATTTAAGTCCTCCAAAAACATAGACAATGTCTCACTCACTCTCACTGAACAAGAAATTTTTTTCCATTTGCAAGATCACTTTGAGCACAAGGACAACCAAACACGCTTAGACAAAGAGCATAGTAATAACATAATGGATGCTGCTATGCGCATGGCTATGAGAGGAATGTCTCACGAGCAACCTGAGACTAGTGGTTATGAGCATAGACCACTTTTTGATGCTAATGGCAATTATGACAACAACACGCCACCTAGATCTCCTCTGAGATGAACTTTTGTTGTACCTTCTTTACCTCCTAGACCACCTTCCTCTCACCATGAGGAAGAGGCCGTTGATGATATTTCTAGTGAGGATATTATTGCATTTGAACAAGATGAGGACTCCCAACAAAAGATGCTTAAGCTTTTAGAGCGCAATGGAGACCAATATTTCCAATATATGACTTCTAGAGGATACAAGCTTCCTCCCGGCTATGATGTCAGACAAATTGTCCAACAAAGAGTACTAACTAAATTGGAAGTCCTTAAGGAAGAACTACATCAGACAAATCAATGCCTTACCCAAATGGAAATAGAAAGAGAGCCTCCAAAGGTCTCCTTTGTAGAATCTATTTGTGCTTTTCCATTTGATAGGAGTCTATACATGGTCCCATTTCCTAGGGATATTGAGGTTCCTAAATATGACAAGTATGATGGAAATAGTGACCCCCATGACCATGTGCATCACTTTTATGCTCTTAGCATGGACTTCCTTCATGAAGACACATTTATTTTGTGATTGTTCCCTAGAAGTTTAAGAGGACAAGCTCTAGAATGGTTTGCAAAGTTGACACCACCTCTTAAAACTTTTGATGAGTTGGTTAGGCGCTTCACCCAGCATTATTCATACAACATCCAATAGCCTATCACCGTGATAGATCTCAATGCTCTAAAGCAAAACCAAGGTGAGCCTTTTTCCACTTACAACATTGGAGGTCATTGTATTCTCGATATCCTCAACAGCTAGATGAAAGAGAAAAGATTGACATTTTCATCAATACTCTTGTGCTAGAATTGTATTACGATCTAAGGAAACAACTATTCTCCTCTTTCAACGACATGGTTGAAAGTGCATATTGGATTGAAGATGTGGCCATAAGAAAGGGGGATATTGTTATTAATAAAGATACTAGAGGCAATGGAAAAGATAAGAGCAAACCTTGGAATAGGGATAAGTACATTGTCACTGATGGGGTTGTAGATATCCCAAAAGCTAAAGAGCTTGCTTTCAATCTCTCTAATGCTATCTACGTAGCAAAACAACAAGAAGCTACCAAGCCTCAATATGTTGATAAGCCAAAGAAGCAATTCTGACAATGGGTCTATACCCCATTGGCTGAACCATATGATGTGATTCTTAAGACTTTGGTTGCCAATAATTATCTTGCGCTTCCTGAGAAAACTCATCCCTATGATCCACCAGTTAAGCTAGATTGGTGGAGAGAGGATTATTACTACCACTATCATAGAAACAAGGGACACAAGACTGACAATTGTTTCACGCTTAAAGATATTATACAAGATCTCATTGATAGAGGCACAATTCTCACGAATGGCTTAGTTAAAAATTCTGATCACCAAGCTTTCAAAGATCCTCTACCTAAGTATGACAAGGGGGAGTCCTCTCAACCAAATAAGAAGAATCATGATGCTAAGATCAACTACACATATACTTTTGATTCGCCTATGATCAACATGGTAGAGCCCGTCGAGAGTGTTCTTATGATGAGATCTCAAGATGATAATAAAGTCAGTTAGGGTATGCCAAAGTTGGTCTTGCAAACATGTGGTAGTTCATCTTCCCGAAGTGAGGCACTAAATGTTGTTACTAGGGGGCAAGCTAAACTGGTCCTTAAAACTACACCTGATCCCAAGCCAGCCTCATCTTTCAAACCAACAGCTCCTCTAGCTTTGTCTAGCTATAATCTTATCCATTAGTTGCAATGGACACCAGCACATATATCTATTTTTGAGTTTCTTCAGTTATCCCCTTTGCATAGATAAATCCTTGAAGAAGCTCTACATACAGCATGTGTCCCTAATGACATTGATCCAGATCAATTCCAGGCTATGGTCAACCATATCTCATCTCCCCGCTATCTCTCCTTCTCTGAAGAAGATGACATATCTCTTAGTCACCCCCATAATCTTTCTCTACACATCAAAGTTCAAGTCTACCACACCCGAGTCCGCTGAGTCCTGATAGAAAATGGTGCAGGGTTAAATATTATTTCTTTTCATGTGGTGCAATAGTTGGGATTGTCAGAATTTGTTGTAGATCCTAAGAAGAAGATTACTATAAAAGCTTACAATGAAGTGGAAATATCTTCCAAAGGTCTTGTCACACTGCCTGTCCAAGTGGGCCCTATCACAAAAGATATTTAGTTCCAAGTATTGGACATCCCACTTGTATATAACATTCTTCTGGGTCATCCTTGGATCCATGACATGCAAGCTTTCCCTTCCACTTATCATCAGTGCATCAAATTTCCATACGATGGCACTAAAGTTGTGATTCCTGGAGACCATAATATTGCTATCAATACTCTTGCTGCTGCTGAGATGTTTTTTCCTCACAATAAACCTTCTAATGATCCTAGTGCATCCTTTATTGAGGCTAAACAAACATTAAAGATGATGAGTATTGGTATGGGTGAATACACACTAGACTCTCTTGCTGCTATGCCTACTTCTCCTAGATCATATGGTAGACCTTCTTACAAGATGAAGCCTTCCACTTCCGCTATGACAATCTTTGATACCTTTGTTCCTTCATCCATTCCTCTAGAAGTAGAAAGAGAAGAACAAGTTGTTTGAGAGTGGATCTATAGAGAAGATGAGGATAGTACAATAATTGCTACTCCTATTTCCCCTAAGCGCTATGGTAAAGGCTATAAATTTTTGCAGAAAATGGGCTATTAAGGTCAAGGACCTATAAATGATAATGGGCATGCCCTAGTTGAGCCTTTAAGTCATACCAATGGCAGACCCTCTAACGATACAATAGGTCTCAGATATGGTGCCAAGGATGACCTCCCTAACTGTTCTACAAATGCTCCCATGATCAGTGATTTAGACATAGATAAAGATGAGTCACCACTACACACTATGGCTCAAATGGGAGATTATCTTCCTTCTACTTCACTCCTTTGGGAAGGAGAATGTATGCCTAACAATGATTCAGCTAAAGCTTCTATGTTTAGAGATAATTAATTTGATCCAAGAGCTAGACAACATAGGAATATTGAGCAGTTACTAGAAAGAGCAGATCTCACAAACAATGACACAAGTGCCTCTACTTCTAGATGTCCTAAACCTTCTTGGTGCAAACATCCCAGTAGAAGTTCAACGACAGATTCCAATGAATATGAATGGGATACCCTCTCCGATGGATCTTCCATAGTAGATATGGACGTTGATGCAATTCATACCTATAGTGCCCAACCCGATGTAGTTGTTGAGTCTCGCGTTAGGTCTAATGAGTTTGATCCCTGTATTGCTTTAGTGGACCACACTGGTCCTTCTATGACAAATCTAGATCTTGACACTTTTGGAGCCGACCTTATAGGCTCAACCTCTCTCATCACCAGAGATGACATCCCTTGCATAAATGCTCTTGCACCTATCACTCCGCTCTCCTTCATACATTCAGATTTCATAGCCATTGAACCTACTATCTCTTCCACCAGTGAACTTGCAACAAACATGCTAGAATCAGATATCAAGTATCTCTGTCATACAATCAAGAGAGAAAAACAATGGTCGAATGGCGAAAACCACATTGTGGTGGTATCTGAACCTAAAAAGATTACAAATCAAGAATAATTTGCCGCAGTCTTTCTAGAGAAAATGATTCCAAGGGTAAAACCTATCAAGAAAAAGCTCATAAAGATGCCTCCCCATATGGCATTTTTGGTTAAGGTTGATATTGAGAAGCAAAAATTTGAGAACAAGGTGGCTAATGTCATGACTACTTTGGCATCCATTCTACAAATGGAAGAACAAGAATCATACTTTGCATTCCTGGTGGAAGAGTTGCCTTATCTTGCCTACACTTCCCCTGTAGATTTTCCCCCCTATGCCACTATCTTTTCATATCTACCAGATCAAATTATTCCTAAATATCTACCATGCACTGAGGACCACCAACTCCTCCGCCATACCTCACACTTTGTCCTCACCTCTGGTGACTTGTATAAGAAGGTTCTAGATGGAACTCTCCTTAAGTATCTAGAAATAGAGGAGTCATAAAAGGTGCTAGCTAAAATCCATGATGGCATATGTGGATCACATTCTACCGGTCTTACGTTAGCTCAGAAATTGCTTAGGGTTGGTTACTATTGGTCGAACTAGTTAGGGCCTTGTATTATCACAACAACATTTGGGGCCGAGGCCTATCAACTATCTACGCCAGAGGGAGAAGAGCTTACTAGGCCTACCAATTATCTACATCTGATGAAGTACTATGTCTAAAGTTCTGGAGCTCTTTGTACATATTTTTATTGATCCTAGAAAAATTCCAAAAAATTCATATATTATGCTGAAAAAATCCTAAAAAGCATAAAAAGTACTAAAAAAATGAGCATCCTAGTGAAAACCTAGCAATAGGCACTTTGATGTCTCACTTAAAAAAAGTAAAAAAATTCAAAATTCTAAAAAAATAAAAAAATATAAAATTCAAAAAAAAGAAGAGAAAAAGTGCCTTGGTGAAAACCTGGAAACAGGCACCTTGGTAGCAAAAATACAAAAAAATTGAACAAAGTCCTTAAAAAAAAATCTATCAAGTGGTGAAAACCTAGAAACAAGCATTGTTTGGGACCCTTGCACCTATGTCTATCACTCTTGCATGGCGCTCATTCACTCCACTTCTCGCTTTTGCCTCTCCTAGCCTGGAATTGACTCTCGTCTTAGTCTAGGGGGCATACGTTGTTCTAGCTTATCTTGGGTCTCTTTGTGCTTTTGGGTTTCTTAGGCACCTTGCAAATGATGTTTTTCAACACCACCCCAATTTTTTTTTTCAATACTACCCCAGTGTCGAGTGTTTCTTAACACTTATCAGATATCCTACCCGCAGTCTAGATGATGCAATATTTCTCACTGGTAGATGCGATACTCAAAGTTTGACTCTATGACCTACACACATGCACTTAAACACTTTCCTTCTTGAGATTTGTTGGAATTTCTTTCTTTGTGTGCTAGCTATGATGATTTCTTTGATGAGTGTTCTCTCCCTAATAGTTTTTGATGATGCTGAGCTAGAAGACTGGGGCATGAGGACATGTTTTATCTGCTTTTTGCCTGTGGGTATATTTTGTTGATCTTGGTTGTCATGAGCATTTATGCTTGTTCCTCTTGAGTCTAGGATTTACAAGGTATTGTCCTTGACTATGTTCGTGAGTGCATGCTTATAGACATCTTGACTTTCTTATGTCTCGATGCGAGCATAATCTTGCTATATCAAACCTAGGGAACCTCACTGCACTAGTCATCTTGATCTATATGTCTTTGATGCGTAGGTGGGATTTCCACATTCCTATCTGATATAGATCATATTTAGATCCACATAGTTATACTAGTGTGTATTGTATGATCTTGTGACCCTACCAATAATGCTCGATGATGAATATTAGAGTCTAATAGCTTTGTGACCTTGCAAGTAAACCACTTTTCATAATAGCTTGCATTTTTAGGTTCATGATTAGTTTAGTTTTGCATCTTGCATATGGAGAGAGCTCTCCTTTCATCTTTCGTGGACCTGTCGGTCCACTGCGCTCACCTTTCACTTCTTCCCGATCATGTCTTTCACTTCTTATCTTCATATCACAACATTTTCTATTCATTTCAGGATCAAAACCAAAATCTAAGTTCACCTTGATTGTCCAAATCACATTTCACCCTCTTCTGCATAGTTGGATGACCATTTGAGGCCTTATCCTTTGACCTTCGCTAGGGCATCTTCATTTTTTCATCTCCATCTCTCTCACCCTTCTAGTCTTTCATTCATTTAATTCATCTCTCTCTAAGGTCCTGACTAGGGCATATCTTCACTACTTGATAGTTATCCTATCATCTTTCATCTTCGATTATGATTTCTAGTGATTTGATCACATTTCTCTTTCTTTTTCCTTCCCTCTACCTGATTTCACTTTTGATCCCGAGGGGGCAGACACATCATATCCTATTGGCTATTCTCTAGAGCATATGCTTGACCATTCCATTTTCTCTGATCGATCTATCTTTGTGCTTGACATGTTAATTCTCATCTTGAGTTCTAATACTGTTCATCTCTTTCCTAAGTGTTCAGTATTGTCGCTACTAGGCTGACCATGCAAGATTTTCTATCTCTCTACACTTCAAACTTTGGAGTCAGATCTCTATTGCCTTCTTGGCTGATCTATTTTTTAATGTAATGTGTTTCCAAATTGATCACACATTAGCCAAAGAGGGGCAAATGTAATCACCCAAAAATGGTTTTCTAGACTATTAGCCCCTTTCTAGCATTATTTGCTAAAATCATCAATTGCTTATTCTTGATCAAATCTTAGTTCTGTCATTTATTCGATTATTTTCTATGGGCTAACCATCTTATCCTAAGTCTTTATTTAATTAAAATGAATTCCCTCCCCTTTTATTAAATAAAAAGCCCCCCACTTTTCCTCTTATCCTAAGTTACACAAATAAAGTATTTTATAAAAAGGGAAAAAAACACTTTTTTTCTCATATGGGGCACAAAAGTCAACTTTTATTTTCTCATTGGAAGATACTTGTGCACATGGATTACTTCTCTTTGATGCTCCACCATTGATTAAATCTTTTTCCTCTTAATCTCCATGGTCCATTCCTTCTCATTTCTTATAAAAGGAGAGCTCTCTTCTTCATTCTAGATCCCCAACTTTTTATGCTAACCTTATGCTGCAAGATTTCTTGGAGACTTTAGAGATTTTGAAGACTTTGGAGCCTTTTGGAGATCTTTCTACATTTAGCTTTCATTCTTGCATTCTTAGCTTAGCTTCATGTTTATGCTTTTTTAGATTAGTTTCCTTTCAAGCTCTAGCTTAGATCTCACATAGTCTAAATAGTAAGGATTTGTAAGACTTTTATCTTTCATTTTTATAGCTTAGCTTGCATATTTCCTTTCATAGCATAACTTTCATTTCCATTTCTAGCATAGTTTCATTTGCATTTGCATTTCCATTTGATTCTTGGGGATATTGGCATTCTTTCCCTTGCCTTCATTTGAATCTCCCATTGCATGGTTTACTAGCAAGGTTATTGGCTTAATAGCTCTAGCCAAGAGCATTCTTAACACCCTTGCACTTGATGCCTAGGGGGCTCTAAATCAATTTCTCAAGGTTTCCAATCCATGGATTCTCTTGGAAGCAATGATTTAGAGAAGTGCACTATTTAGTGTGTACATATTCAATTATTTTTTATGGGCTAACCATCTTGTCCTAAGTCTTTATTTAATTAAAAGGAATTCCCTCCCCTTTTATTAAATAAAAAGCCCCCCACTTTTCCTCTTATCCTAAGTTGCACAAATAAAGCATTTTATAAAAAGGGGAAAAACACTTTTTGTCTCATATGGGGCACAAAAGTCAATTCTTATTTTCTCATTGGAGGATACTTGTGCACATAGATTACTCCTCTTTGATGCTCCACCATTGATTAAATCTTTTTCCTCTTAATCTACATGGTCTATTTCTTCTCATTTCTTATAAAAGGAGAGCTCTCTTCTTCATTCTAGATCTCCAACTTTTTATGCTAACCTTATGCTGTAGGATTTCTTGGAGACTTTAGAGCCTTTGAAGACTTTGGAGCCTTTTGGAGATCTTTCTACATTTAGCTTTCATTCTTGCATTCTTAGCTTAGCTTTACATGTTTATGCTTTCTTATATTAGTTTCCTTTCAAGCTCTAGCTGAGATCTCACATAGTCTAAATAGTAAGGATTTGTAATACTTCTATCTTTCATTTTTATATCTTAGCTTGCATATTTCCTTTCATAGCATAGCTTGCATTTCTATTTCTAGCATAGTTGCATTTGCATTTGCATTTCTATTTTATTCTTGGGGATATTGGCATTCTTGCCCTTGTCTTCATTTGAATCTCCCATTTCATGGTTTATTAGCAAGGTTATTGGCTTAATAGCTCTAGCTGAGAGCATTCTTAACACCCTTGCACTGGATGCCTAGGGAGCTCTAAATCGATTTCTCAAGGTTTCCAATCCATGGATTCTCTTGGAAGCAATGATTTAGAGAAGTGCACTATTTAGTGTGTACATATTGGATTATTTTCTATGGGCTAACCATCTTATCCTAAGTCTTTATTTAATTAAAAGGAATTCCCTCCCCTTTTATTAAATAAAAAGCCCCCCACTTTTCCTCTTATCCTAAGTTGCACAAATAAAGCATTTTATAAAAAAGGGAAAAAACACTTTTTGTCTCATATGGGGCACAAAAGTCAACTCTTATTTTCTCATTGGAGGATACTTGTGCACATGGATTGCTCCTCTTTGATGCTCCACTATTGATCAAATCTTTTTCCTCTTAATCTCCATGGTCCATTCCTTCTCATTTCTTATAAAAGGAGAGCTCTCTTCTTCATTCTAGATCTCCAAATTTTTATGCTAACTTTATGCTGCAGAATTTCTTGGAGACTTTAGAGCCTTTGAAGACTTTGGAGCCTTTTGGAGATCTTTCTACATTTAGCTTTCATTCTTGCAGTCTTAGCTTAGCTTCATGTTTATGCTTTTTTAGATTAGTTTCCTTTCAAGCTCTAGCTTAGTTCTCACATAGTCTAAATAGTAAGGATTTGTAATACTTCTATCTTTCATTTTTATAGCTTAGCTTGCATATTTCCTTTCATAGCATAGCTTGCATTTCTATTTCTAGCATAGTTGCATTTGCATTTGCATTTCCATTTGATTCTTGGGGATATTGGCATTCTTGCCCTTGTCTTCATTTGAATCTCCCATTGCATGGTTTACTAGCAAGTTTATTGGCTTAATAGCTCTAGTTGAGATCATTCTTAACACCCTTGCACTCGATGCCTAGGGAGCTCTAAATCAATTTCTCAAGGTTTCCAATCCATGGATTCTCTTGGAAGCAATGATTTAGAGAAGTGCACTATTTAGTGTGTATATATTCAATTATTTTTTATGGGCTAACCATCTCATCCTAAGTCTTTATTTAATTAAAATGAATTCCCTCCCCTTTTATTAAATAAAAAGCCCCCCACTTTTCCTCTTATCCTAAGTTGCACAAATAAAGCATTTTATAAAAAGGGAAAAAACACTTTTTGTCTCATATGGGGCACAAAAGTCAACTCTTATTTTCTCATTGGAGGATACTTGTGCACATGGATTGCTCCTTTTTGATGCTCCACCATTGATTAAATCTTTTTCCTTTTAATCTCCATGGTCCATTCCTTCTCATTTCTTATAAAAGGAGAGCTCTCTTCTTCATTCTAGATCCCCAAATTTTTATGCTAACCTTATGCTGCAAGATTTCTTAGAGACCTTAGAGCTTTTGAAGACTTTTGAGCCTTTTGGAGATCTTTCTACATTTAGCTTTCATTCTTTCATTCTTAGCTTAGCTTCATGTTTATGCTTTCTTAGATTAGTTTCCTTTCAAGCTCTAGCTTAGATCTCACATAGTCTAAATAGTAAGGATTTGTAATACTTCTATCTTTCATTTTTATAGCTTAGCTTGCATATTTCCTTTCATAGCATAGCTTGCATTTCCATTTCTAGCATAGTTGCATTTGCATTTGCATTTCCATTTGATTCTTGGGGATATTGGCATTCTTGCCCTTGTCTTCATTTGAATCTCCCATTGCATTGTTTACTAGCAAGGTTATTGGCTTAATAGCTCTAGCTGAGAGCATTCTTAACACCCTTGCACTCCATGCCTAGGGAGCTCTAAATCAATTTCTCAAAGTTTCCAATCCATGGATTCTCTTGGAAGAAATGATTTAGAGAAGTGCACTATTTAGTGTGTACAAATGTGTTTCAGATAAGGTGTCATTTTTCATTACAATTAAGGCTATCGGGAAGGACTTGCTCATGATGGTAGGAATAGACATTTTTGTAACATGAGAAATCATGACCAACAAGAGTGAAAATCATGCGGGTTTCTAGGAAATCATAGGTAGTGAATGACAATGCTTCCACCAGAAACTCATAGTGTAGCTCATGCTCTGGTCATTGTAGTATAGATGTTAGTGTAGCCATGGCGTCAGCTGCCTTGTTCTCCATTCTAGTTATATATTCAAATGTGATAGAAATGAAGTAGTTCTTTAGATCATCTACCATCTATTTGTATGGATTGAGATTCTTATCCTTTGTTTGATACACATCATTGACTTGGTGAATGACCAGTTGGGAGTCTCCATGAATGTGCAATTTAGTTACTTTCCTTTCTATTGCCAATTTCATTCCATTTTAAAAAGCTTCATACTCCACTATGTTATTAGTGAAAGGAAATTTAATCCTGAATGCCTTTGGAATGGGGTACCCTTGTGGAGTGATGAACAAGATACTAGCTCCAGATCTATTTTGTGTGTAAGACCCATCAAGGAATAATCACCATGTTCTTGAGGATAGGTGCACAATAGAAGCATCAGGAAATTCCATTTGCATTGGTTGGTCATCAAGTATTGGAGCTTCAGCTAGTTGATATGTGATGACTTGTCCATTGATGGTTTTCCTTTCAACATACTCAATGTTGAATTTGCTCAATTGCATTACCCATTTTTCTAATCTACTCATGAGAGAAGCTTTGCTTAATAAGTATTTCAATGGATCTATCTTTGCCACTAGGTGTATAGTATGAGCCAACATGTAGTGTCTTAGTTTTTCTGATGCAAAGATCACAATGACATGCTTTCTCTATCATAAAGTAATTCTTTTCATATGCCACCAAGGTTTGACTGATGTAATAGATAGCTCTTTCTTGTTTATTATCATCAGGTTGTGCCAATAATGCCCCCAGTGATGTATCTATTTTTGAAACATATAATATTAATGGCTTTCCCAAAATAGGAGGCATGAGAATTGGCAGATTTTCCAAGTATTTCTTAATGTGGGTGAAATTATTTTCACATTCTTCACTCCATTTTAAAGTCACACCTTTATGCAATATTTTAGTGAAAGGTTATGATATATCAGCTAACTGAGAGATGAAGCATCTGATAGATTGCACTCTTCCTTGCAAAGTACACATTTGACTAATATTTTTAGGAGGTTGCATCTCCATGATTGCTTTGACTTTTGCTGGATCCACTTATATACCCTTCTTAGAAATAATGTATCCTAGGAGTTTTCTTGAAGTGACACCAAAGGTACATTGCTTAGGGTTTAGTCAGAGACTAAATTTTTCCATTCTATCCAATATTGTACCCAGTTTAGATAAGTGTTCAAATCTCTTCATTGATTTAGCCAATGTGTCATCCACATAGTCCTCCATATTTTTGTGCATCATATCATGAAAGATAGATGTCATTTCTCTTTGATAAGTAGCATCGACATTTTTCAAACCAAATGACATTACATTCCAGTAGAAAGTAGGTGAAAGTTGTCTTCTGTTGATCTTTTGGGGCTATCTTTATTTGGTTATATCCAGAAAAACCATCCATTAAGGAGTACATTTCAAATCCTGCACTGATGTCCACTATCATATCAATGTTTGGTAGTGGAAATTCATCCTTTGGGCATGCTCTGTTTACATCTCTGAAATCTATGTATACTCATATAGGCTTATCTAGTTTTGACACTGGAACAATGTTTTATATCCATTCAACATAGTCTATGACTCAAATGGATGATTCATGCCTTGATTAATTTCTCTAATTTAGCTTTGACAAGAAGTGCAACATGAGGGTGCATTTTTCACAACTTATGCTTGATTAGTTAACTCCTAGAGCTATAGAGAGATGATGCATAATCAGATCAAGATCTAATCCTAGCATGTTTGAATACTTCCATGCCAAGTTTATCTTTTTCTCCATTAAGTATATGGTAAATTCATGTTTCTCCTCCCTCGATAGGGATTGTGCAACATGAATCAACCGAGGTTCTTCCACTATGCCTAAATTGATAGATTGAGTTGGTTCTATCAAAATTGGTGATCTTTCCTATAAATGACTCGGAAGGACATCAAATATATCATCCTTGGGAACCTCAAAGAGGTCTTCACCCTCAAATACATCTTTAATTTTTACTAGTTTTGGCTCTGAGACTGCCACATAGTGGTTTTAACCCTTAGAGCTCTTGTTCTTTTTGTTCTTATTTTTTTGACTAAGATATTTGATATCTGAATCTATCATACTAATGCTAGGTTCATTGATGGAATTTTTCATAGGATCAACCGCATTCAGGTAGCATGCTAAAGCATAGTCTGTTTGGAAAGTGTGGATATCTTGGCTCAGGTCTCTAGATGTTTGGTTAATAAGTTCTGGATATTTGAGAGTAAGCTTAAAGAAGGACTATTTGAGAGTGTTTATACATACAGTGTTGTCATCATTGGTTCTGATCCAACTCTCAAATTCTAAGGTGATACTTCTACTTAAGATGTTTATTTTGTTAAGCATCTCAATGTCATTGTTGGATCCTATGTTGGTAATACGTGAATCAGATTCATGAGGTCCATCATTTAGTTCTCAGCTTATGCTAGTTGTAGGTGTGTATTGGTGAATAACATCGATATGTTTGTCTATTATGAGATCCTCTTCTTCTAGTTCTAGAACAACTCCCTATTCGCAATCATTAAATTCATCATCAGGATCTTTGGGAAAGTCAAGAACATGCGTGAAATCAGGACAAATTCCCCAAGCAAGGTTGCCTTCAGATTTTGAATTGAATTAATATTCATGTGAATCTATATCACTAGAGTATCCCAAATGTTTAGCTATGGTGATGGGTACACCTTCTTCTTCTTGTTTGTTTTCTGAATCATTCATTTCTTGTGTTGTGACTATTTCTTATGTACCAGTTTGTTCTTGTGCAGTAGTAGGTTCTTGTGTGTGTACCACATTGACTCTTTCCTTAGGTTTCTTGTAATCATTAAGAAGGTTCAAGATGTGCTGAGGTATACGTTCATAAGGAAAAATATATGTTTTCTCTGAATCATCACCATATTTATGATATGTTTCCTCCTCTTCTTGAGTATCTATTCCTAGTTCTATTTTCTCTATGAATGGAAAGGTTAACCTATGCCTCTTTAATCTTATTTTTTCTTTCCAAAGTGCTCAATGGGTTTTATGATACCCTTTCCTCTTGTTCCTAGAGGTCATGTTCTAGTGTATCCCATTTTATAAATTATCTTTTTCCCTGGTCCATAGGATCTTGAAGGAATCTTAAGTGATTTAGATTCACAATCCTAAACCACTTTTGATTGGGATTCATCCTTGTCTAACCAAGATAATATAGCCTCTTCTTCATCTGTTTCTTGTTTGGATACCTTTTTTATGATGAAACTCCCATCATAGATGACTTGTGGTTCTTTAGTTGTAGGTTTCATTTTCTCTGAAGGTTTCCCATAAGATTTAGGTGAGAGTGGGAGAGATTTAAGAGATAGATTCAGTTCTATTGTGTATTCTCCTATACCTATATCTTTGATTTTGATCTCCTTTTGTATGTCTTCTAGTTTGGATGTGGAGGCTATATCACTCTATTTTTTAGAAGACTCTCTATTTTTTGGAACAAGTTTGTTGGTGCTTTCTTTCAAAGCATTGTAAGATACTAAAAGATTTGCGGGTATTGTGATCTCTACTCCATCATATAGGAACTTGACGCATTGATGGTATGTTGATGGAATTTCTTCCATTTCATGAATCTAGGGAATTCCTAAAAGGATTTCATAGGCCAATGGGAGGTCCAATACTTTACAAGTGATGTTTCTAATTAAAGGTCCTATTCTGATAGGCAGAATGATGACTTCCTTTGAGAATCTTTCTTGCTCATCATATGCTTTTATTGTTATTTTCTTTTTTAGATCAATAGAATTTTCTGATAAACCTAGTTGAGTAACCATTTTATATGAACAAATGTTTAGATCAGCTCCTCCATCTATCAAAACATACTTGACATGACAATTTTCAATCATGACTTCAATATGTAATGGCCAGTTATGTGGATGACTGAGTAAATTGTCATCTTCCTCTGAAAATGATATTTATTGAGGAGATTTTTAATGACCCACCATGGTCTGAAACTAATCAAGGTCAAGATCTTCTGGAACATTAGAATTGATGATAGCTTTGTCTAAAACTACTTGGTGAGTAGGAGAAATATGAAGCAACTTGAATATGGAGATCTTGGCATTAGTGTATTGAAGTTGTTGTATAATGTTGTATCTTGATGATGTTATTTTGGACTCTTTAGAATTGGAAGATTTATATGCATTACTTTATTTAGTTTCTGATGTAAGGTTGAATGGTACTTTCAGGGCATTTGATGAACCTGAGTTTAGTCCTGAAAGAGTTACTTGACCTTGAGATCTAGTGACCGCATTGGCTGATCTATTTTATTTGTCCTTCTTGACAATGGTAATGATAGTGCAATGATGAGATGTGCATGGCTCTACCATGTTGATTACTTCATTGTTACTAGAGTATGTCTAATTGACCTTAGCACCCACATTTGGTTTGGAAGAAGATGATTCTCCCTGATTATGTTTCGGAAAAGGTTCCGTGAATGTCATATGATCATTATTGGATTTATGGTTGTCAATAAAAATTTCTCCAACATCAATTTTATCTTGAATAAGATGTTTCACGTGCATGTAATTATTTGTTTTATGACCCTTTTTTTGGTGAAAATCATAGAAATCAGTCTCCTTCCACCACTTAGGTTTGACTTCTGGCTCATAAGGTTTCAACTCAGGTAGCATGATGATGTTATTTTCCAATAAAGTTTTCATGGCAGATTCCAAGGACTCACCCAAAGGAGTGAACTTGTCCTTTTGTTTTGTAACCCATGGTTTGTATTCATTTGACTTTTAAGGGGGCTCAATTGTTTTCTTTTTTGAGGCTTTTATGGATTGAGTGCCAATTGTTAGGTTTAATGTGGGTGCTTTAGGTGGAGCACTGATGTGATCAACAACACCATCTGTGAAAACATTTTTGTTCTTGTTCCAAAATTTGACTTTATCTTTGTTGTGTGAATTGGAACTTGAATCATACTTGTTTTCTTTGTAAAGTGTGATATCTCCCTTGTGAACAAGTACATCCTCTATTTTCATGGCACTATCTACCATTTTGTCAAATGAAGTTTGACCTTGCATCTGAAGGTGATAGTTGATTTCCAGAATCATATTATTGATAAAGATTTCCATTTTCTCATTTTCTGGAATTTGTCGAGGGTATAGTGAGAAATTTTTTTTGCAACATTTGAGAAAAGTTAGGAATGGTTCTCCTATTTTCTCTTTCAAGTTAAATATGTCTTTCATTGTGATAGGATTTTGAATGTTGTAGTTGTATTGCTGGTAGAAACATTTGATCAAATCCTCAAAAGATTTGATTGTTGAAGGTATTTTGGAGAACCAATTTATGGCTGCCCCTCCCAAAGATCATGGGAAGAGATGCATTAGGTTGGTTGGTTCATGCATAAAGTCCATTGATAGGGTGGAAAAATCCCTAACATGATCTTGTGGATTTGAATTGACATCATATTAGTCATATTTTGGTATCTCTACCCCTTGAGGGAGTGGTGGCATATACAAGTTTAGATCAAATGGAAATGGAAATAAGGCATCCATTGAGAATTCTTTGGGCTCTTTCTCCTTTTCTAGTTTGTTGATTTTGACTTGCATAGCATGCATTTGTTGCATCATGGCTGTGATAGGGGTTTCTTCCTCTTGTGCTACGATGTCTACAACATTAAAATTATGAGGAATTTTAGCCCCTTGTTGGGCTAGTTCTAGGAAGTATCCTTCCTTATCCTCTTGGAGGAAGTGTCTCATGAGTTTCTTAAAAATATCATCATTTTTGTATTGTGCAATTTATGAAGGTGTGGGCTCTTGAACCCTTCCTTCATCAGAGTTGTGGCCTTGTGAACCATGACTAGGTTCTCTTTGAGACATAGCAACGTGTTGATTGTTATATTGGGTTGATTCAAGAGGAGGTGTGTGGCCTCTCTACAGGTGTAGATTTCCTAACTCATCTTCCTCGTAAAGATCATGATCATATGGTTGATTAAGTAGAGGATTCTATTCTATATGAAAGGACTAGGCAATGAGAGAAGAAGAGGATTATGTCTTTGGATCTTCTCCTTATTTTCTATGTAGGGAAGCTCTAGTTTCCACCATTAACTTTTAGATGAATCTTAGAGCAAGATAAGACAACTAAAATGACAATCTGTTCTAAAAGGGACCAAGTGACGTAACCTTGTCAAGATGAGCTTGAATTGTTGATGAAAAGATGAACTTGACATAAGCAAAGAATACAATATTTGAGATGTATGGGTAGCCACCCAAAGAATAGAGGACACTAATACACTACACTTAGTCTTTGTGAGATGGTGACAAATTGAAGTTGTTTGACAAGGTTTTTGACACAGTGAATTTTTCTGGTAGATTTTTTACCAAAATAGAAGGTTGACTAACTTCCCTATTACAATCATGATTTTTTTGATAGTTTGTGAAAAATTTCCATACAACAATATGTAGGCTCGTACGACATAGAATAGACCCTGACATGACAATTTGGTAGCTCGAAAAATAGTTCACACCAGACAATGTTTTTGTTTCTTGCAAATGTTGACAATACTCATACAACACACAGTTATTGGAAACTGTAATTGAAACAACTGTTATATTGTCATTGATGTCAAACCTTAACTAGTAAGACAATTGCTATCTAGGATAGTACCATATCTATTGATTGATGAAGAGGATTAGGGAAAGGAGATAACAAGAGAACCTAAGGAAAGCTTGAGTTATTTGATACTTCAATGGGTACTTGATTAGTTTGCACATTGATAAGATAATGTATTATTTATCTAAGTAAGAAGAAATATTGAAGAGGTAGGCTTAACTGATAGAAAGTGAAGAAATATAGTTTAAGCTGAGTGATGTTAGTGTCAACTGAGTGACAGGAAATTACTAAGCAAAGAAAATGTTTGCCGAGGAAGATAGTTTGTAGAGATGACTGAGATACATAGTGATGATCGAGGACAAGAACATTGTATTTATCAAGTGTCAGTAATTTATATTTGTAGAAAGAATTCAGATTCCTAGTCGACATAGTTGAATTCTTGGGATATGTAAATCATGTTGACTTTATTAATGAATTGTATGGAGCATTTAATGCATGGTAAATCATTTTATTATGGAATAAAAGAGAAGTTTGGAGATATATCTAGAAGGAAGGATGAAGAACATAATGATGGATGGAGAAAATGAATCTGACCTAAACCTAAGATCTACAAAGGAGATTAAGTGAAAAAAGATGGATCTACCTAATCAAAGAGATATAAAGGAAAACCTAATTGTGAGGTTACAACATGGGCTGAAGTGGTTGATGTTATTGACTGATAAGTCTAAGCAGAAGGCTGAAGGTGAAATTGTGAAGGAGCTGAATAGAGTTGTGATTTCTTGAAGTGAATTCTGAGAAGATCAGTGATGGAGATGGAAATGGAGGCCAGTCAGTAAATCAACATATATGTGCAAAATGGATCTATATTTGTAAAGTGAGTTGTATGTTTTTTAGATCAGAAACTACTATTACTTTCTAACCATTGTATCAGTCTAAATCCTTTAATCAAGGTTGACCTAACAGTCATTGTATAAATCCTTTAATCAAGGTGGCATTCTAAAGGAATGTTCTTAAATCCTTTAACAAGGTCACTTTTGATAGAGTGTTTAAGTCCTTTAATAGAGTCACACCTAGTAGTGTGTTTGTAAACATTTAACAGGGTTAGATTTTCATAGAGCTCACTTCAAAAGAGTGAAATATCAGTAGCATGTTACAAAGTGGTTTTTCCCATGTTGGGTTTCCAATATAAATCTTGGTGTTATACTTGTGTGAATGTTTTGATGTGAATGTTGTTATATTCTACAAGTTAATTACTTTTGGATAGTGGATTGCATGTTATATGTTTTTGATATATGTTATAGAGATCGAGTTGAATAGCTAATTAGATTTGAGATTGTTGAAGTGCTAAAAAGTTCAATTTGTACATCTAGACCTAAGAACAACTAATTCACCCTCTATTTGTTGTTTTAAATATTTATAACAATAGGTATCAGATCTATTGGTGCTTATAGAGAAAATTTTAAAGGTACTTGAAGCTAATGATCAAAATGTATAAAAAGGAGGTACTAGAATTGAACAAAGAGAACATCCCTGCATGGCAAAGTTTGATGAGATTGCATCTAGCTAGTCTTGGTGATTCAACAAAGTACTATGTAGAACATGACTATGTTATACCTACTACACCTTTAATTGCCGAGGAGATGAAAGAAAAATAAGAACATAATCGAGCAATGCTGGAGATTGCATCTTCCTTAAGCTATCTTGAATTTGAAGATATTAAAGACTACACTACTGCAAAGAAAATGTGGGATAATCTTACAACTATCTATGGTGGAGATACTAATGTAATGAGAGAAAAATATGAAAATTTGAGAGGTAAGTTTGATGAAATGAAAATGCAAGAAGGAGAAAATATTGCTCAGTACTATGGTAGAATTAAGGAGGTAGTGAATGCTATAAGAGGAGCTAATGGAATCATTGATGATGAGACTATCATTAGTAAGGTATAGAGAACTTTTCTTCCTATCTATGCTATAATAATTTATGCAATTCAAGAATACAGATGTAGCCCTGGTAATGTTCTAACTCTATAAAGTCTTGTTGGTAAGCTTACTGCTTTTGAGATATCTAACTATGATAACTACATTGTTCCTAATGTTGAATCTACATTAAAGTCACAAATGGTTTTACATAAGTCTAAGAGGGAAAAAGAAAAATGTGTGAAAAGTGATAGTGACAGTGACAGTGAAAGTGACACTTTTGATGAGGGACTAGATGATCTTGATGTACTCATTGCTAGAAGACTAAAAAGAGGAAAAGAGAAATATAAAGGTAAACTTCCTATAATCTATTTTTCTTGTAACAAAGTTGGCCATATTGCAGCAAGATGCCCTGACAGGACTGATAAAGATGAGAGAAGAGAAAGCAAGTACAAGGACAAGAGAAAATTACATAGATCACTGAAGGTACAAAGACTACAAATACAAAGGTAAGAAATCCCACTATATTGCTGAAGAAGAAACTGACAATGACACTAGTGAATCTAATGAATGTGATATTGAAGTAGTTTATGTTGGTATGAAAGATGATTCTGATGAAGATGAGAAAAATGCACTTATTTCTTATGTGAGTAAAGGTGATAAATGGATTATTGATAGTGGATGCTCACATCACATGACTGGTGATAAAAATAAATTTGAAACCCTAGATCATTACAAAGGTAGAACTGTTAAGTTTGGTAATGATGCACCATGTCCTGTGAGAGGTAAAGGATCAATTAAGATGACTAATAAGATCACATGTGAAAATGCTTATTGGGTTGAAGGTCTTAACTATAATTTTATGAGTGTTGCACAGTTGAAAAATATTGGTTACCGAGTGGAATTTCCTCACAGAAAGGCTAAAATATTTGATGCCACTGGTGAACTAATTGGAAGTGGAGAATAGACAAAAGGTAACTTGTTCTATCTAGACCTATCTAAAGAAACAAGTTTGTTTTCACAATTTGATGATGTATGGTTATGGCATGATGTGAATTTTGACAATCTGGTAAATATTAGTAAAAAGAAGAAAGTTATAGGTTTGTTGAGATTGAAGAAACCTGATAATGTGATGTTTAAACAGTGTCAATTAGGAAAATTGACAAAGTCTAGTTTTAAGAGCAAGACATATACCTCTAAAAATATTTTGGAATTGGTTCATACTAACCTTTGTGGACCTATGGGTGTACAAAGTTATTGTGCTGATAAGTATTTTATTCTGTTTGTTGATGACTACACTAGGATGATGACTGTAATGTTTTTGAAAGCAAAATCTGATGTATTTCAGTTGTTTAAGTGGTATTTGGAAAAAGTTGAAAAAGAAATAGGTAGAATCTTGAAATGTTTGAGATCTGATCGAGGTGGAGAGTTTATATCAAATGAGTTCAATCTATTCTGCAATGATAGAGGAATCAATAGACATATGTCTGCATCGAGAACAGCTCCACAAAATGGCATAGCAGAGAGAATAAACAGGTCAATTATGGATTGTGCAAGAACACTGATGATTGAGAAGAATGTTGCACAAAAATACTAGAGAGAGGCTGTAAGTACAACTATTTATACCTTAAACCAAGTACAAATCAAGAAAGGTACACATGCTACAACTTATGAGCTATGGCATGGTTATGCACCTAATGTGAAGTATTTTAGAATATTTGGGAGTAAATGCTATATATTGAAAGACAATAGGAATGGAAAATTTGATACAAAAAGTGATGAAGACATATTCCTAGGTTATTCCACTAAGAGAAAAGCTTATAAGTGTTTGAATTCTAACACTAACAAAGTTGTGGAAAGTGCAAATGTTAGAGTTGATGAATATGTAGAAAAGAACGAATTAGAGGGAAAAAAACAACCTGAAGATTACAGATCTTTTATTTACATGGAAGAAGGAGAGAAAAATAATACACTTGAACTAGATGAAAAGTCATGGATAAGAAATGTCGAGCATCAGGAGGATGTTGCTGAGCAATCAAAAGAAGCTGATAATTTTCATAATGAACCTAAAGATCAAAATCAAGGAGAAAATAAATCTGAACCTACATTGTCACAGTATGTAAGAAGACATCATAAGCCTGAGAAAATCATTAGAGATAAAGAATCTAGAGTCCTGACAAGAATTAAGTTGAAAGACCCTACATGTTTACTATGTGAGTTTGAGCCTAAGACAGAAAAAGATGCTTTAGAGAATGATGACTGGATACAAGCCATGAATGAAGAAATTGGTTAGATAGAAAAGAATGATACCTAGACTTTGGTGATGAGACCAGAAGATAAGAATGTTATTGGAACAAAATGGGTATTCAAAAATAATCTAAATGAACATGGACAAGTCACCAGAAACAAGGCAAGATTGGTATACAAGGTTTATGCACAAGAAGAAGGAATAGACTATGGGGAAAAATTTTCCCTTGTAGCAAGATTAGGAGTGAGGACTCTAGTTGCATATGCTGCATATAAAGATTTTAAAGTATATCAAATGGATGTCAAATATGCATTTTTGAATGGTATATTAGAAGAAGAAGTATATATTGAACAACCTAAAGGATTTGTTGACCCAAGCAAGAAAAATATGGTTTGCAAGTTGAACAAGGTGTTGTATGGATTGAAACAAGCCCCCAGAGCATGGCATGAGAGACTACACAATTATTTGATAAATATTGGATTTTCAAGAACAAATGACAACAACAATCTGTATATGAAAACTGAAGAAGGTAAAGGGATTTTGTTAGCTGAAATTTTTGTTGATGATATCATATTTGGAGGACAAGATGCCCTATGTCAGAAATTTTCAAATGAGATGCAAAATGAGTTTGAAATGTCTATGTTTGGTGAGATAAAATTCTTTGCTAGTTTACGAGTTCATCAGATGGAGAAAGGTATCTTTATTAATCAATCTAAATATGTTAAAGAGATACTGAAAAATTTTGGTATGGAGGATTCCAGACCACTAAGTACTCCTATGGCTACTTGGCAGAAACTATCTAAAACTGATGATACTGTTGAAGTGAATCAAACCTTGTATAGATCTATGATTGGAAAGATACAATATGTTGTCCATAGCAGACCGAATATTGCCCTAGTAGTTGGTATTGTGGCAAGATTTTTTGCCAATCCTAAGGAAAATCATATGATGGCAATAAAGAGAATACTGAGATATTTGAAAGGGACAGAGGATTATGGATTATACTACAAGAAGAATGAAAAATTTGAACTAAGAGTCTACACTGATGCATATTGGGCTGGAAATGTTGATGATAGAAAAATTACAAGTGGTGGAGCATTATTTCTAGGAAAGAGATTAGTCTCCTAGACAAGCAAGAAATAGAACTGCATTTTCCAATCTACAACAGAAGCTGAGTATGTAGCAGCTGCAGTGAATTGTTCAACTTTAGTGTGGATCAAGAAATTGTTAAAAAGAATGAAAGATGAAATCACTGAGCTGGTTGTTATTTTCTATGATAACACAAGTTCTATCAATATATCAAAGAATCTAGTGATGCACACAAAGACTAAGCATATTGCTATCAAGCATCATTACTTGAGAGAGTTGGTACAAGACAAAGAAGTGAGAATGGAATATATGAATACAAAGGAACAATTAGAAGACATATTCACAAAAGCTTTACCTAAGGATGCTCATGAATATCTTATAGGTAAACTAGGGCTGATTCCCCTAACTGAGGCTTCTTAGTCAACTAGGAGCACTGCTTCAAATGTGCTACATAGAATATTTGACAAATTGATGTAGAAAAGGTCACACTTTAGGAATTGCCTAGAGTTGTGAGAAGTAAAGAAGAGATGATAATCAATCATAAGAAAGATGATAGAGGGAGAAATATAGCATACTAAACTGACATGGAGACATTTACATATGGAAGATGCAAGTGATAGATACTACTTTGGCATTGTTGTCAAAGAGGGAGAGATTTAGAGATTCAGAGAAAAAAGAGAGATATATAGAAAAGATTCAGAGGGCTATGTATGCGGTCAGGCAAGGAAAAGAAGTTGTGAATCAGAATGAAGCTAAGGATATTATAAAAATCTAATGCACATAAGTTTTTGGATTGTTTGGTAAATCATGTGTTATTCATGTGGTGTTTCCATCAATGCCAAAGAGGGAGATTGTTGGAAACTGCAATTAAAATAATTGTTATACTGTCATTGATGTCAAACCTTAATTGGTAAGATAATTTCTATCTAGGATAGTACGTACCATATCTATTGATTGATGAAGAGGATTATGGAAAGGAGATAACAAGAGAACCTAAGGAAAGCTTGAGTTATTTGATACTTCAATGGGTACTTGATTAGTTGGCACATTGATAAGATAATGTATTGTTTATCTAAGTAAGAAGACTGAAGAGGTAGGCTTAACTGAGCAAAAGTGAAGAAATCTAGTTTAAGCCGAGTGATGTTAGTGTCGACCGAGTGCCAGTATATATTGAGCAAAAGGAAATTACCGAGAAAAGATAGTGTTTGTCGAGGAAGATAGTTTGTAGAGATGACCAAGATACGTAGTGATGACCAAGGACAAGAACACTGTATTGACCGAGTGTCAGTAATTTACATTTGGAGAAAGGATTCCCAGTCAACATAGTTGAATTATTGGGATATATAAATTGTGTTGACTTTATTAATGAATTGTATGGAGCATTTAATGCATAGTAAATCATTTTATTATGGATTCAAAGAGAATTTTGGAGATGTATCTAGAAGGAAGGATGAAGAACATAATGATGGATGGATTCGAATTATCTGACCTAAACCTAAGATCTACAGAGGAGATTAAGTGGAAAAAGATGGATCTACCTAATCGAAGATGTATAAAGGAAAACCCATTTGTGAGGTTACAAAATGGGCTGAAGTGGTTGTTGTTATTGACTAATAAGTATAAGTAGAAGGATGAAGGTGAAATTGTGAAGGAGCTGAATAGAGTTGTGATTGCTTGAAGCGAATTCTGAGAAGATCAGTGATGGAGATGGAAATGGAGGCCAGTCAGTAAATCAACATATATGTGCAAAGTGAATATGTATTTTCAAAGTGAGTTGTATTTTTTTCAGATCAGAAACTACTATTACTTTCTAACCATTGTATCAGTCTAAATCCTTTAATCAAGGTTGACCTAACAGTCATTGTATAAATCATTTAATCAAGGTGGCATTCTAATGGAATGTTCTTAAATCCTTTAACCTGGTCACTTTTGATAGAGTGTTTAAATCCTTTAATAGGTTCACACCTAACAGTGTGTTTGTAAACCTTTACCAGGGTTAGCTGTTCACAGAGTTTACTTCAGAAGAGTGAAATATCAGTAGCATGTTACATAGTGGTTTTTCCCAAGTTGGGTTTCCACTATAAATCTTGGTGTTATACTTGTGTGAATTTTTTGATGTGAATGTTGTTATATTCTATAAGTTAATTACTTTTGGATAGTGGACTGCATGTTATATGTTTCTAATATATGTTATAGAGAATAAGTTGAATAGCTAGTTAGATATGAGATTGTTGAAGTGCTAGAAAGTTTAATTGGTACATCTGGACTTGAGAACAACTGATTCACCCCCCTCTCTATTGTTCTAAATAATTCAAACAATAATTACTTTTGATATGACAAATAGGTAGTTCTGATAGGTAATGCAATATTCTAGATAATTATTGTACGATAATTGACAGGATAAAATGACAACTGACACCAAAAAAAGGATTTTTGCTTCAAGTTTCTAAATTTCTGATGTTTTCATCTTAAGTTTGTTTTCTAGTTTTGGATTTGTGTATTTCTGATTGTTTGAGGATGTTTAACATATCAGTAGGTTTACAATCATAGAAAACACTTTGGGAACTGACTCATTGAATCAATCACACCTAGCTTAGCCTAATTAGGAGAAGAGATGCAACACTTTCTCATTGACTTAGGAACACATCCCCTAACTCCCCACCATATGGGTGGCCAATAAAATGCAATGGATATTGACACCCATATATTTCCGGGTGTTAATGTTGGAAGCAGCTTGATATGACAAGTTTCTTGGGGTGATTACTATTCACCTCACACAAGCACTACAAATCCTTCGAAGGTAGATCGGTGGCCACTAGCTTAGGATTTTAATAAAGGCATTTGTTCAAAATTGTCTCACATAGTCCCGCAAGAAGGATTGAGGCCTATAGCCCTATGAGTACTCAAACCTGTGTAGTCTCGCAAGCAAGATTCAAGTGGCTCCTCTCTACACAAGATCCAAGCATGTTCATGAAAAATATTAACTCAAGGTTCCATGAACAAGATCAATCATGTCTTCCAAAATTCTCATCTCAAGGAATCATCAAATTTTAGTGGGGTGGAAGAGTTGGCTTAAAACTTGTCCCCAGTTGGGTCATTCCTGGGAGCTTTTTTCCTCAACTAGAAGGCCTGTTATGGTTTAATTGAAATATGAGGTTGGGGACCATAGGATCTAGGTTTCTAATTCTCTTGAAAAGAGAAGAGCATAATCCCCTAACCTTTTCCTTTTCCCTATCCAAGACATGCAGAATAGAGTTAATCTAGAGATAGTACATATATTTCCAGGGGTGGGATACCTTCTAGTTTTTTATTCTCTGTAAAAGAGAAGAGACTAGTCCCTTAGTATCTACCACAATGTCAATATGCCACACATAATTAATTAACTATGTGCCTATGAAAAAATATTTTAATTAGAAAAATATTTTCTTGACGAAGATTTGGCAACCTACAAAACTACAAGTCAGAAATTTTAAGTTGATTGAGCTTTCTTTGACAAGTGATCTCTGATAGGTTTCCTGCAAACAAGGGCTTAGAAGTAAAGACAAGAATAGGCCAATTTTGATTTTACAAGTTTCTAATGCTCAAGTCTTCCTCACACATCCTACAAAAAGTGTTAGACTGTCTAAAAATGATCATACATCACAAACAACAGAGGTAGAGTCAGTGCTAATCAAACTTCATGGCAAAACTTTGAAAAATGATCACAATAACCCATACGAAAAATGAAAAACTGGTATTGAGTGTCGTACGACACATGATACCTATCTACACATAAAAATTGCACTGATACGAAAATGGGTCCACTCTGGCATGACAATTCGTGAATGTTGTATGTTGTACAATAGAAATGATAGTCTAAAACATCAATCCAAAGTGTCTTACGATATTTCCTATGCAATGTATGGAAAATTCACACAATCCAAGAACCACATGAAAAATGATCATAAATGAGATGAAAAGAAAAGGGGAAACCCGATATCGAGCCCCACGTTGGGTGCCAAAAATGTGTGTGTGAAAATTTTACTTGCTAAGAAGATACAACGCTTTAGTAGAACATACAAATAAATGATAAATAAGAAAGCAATCAATGATCTATCATAAACCAAATGATCTATTTCCTTCTAAGAGACGTGAGTATAGTATTCTTAGATTATGACTAAGACCAGTGACAATGTGACGTCTAGACAAAGGATTTGAATGCTAGATGATTGAAATGGATGCAAGATATAAGCTATATTTTTGTAGTTTTCCAATGCAATAATAACAATTAAGCTAGATGAAATGATCTAAAAGCTATGATAACAATGAAATGAAATCAAACTAAGAATGCAAAACTAAGAAAAATGTAAATAAAAATGATCTCAATGGAGGCACAATCAATTGAGAACTCAACGGTCTAACTCTTTTATTCTCAAGATTGCACATGCTTTGTGAAGAACTGACGATCATTTATATAGAAAAACCTGGATTTGATAACTCATGAAAAAACCAAAAATCACTCCTTGATTGACTTGAATTGATTGGCAAGTACTCATGGAATTAGAAATAGTTAACTTTCGATGATCATGCAAATCATCTTTATGACTCACAATCAAGTGTTGAGTTAGAAACTTAACAAAATGAGTCAGAGAGTTGAATTTGGGTTAACTGAACCTTCTGATTTGTGTGTAGATAAATACTTAATATTGATTTATTTATCTAATTCCCATGTGTAATAATCTCAACCCATTTGATTAATTAAATAGTTGATTTGTGGGTTAATCAATTATTAGATCAAACTTTATTCAAAATCATATTATCAATTTGACAATTTAATATAATCAATTAAATAAATATTCAATCAATTATTTTAAAGTTTTTGATTAATTGCCAAATAAGCAATATTAATTAAGAATAAAATAATTAAATCTAATTAAAGTCATTAAGTGGCTAAATGAAGTTTAATTAATTAAATATTTAACATATTTGATTAATTGTACTTAGGATAAATAACATGATATCATTTATCACCAAATAATATTTAATTAGAGATAATTAAGATAAATTAGGAATATTTAAGAATATTCCCTGATGCAAATTTGTGATAAAATCGATTAGAGTTTTGATAGCTTGATGTGAAAATGTTCCTTGGATTAGGACTTTAGGGTTGATTTTGATCAATTTGTTGCTATAGGAGGTTAATGGTACTGAAGCCCATTTTTGGGGTATTACAACCACTAGCTTGCACCGACAACCCTTCTTTTGCTACCAATAGTGAGAACAATATTTAGCTAGCTTTACCTCGACATCATTGTGTTTCTTCTTAGCCTGCATTTTGTCCAAGTGTGTAGCAACATCATTGATAATATCTTATTTTAAATCTAACAGCAGATTAGAAATTTCCATTTTAGAAATACCAAATCTATTCCCTTTAGCAAGTGTGGGTCGAAACCCTCTACCTTTCTTCACTACTGATATTGAATAGTTAAGATATATTTTCTTAAGATCATCCCAGGAATATTGAGAAATGTCTCCTCCAGCCATAAGATCAAGTGCTTCAAGATAGTTGTCATTTACTCCCCTCAAGAAAATGAGTTTTTGTGAATCCTCCTGCAATGCATGCTAAGGATTCTTCAGTAGATTATAAAGGAAGCGTGAAATATAATCTTCTAGAGTTTCATCTTCATTTTGTAACATAAAAAAATTCCATCCCCTCTTAAGTCTCCCCCTTTACAATAGTCTTTATACTTTTGTACAAAAAAAGTCTACATCTCATTCCAAGTGGTTGCTGCATTAGCCCCTAATCCCATGAACCATCTTAAATTTGAATCCTTTAATGTGGCTGGAAACAAATTGAATTTGTGACTATCAGTGTTATAATCAAATCTTTGACAAAGAATTTCAAACTCAAATAAAAAGGTGTCAGGGTCTTTAGTGATTAGACCATAGAACTTTGGAAGTAAAACATTGGGTATGTTCTTGAGATTGGCATTGTTTATAAGACTAGGAAGAGTGCAGGTATTTGGGAGTGAAGTTGTTGCTAGGAAGTGACAATAGCCAAAGGATTATTAGGAATAGGTATAATTGAGGTGAAATTATCAAGAAAACTGGCCAAAATTTCAACAAAAGGTTGAAGATCAGATAGATCAAAGGGGTCTTCTACAGATGAGGATGCTGAAGGAAATTCAGGACTTGCATCAAAAAAAGGTAATTCAACTTCTTCAAATTATTGGGTTCTCTTAGAAGGAATCTTCCATAGACATCTTATCTTCTTTCCCTTCGATGCATGCCGGTACTTTGGCAAACTTGTGAAGAAAGTTCAAAACTACAAACTACTATCTAGAAAATAGAAAAGTATCTAAAATGACTCAATAAAGTTCTTAGCTTGACACCATCCCCGAAAATGATGCCAAAAATGAACAACCCCATAATAGGTAATAATAATCATGCCTTGGCTTCTCCTAGGAATAGTATATTCAAACTAAGTATTATTTTCCCTATCATAAAGTGCATCTAAATTGTCAACCCAGGGATGTATACTTGAAATGGGATGCATAGTTTGTGCATTAAGTCTCTCATGGATTCATTTTGCTTAAGCTGGAGGAAGGAAAATACATGAAAGAAACTTACACTATTGCTGCAGGAAAGTAAACACACACATCTACTAATGAAAATAGTGCTAACAACTATAACTTCAATCCTAATCTATTATGTCAACCCAAAGCATTCACAATGATTATTATTTCAAGTGTTGTAGGAACAGACACAGTGTATAGTGCTATAGGAAAGAACATTAAAATCTACTTGAACTAATGTAAATAATCAAACAACTTAATCTAATCTACTCTAATCCACCTTCCAAGTGGGTCCCCTTGGTCGGCTTCTACTAGCTACCAACACAAAATGGAACTCAAAATCACTTCTTCATTGTATTTCCAAAAAATTGATTACTTTATCATGAGACAACACACAAAACTGAAAAAGTAACTTTTCTTTAGATTATAGAAATAATAAAACCATATGACTAACTCTCTACCTAAAGATCATCTCTCTTTATATAGAGGATTGATGCTTATTTGAACACACAAGATTATTTCTAACTAATTCATGCCATAAAGGAAGGAAAATACAATAGTTCATGATAGAATAACATAAAGGCTGCATAACCTCTTCAATAGAATATTTATCACAGAGAAGATATAGTGTAAGCATGTTCCTTTATTTCTTGGAATGATTCTCGCTTCAATTTATCAGGCATGTCCTGCGGTACCATAATGGCTTTCCATCATCGTGACTGAGTCTTCCTCGCTCTTCATTAATGCACACTAATCCATTCTTCAGTTGTTTCTTTTTTCCTATAAACCTAATAGAATATACATATCTTCAAGCATTTAACTATTCAACTAATCCAAATATTATAACACACATTCAAATAGCTATATGAAAAATTGCAATATATATAATATATGGAAAAGTATATCAACTATTATCTACCCATGGGTTTTGTTGATTTGACTATACTTATAACATGTTCATAAGTTCAAATACTGAAAAGGCATAACAAATGTTTTAGAAATGTTTGAAATAGAGCATAAAAGTATCATAAAACAAAGACAAATTATTGGCCCATCTGTAAGTTGATAGAGAAATGGAGGTTGGATAAAGATTTTTTTTTGGTTTTTGAGAGTTTATGCATGTAACAAGCCATGTTTATGAATAGATAATGAAGTTGAGTATATTCTAAGTAATTGAGTTTTTTAGGAATACTCACAAAGGGGGCCCAATTAGTGAGATATTCCTCCATTAATATAGTTTTCCTTTTCTGTATTCCATAGAATCTGAAGTTCCCACATTGACTGTTCTTGCAACCACTAGAGTCCATTCCATGTGTCTATTCTTGCAGCAATAACAGAAAAAGTAGTCCTTGTTTGGTGTGAACTGAGATTTATTTTCTTTAATCAAGTATTTCTAATTAGTATTCCATTTTATGAGATGTTTTAGTTAAGTTACTTCAAGCATTTAACTTCCTACAGCCATAGAATAGTATTTTCTTTATGTATTCGATTTCCTGCAACTTCTTAGTAAATGGATTTAATGGTTACTTAGTGCACATCCTATGCCGTATATTTTCAAGTATAAATCCCTAGATTGATATTTAAATGTGTCTCCATGATAAGAAAATATAGCTACTTGGATAGGATATCCAATCCCCAAGGAGATTCAAGGACCTAGTTATTAAGTACTCTTTATAGAACTAACCATTTTTGGTGTCGTTGTTGGGGATGGTGTCAAATAAGAACTAAGTCTAGCCATTCTTATGATTATTTTAACACTTTCAAGATTTTCTAGTTTCTTTTTCAATAAGTCCCATGAAATCTCGAAGATCAACTGCATGTATAGAAGAAGGAGAGATGCTCTAGGAAGATTCCTTCCTAATCACCCTGATAATAAGATTGCAGAACCTTTTATGCCATTGGAATATTCTGAAGAAGAAAACTTAAATCCCTTTTATGATGCTATTGAGTTTTTTCCCACATCCTCATCCTCTTTAGAAGAAGAAATTATAGACCTCAATCCTTTCGCATAAATCTTAGCCAATTTAGATCTTTAACCACTTGAAGACCTTTTCAATCTGAATCAAGATCTTGAAAACTATCTTCCTTTAGTGGTTCATCATCCAGAAGGTCCCCAAAGAGGTCCAACAATGGAAAATTGATGTAGAGCCCCTGACTGATCAGAGTTAGTATCCAAAACTTGGAATCTCCTCCTTTGTGGTAGATACAACTTCACACTTCAAGCCCCTCCTAGGCTTGCTCCAACAAAGGATCTAAAGGAGCTAGCCAAGGGCTCACACCTTTGAGTTCCTTCTAAGAATTTCTACAACCTTCCAACCTTCCCATATCCTCTTGCCTTAATCCCTTAGCGAGATCCTTTAACCAATCTCAATGCAACCTATGGTTCATTGATTTGACACCTAGTGACCCAAAAGGGCAATTATTCCAAGTATGTGAAAAACTATCTTATTGACTTGATGGGGTGAAACCATTACACATTTTATCAATTTTGATCCTAATGGAGATGATCCAATAGCCCAACCCTTCCAATTAGGGTTCTAGAGGGTAGTTTCTTCTTTAAGGCAGTCCTAGAGCATGTAGCCTTTATCAGAGAGGTTTTTGAGTTCAACTCTTGACAAACACAAGGTATGATTATTTTATTCACCTTTTTGGATAACCAATAGAGACCTCAATCCACAATATTTGATCAGGAGATCAAAGGTACTTACCCTCAAATTCTTCACTAGGACAACTAGACGTAATTGGGTACATTTACAAAGGAAGTGATTTGATTCTTCAATCCAAAATCTTCTCACCTATAAAATTTTTTAGGATAGGTTAAAAAACTTCCAATTCCAAGGCCGAATGCCTTGATTCCACCCCAAAGTGCTCCAACCCTTCAATCTTATTGACTGTGTAGAGGTAGCCACATAGAGATGTCACCTAGATTTTCACAAAAATCACCATGTCACACTTTGTCCTACAAATCACTTCCATGATCATAAAATATAGATTCTAAAGTCTCATTTCACCAAGAATTAGATTTTTCAGATGGTGGCAAGATAATAAATTGACATTTCCTTGAGCAAACCCTAGGTCACTCAGGGTTTGAGACCCCTACTAATAGAACAATAGATATCTTGCTTCAAACACAACTTCAGAAGCCCAATCCACTTTCAAATGAAATATATCTCTAAGGTCCAAATTATCCCATCAGTCTCAAGCCATCATTCATCCGTACTGGTTCGTACTATTGCAAAAATTCATAGAATTATAGGAAAAAAGTGTTGTTTTTATTGCTTAAATATTCAAATTACATTCTCTGTCCAAGACCCGGCCATATGGGGTACTTTATGGACCTTTCCCAACATCCAAAATTGATTTTCAAAGGTTTTGACTATTGGGAGTATTAGTTACAATAAGTTGGCAAAAGTTTCAAAGTTGACAACTTTGCATTGACAATATTTTGTGCGTTTTTGCACTTTTTGCTCACAATAAGAAACTCGACTAAGTCCTTATGTTTTAGGGGTTCCACATGAACCAAAAGTACTTAAAACATCAACCTAGACTCTAACATAGCCTAACTACCATCTAAATGATCCTTTGACCAACTTTGGCCAAGGGGTTTATAGAAACACCAACTTGGCAAAGGGTCTTACAAATAGATCTCATTATTGTCTTTGAGTCCCATGGACTTCTTTATTGTTCATCAATGTCCTAGGAGGAATAGACATCCCAGGAGTTGATATATTTTCATCATGTTTTTAGGGTGCTCTTGCACCACAAATCCACCTACTATCTTTGCATTCCCAATCTCTGATCAACGTAATAACAATAATCTCAAGAATATCTCTACATCAACCTTACCCAAGTTTTATGGTCTAGTAATAGAAGACCCTGATACCTTCCTCTTTGAATTTGACATCGTTTGCATAATTTTTTACTACACTATTGATTCCCATCTAGGCTTAAACTCTTTCCTTCAACTTTAAAGGAGTCAACATTGAGATGGTTCTCTTGGAGATGATGTTATTCATAACTGGAACGAGATGAAGATTAAATTATTGGAAAAATACAAGGAGTATTGTAGAGGGAATGATTTGAGAGGATATGATATCTTCAAGATGTCATAAAAGAGGATGAAATCTTAGAAGACTTTATATCTCAATTCACCACATACTTACCCATAACCTTGATATCTTTACCCATGCTAACTCTAAATGGCACCTAGAGGCTCCTGTGCCTAACTGGAACAAATACTTTACCTCTATTTGGACCAGACCTGTTGAACCCAAGATCATCTTCTTTTTGTGGAGACTCCTCTTACATAAACTTCCTTTTAAAAATCCTAATGGAGACCCCAATCTCTGTACTATGTGTAGGCATCCTGAATCTATCCTCCATGTTGTTTTTGAATGCTTCTTTGCCTCTGAAGTCTGGAAGATATTTGGTCTTACCTATAATACTAATTTCAATACTTTGAATATCATCTCAGGGCGCATTAACAACAAAAAATTTTACAATATTTTTTTCTCTATCCTTTCTTCTATTATATTGTGGACTATTTGGAAGGCTCGTAATAATGATGTGATGGAAGCGAAGGACAAGAATATTACTGGGTCTCTTATGAGACTCATATACTTTGATGTTTCCTTGCAGGTCACAACTGTCATCAAGATGAAGGAGAGAAAATTCTTGCAGATCCTTATAGATGGTAAGGCTACCATTGACAAAAAGACATAGCTCATGGCTATGCTACCATGAAACTCAGAGTTAAGTTTGATGGTAAGCTTGCCAAGTTCATTGAACAAGTTAAGAAATCTAATCAGGATGTACCAAGTGGAGGAGGAATAGTTAGATCAGAAGCATCTACCTTTAGATCCTATGAGATCATAGGATACAATGTTGTATCCCCTGACTCCAATGAGTCAGAGGCAGGCCATGAAGTTTATTCTGAATGATTTAGTAATCCCTCATGTATAGTTTTTTTATGCTTTTTATGATGGCAACAATGTAACTTTTGAAGCTTCTTTTTGAGCCTCTTTTTGCTCTAGCTGAGGATATCATTCCAGCCCTTGTTGTAATGTTTTGTAAAATTTGATGTAACTATTTTATGACTTATGATATGCAATAGAAAAAAGAATATGAAATATATCTTATTACATTCCGAGTGACATTAGTTAAAAACTAAGTTATTATATGATTTTGACATCATTCACAAAATTGTCATTTAGTTATTTATTATTTCTACTCTACTTTGTATTGTTTAAATTAAGTTAAGATTTTATATTGTGTCACGAAAATTAAAATAAAATTATGTTATTTATTAGTAAAATTAGTGAGATCCAAATTTTACTCTACATTAATTGAACAAGGTGTTCAATTTTATGATTATTCTTTCTGACTTGAATATTTATTTATTAGATTTTGCATATTATACATATACATAGTTAATGTAGATACATTAGCAAAATTAGTTCATACATTCTTTTTTATCTATCCATCTATCTATCTATATACATATTTGGTTTTCTAATCTTGTTGGAGGAAAGGTTCACATTTCATTTAGTCATGTTACTTTTCCTTTGTACATTCATTTTGTTAATTTATTATCATAATTTTTGATGTATCAATTTAATGTTGGCATTTAATTCTTCTAAAGATTAGAAAGAGGGACGATAGAGAATTTAATCATATTATAGGATGCAAATTAATCTGGATGGGATAACAAATAGAGTTGATAAAAATATTTTTCATTGTTTAGGAAGCTATTAAACTTTTGTGTAAAATGGAGGGTGCAATGATGTTTTAGTTACAAGTAGATAGTTTAAAATATTAGTTTCTATCAAAGTAAATTCTATTAAAGTCGAGTACTCAATTCTCAATTAGAATTTATATCAAATATTTCTTATGTTATCAAGATTAGTATGAATCATAAAATATCGATCAAAGATATTTAAATTACAATAGTACATTTAATTTAAATGATATCTTGTATATATTTCTACATAGTAATTAGTCTATCATGCTTTATGCTTAAGAGGTTTTGTAGGTCAATGTATATATTAGTAGTTGTTTGAAAGGATAATTATATGCATATTGACTTGGTTGTGCACTTGGAGATATGCTCTTTGTTCCCCTAATATTTTTAGTTTAATTTGGATAAATTGTTATCAATTTGGTTGCATTTCATCACAACTAAGTTTCATTAGGAATAGAGGAGGTATTGATTTGAGGTAATGTTTTCATGGGAATGTACGAGCCCTTGGAGATTGTGATGAATACTATGATTATCAAAATATTGAATTAATGAAGTCAATCCTAATGATTTTATTAATGTTTTGATTTTTTATATTTCCTTAGGAATTTTTGGCATTTCATTCATTTGAGGTATGTAATTATACCCAAATATATCTTAAAATTTAGGTATGTAATGGTATACCCAAATATATCTAAAAATTTAGGTATGTAATTATACCCAAATTTAGGTATGTAATTTAGTTTATGGCATTTCATTCCTTTGAGGTATGTAATTATACTCAAATATATTTGAAAATTTAGGTATGTAATGGTATTATTTATTTTTATCTTATTTTACGTTGAAAGATTATCATATATGTTGCAGCTTGTAGGGATTGGTTATCTATGGTTGTTAGTGTGAATATTAACCTAGAATTGAAGTTTTTCCACTTGTATACCCTCTTAAATTAGAAATAAATATTTGGAGGAATTTTACTTATCAAATTAATGAAGAAATATAAATTGACCCCCAAAAAATAGTGTCATGTGGCATAAATCATACCTATATTAACAAATTTCAAATTTCAAATTTTTGAGCTAAATATAATGTAAAATTGAATTATATATTTATATATTTTTAAAAAAAATTATTATTATTTTTTGATAGGTATATGTTCATGTAATAAATTTTAAGTAAATCAACTTCAAAATGTAATATTTTTAGGTGGGTTTCAAAATATATGTTTCTATTATAAAGTGAAAATAAGTCATTTTTAGAATTTAAAATTATTTGTTAAATTATTTTATTTTTCAAATACATCTTAAATAATAAATATTTGTATTATAAATTTTAAAAATCAACTTCAAAATTGAATAGTATTTTTTGATTTATAATTTAAGATATATTTCTATTACAAATTTTAAAAATCAACTTCAAAATTTAGTTATATTTATTGATTTATTTAAGATTTGTTTCTATTATAAATTGAAGTTGCAAAATTTAAAATATAATATTATTTATTAACTTATTTCATTTCTTTAAAATTTTCTTATTCAAATATAAAAAACATACCTTATAAAATTAGATAATGCTAGACTAAATAATTAGGTAAGTTTCCATTTCTAATGGTGAACTATGGATTTGATAAGTTTCTATTTTTTATTGTAGAATTGTTTGCTAGAAAAAAGTTCTACATGTTTTGTTGTGTATTTATGTCCTTGTGTCGAGAGTCTCTTGGTGCTTTTTGCAATTAAGGATACATTTCATTCAATTATGACTAGTCATCATAGCAATAACAACTTAGAAGTCAAAACTATTGTAAAAAAAATTAAACATTAAATCAATAAATATGAGTATTAAAATCAGCAACTCCTATTACGACAATTAGAACACGTTCAGTTACTAGATCCTTTCCCCTATAAACAAGACACATAATCCACAGCCATCATTCAATTTCCATATTTGAAAGCACCACAATGATGTTTCTTTCTTATCCACTAAGACATGTCCACACAGTTGTTTATGCAGGTATATATTTAGGAACTATCAACAAGATATTTTTTCATTTAATAATTGAATTAAAATACATATCTGCAATTTATTTTAGTAACTAAATTCAAAACATATCTTATCCACATGATACCTCCATAGATAATTCCATCTGAGTATGTCAAGACAAGTTTTACTTGTCAATTGTCAAAAGCAGTGATCTGTCATTTGTCACTGATACCAAAATTATCTCATCCTCGCATTCATGAAGAATACGTTGACAATGACAAGTAACATAAAGGCTGGGTTCAAATGGTACACATCCTTTTCATTACTCTGATTTCAGAATGAATGAATTTAAAAAATAAAAATAAAAATAAAAGCTAACTTGTCAATTTTCAGGGATGTGATTTGATATAAATCATCAATGTCAGTGACACATCATTGCATGCCCACAACGCCTCCAATACATTACTTGTCAATTTTTATATGAAATTGACCACCATTAATACGAGCTTCAACCTTTTCCATTATGAGCCGCATGGAAATGAATTTTATATGAAATTGACCAAAACTACTTGTCAATTTTGAGGACATTTATTATGAAATGAATTTTATATGAAATTGACCACAAACTCATTGAGAAGAATGAGCTCACGAATAGAAGATAGGTGAAAGACACTTCTTCCATGTGGTGAAGAATCATAAGAAAGTAGAAAGTGATAGGAATATGTTCTTTTAGCTCATCTATGCATTTTGCAATTTGGCTTTTAGATGTTTAATTAGGCATTTTATGTTATACATTAATTTTTTTTAGTTCTTGGTTTTTTAAATTACAATTTGGATTCATGTCATTTTCCACTTATTTGCTCGACATGGAGATTTCTATAGTGAGAGTTATACATATGATTATATAGCTCTTATCTTTAGTTGGTGATACTCCAATAATGGCTTGTACATTGAAAAGTGTACCATAACCTTTGACTAGTAACGAATTTACAAGTACTTTATTTAGAATGTGATAGTTGTACCACATAAATCATTTTTTATGGTTTTACCAAGGTAAATAATCTTATTGTATACTATTTTCATCTTTGTTTCTCTATAAATAGATAGATTTAATGGATTTTCATATACCTTCTCTCAAAGATTAGTATATGAGTTTTATTATGTACCTTTTCTTCCTTTCATTGTAAAATTGTCTTTATTTATGAATACATAAGACTATGTAAACATCTCATTTGTCTAAACTTTTGTGATGAAAATATAACAACTAGTTGTTTCTTCTGCTTGGATGAATTTAATCTAATTATCTAACAAAATGAGATACTAATATAATAGAATACTTACTATTATTATAATTATTTGATAGTAATCTCTAATAGAAAATTATATAGTAGATATACATGTATAATAATGACTTTTCATAAATGACTAAAATGAGGGTTAGTGATTAAAAAAAATAAAATATTTCATTTCTTTAAACACCGTAAGGTCTAATTATTTTTTATTAGAATAGCAGGTAAAAGGCCCTAATCCCAATTGTTTAGAACAAAGATAGCTTAAAGAATAATATAAAACTATAAAGGACATGGAAAGAATGCATGAAACTTTACACATTAAGCCACAAAATAGGAGTACTGCTAGACCAATTAATAGTTAACAAGATAGCTCGAACAAACTTAAAAAGGTAGAAATAATGTATCAACATATGAAGTTCTAATCCTTGATAATACAGTAAATGGAATCCTCCCAAACATCTTTCTTCTAATTATTCATCACCTTCTTATTGTTATCATTTATCAGCTTGTTGGCATAACTGATGCAGTGACATGGTAAGTGATTTATGGTGTTGTCTTGATATAGATTTGATTGCATGATGCTCATTTTTTGGGTTGTCATTGATGTCAAGTATTGACCTAGTGTTCATATGTGTTGCTAAGTATAAGTATGATGATCAAGGTGTTGCAGTGAGTTTCAGTTGTAGTGACTCTTATGAGAGACTTGGGGATATATCTGAATGTTAAATATATGACCGAAACTGTTGATGTAGATGGGTAAGAAAGTTATGATCAGATGAAGGTTGATAGTGCAACTACTAGAATGGTTAGTGATAGGCGATAAATGATTTGATTGGTTTGTAAAATCTTTATTGTGCCTTGTGGTGCAATCACGGGATATGGTGGACATCAGTGTGTAGAAGCTATGGTTGCAATCGCAACTAATTTGTATGACCAATGTAAAGGATAGGTGACCAGTGAGAAGAGATGAAGTTGTTACATGTTTAAGTATTTTTTTTCTTGAGTGACAATTGATGAATATTTGATTAGTGATCAGTGTAGAGGTTGTGGTGAATTCAGTTGAGTTAGTCACAATCTAGTGACGTATCTTCATAATTGGAGGTGATGATCTAGCATCACATTGTTCAATGCTAGCATGTGGAGAAGATTCTAGAGGAAGCTAGTGTTTGGTCAAGACGTGTTTGACCCCATGACACAAAACTCTATAAAAATCATTGCATTGACTGATGCGGTCTTGGAAAATTGTTTTGTACATTAAATTTTTTTATGTGGTGCATTGGATTCAAGCAGGAAGTTTAAAAGTTAAATTGTAAGCCATTTAGGGAAAGCCTAAGGCGACAAAAGACACTAGGGCTTGATGAACAATATTTATGTGATGAAGTTGAAAGTTTTTAGTGTTGATCATGTGTTGGGAAAGTACGGTGTAAAGTGCAAGTTGCAATCAAGCCAAGGAAGAGTTAAGTGTGTTCAAAAGAGATTGTGTGCTTCAATGGATTTGATCAAGTAGAGGTAGTGATGTTGTTCTATAGATCATTCTTTTTGTTGTTCCCTAATAGTTACACGAGTCAAAATTCCTTAATCTGGTGGATCCTAACAAGTCCTTATTATAAATACTTTAACAGGGTGGAACATTAGCTTGTGTTTAAAGTCCTCTAACAAGGCTACTCCTAATAGAGCTAAGGTCCCAATAGGCCTAAGGTAAATCTCTTAACCAGGTAGTACCTAATAGTGCTTTTGTAAACTCCTAAAAGGGTTAATCTCCTTGCTATAAGTACTTAAAAAGAGTACATCATTTAGTGGGTACTAATTCCCACCATGTTTTTTTCCCAATTTGGATTTCCACGAGATAAATCTTCGTGTCAAGTATTTCATTAATTATGTGGATGTGCTTATGATTATTTTTTTAATTTTTTACTATTAAAGATAATCTTTTGAATGTTGTTGTAAAGATTAAGAGGTTAAAAAGTTGCACAATTGGTAGATTATTGATTCACCCCCATCTCAGTACTCTGATCTTAGGACTAACAATTGGTATCAGAGCTTTGGTCCTCTATTGTGGCGAAGCTTAATATCTTGAGGCAAAGATCTGAATATGATGAGAAAGGAAGGTCCTAAATTCACAAGAGAGAACTACTCAATATGGTGCGACCATATGAATCTCTATCTTAAAGGAATGGGTGATCAATATTAGGATCATGTGGTTACTAAGTATATTGTCCCTTCAAGAACCCTAATTGCGGACCAATTGAAGATCAGGAAAGAACATACTGCTACTATGGAAGCTATTACCAATACTCTTTCTGATGAAAAATTTATTGATGTCAAAGACTTGGATACTATTCATGAGATGTGGGAGAAGTTGAATATCATCTATGGTGGAGAACCACATGTGTAGAAGGAAAAGGTTGATAGTTTGAGAGGAAAGTATGATGACATGAGGATGCAAGAAAATGAGAACATTGAGCAATATAGTCAGAGAATCAAAGAGGTTTTTTTTTCTATTCTAGATGTTGGTGGTAATCTCCCTGAGGAGGATGTGGTAATAAAAGCGTTGAGAACTTTATTACCTCAGTATGTTATTAAGGTTTTAGCTATACAAGAGCTTAGTGATATACTACAGCTGAATGAATATCTTAAAGGAGAGATTGAGAGACTAAAAAGATAGTGATTGATGGCCACCGAGCTACAAAGGTATATGTGACACACATTAAATTAGTTATTGTATTGTCATTGATGTCAACTAGTTTTGATTGTACTTATCATGATAGTTACAAACATTTGAAGAAGGAAATAATGGTGAAGGAATGAGATATTAACATGAAGATGAGATGTATGAGAAAGATATGGATATGGTATTCATTGGGTAACTTATTGATGAGTCTATGACATTATGTTATTGATTTGATTGTATTACATAATTTTGTTATGGATCGAAGATCAAGAATGTACAAGTTTATGTGGTTGGTACATGAAGAACTTAGTATACACCTAGTTGGAAATAGTGTACACTGAGAAAGTGTAGTATATACCGAGTATAGTTTTAACTGAGTTTGAAGTCACCAACACATCACGATATTGACCGAGTGAAATAAATTAATGGAACATATGACTGTCGACTAAAGATGATGAGATGGACAATTTTGGATGATTTTGAGGTTAAAGATAAATTTTGTTATGATGATCAAATGACTGAAAAAATTCAAGGATGGTTAGATGAAGGAGAATGAAACATGTTACAAACACAAAAGCTGAGGAAGGTTAAAGAAGCAAAATCAATGGTGAAGATTAAGAGGCAAAATCTATGGCTGGAAATAAAATAGTTTTTATGTCTATAAAAGGAGATAAGAGATTCATTATGAATTTTGGAATGCGTGTGAGAAGATTGCATTCATGCAAAATTGGTCAAACAGGTTGAAGAAAGAACTGAGCAAATCTACAGACAACACCGAGCATCAAAGAAAGGAATTAACTAAGTAGATTAGAGTTGGAGGATACAAAGGAATTGAATTGAGTATATTGGCTAGAGGTATTTTGAGCTTAGCATAGATCTGAAAATCTGCAAAGAAAGTTGTATTTGAATCAAATCATTTACTATTTCATTCTAACCATTGCTACAGATAAATCTCTTAACTGAGTGGGACTTAACAGTCTTTATATTTTATTATGACATTCAATGAATGTTGATTGTTTTCATGTTGACCCCATAGTGAATGTTTGGTCATGGAGAACTATTAGTGATAAACCCTCTAACCAGGTCACACCTTACAGTGTGTTATTGTAACCTTTAACATGGTTGGATCTTAACCAAGCTCACTTCAGAAGAGTGAAATTATTTTGGGTTATCGGCCCCAGGTGGTTTTTCCCATAACAAGGTTTCCACGTTAAAAATCAAAGTGTTATATGTGTATGGATGTGATGAATTGTTATTTTCTTTACACATTACAATTACTAGTTTGATCAGTATATTCACTAGTTAACTATTGGTATTCAGTTAATGAACAGAAAGGCATAGTTAAGGTTTTACCTAGTTGATTAATTGATTTGAAAATTTTGTTTTATACATCTAAGAGTGTTTGGGACTGTAGGATAACTCATCTTAATTGATTCACCCCCCCCCCCCTCTCAGTTATCTAACAATTGGTATCAGAGAAAGAGTGCTTGAAAGAAAAAGTTTGAGGGACTTAAGTTAAATATCACAAGATGTATAAGAGAGAGGTGCTAAAGCTTAACAAAGACAAATTCTCAACATGGCAAAGCAAGATGAAGTTATACCTATCTGGAATTGGTGATTTTGAAACATACTATTTGGAAAATGAGTTTATCTTACCCACTGGTCCTTTGATTGTCGATAAGATGAGAGAAAGACATGAACACAATGCTTTGATGATTGAGATTGCTTCTTATTTATCAGATGTTGAATTTGAAGATATTAAGACATGTACAAATTCAAAAGAGATGTGGGATAAGATTTCACTAGTTCATGGACGAGATTTAAATGTTCTAAGGGATCAAGCTGAAAGTCTTTGAGGTAAGTTTGATGACATAACACTGAAAGAAGGTGAGAACATCACTCAATATAGAAACCAATTCAAGGAGGTTATGAATGCTATCTGAGGAGCAGGTGGAACTATTGATAAAGAAATAATGGTAAGTAAAATTCTCAGAACTTTGTTACTTGCCTATGCTATTAGAGTCTCTGCAATTCATGAAATGAGAGCATCTCCTAGTAATAATATTTCACTTGATAGTCTAATTGGTAGACTGAATGCATTTGAGCTTAACAACTATGACAATAGTATTGTACCTACAGTAGAATCTACATTTATGTCATCTCTAAAAAATTGGTAAATCAAGTAGCAGACATAAGATAAGAAATGAAAGTGAAAGTGAAGTTGAAGAGGATGAACTTGGTGAACTTGAAGCATTAATGACTAGAAGACTAAAAAAAGGAAAAGGATGATATAGAGGTAAACTGCCCTTGGTTTTTTTTAGATGCAAAGAGATTGGTCATATTACTGCAAGATGTCCTGATAGGAAAGAAGATGAGAAAACAAGTGAGAGATCAAATGAAAATAAGAATGACAAAAGATATTATCGAGATCACATAGGTAATCGACATTATGGAAATAGAGATAAATGAGACTACAAGGATAAAGACAAGAAGACATGTTACATTGTTGAATATGGTGATGAAGACACCAGCACCGAGACAATTGAATACATAGAAGTTGCATTTGTGGCATTGAAAGAAGACTTTGAAGAAGAAGAAATGTATGTTGAAACAACAATTATTTCTGAAGTTAGAAAGAATGATACTTGGATTATTGATAGTGGTTGTACACATCATATGACTGGTGATGAAGAAAATTTTGAATACCTTTAACATTATAATGGAGGATCTCTGAAAATGGGAAATGATATACTTTGTCTAATAAAAGGAAAAAGATCTATATTGTTGAATAATAAGATCAGATGTGAGAATGCATATTGGGTGAAAGGACTTAATTATAATCTATTGAGTGTATCACAACTAAATAATACAAGTCACCGAGTTGCATTTGAGAATAGAAAGGTAAAAATCTATGATGGAAATGGAAAGTTGATTGGTACTGGTGAACAATAAAAACCTAAATTATTCTATCTTGACAATGCTAAAATTTCTTGTTTATTGGCTAAAAATAAAGATGTATGGTTATGGTACAAGAGGTTATGTCATGTGAACTTCAACAACGTGGTTAAGATCAGTAAGAAAAGGAGAGTTAGAGGTTTATCGAGCATATCTAGACTTAACCATGTTATGTGCAAACAATGTCAAATGGGCAAGATGTCAAAGTCTAGTTTTAAGAGAAAACACTATTCATCTAATGCTATTTTGGAGTTAGTTCATAATAACTTGTGTGGTCCTATGAGAACTCAGAGTCATTATGGAGAAAAATATTTTATCTTGTTTGTTGATGATTTCTCTAGGATGATGACTGTCATGTTCTTGAAAGAAAAAATTGAACCTTTCAAAATGTTTAAGTGGTATAAAGAAAAAGTGGAAAGAGAAAGTGGTAAGGATCATCTCATGTCGAATGACTATGAAATTTATCATAATTTGTAGGGCTCGCAATAATTTCAGCAGTGACTGGATCATTCTTTGCTTCAATCTCATCTCAATTTTAAGAATATTGATGAGTTGCCATGAGAGATTATTCAAAAAATTGGTGAAATGGGAATATCATGTGACACAAGTATGTAAAATGGGAATGTAATGCTATAGAACTATGAGAAATGAGAATGTAATTTGATACAAGTATGAGAAATAGAAATGTTATGTGATAGAATTATATGAAATTCAAGTATTATACAAATATGTATTTTTAAAAGCATTTAAGGAATTAGGGGAGGATAGGAAAATTATATAATAACTATCATGAATAAATATTAACTAATAATTAAAATTGGTAAATGTCAAATTGAAATAAATAAGTATTTAAAATTGGTGAATGTAAATATTTTCTCACTCTTGTTTCCAATAATGCTCATTCTACTACGTCACTAAAAGAAATTAGGCAAGTACAAAATGGTGTATGTTTTATAGAATATGCACATGATAAATAATAAATGTGTAAGAATAATATGTTTGAGAATCTTTATAAGTTGTGTTAGAAAGATATTTCTCACAAAAATATGAGAAAGTGAATGTCATGATAAAAGTATGTGAAATGAGATGGGAGTGTAATGTGATCGAAGTATGTGAAATGGAATGGCAATGTAATATAATAGAAGTACATGATGTTAGAGGGGAATATAATGTGATATGGTAAATATATGTTACATTCAATTGATGTAAGGAATACAAGATAGGTGAAAGACACTTCTTCCATGTGGTGAAGAATCATAAGAAAGTAGAAAGTGATAGGAATATGTTCTTTTAGTCCATGTATACATTTTTCAATTTGGATTTTAGATGTTTAATTAGGCATTTTATGTTATACATTAATTTTTTTTTAGCTCTTGGTTTTTTAAATTATAATTTGCATTCATGTCATTTTCCACTTATTTTCTTGACATGGAGGTTTCCATTGTGAGTGTTATACATATGATTATATAGCTCCTATCTCTAGTTGGTGATACTCCAATAATGGCTTGTACATTGAAAAGTGTATCATAACCTTTGACTAGTAGCGAATTTGGAAGTACTTTCTTTAGTTAGTGATAGTTGTACCACATAAATAAATTTTTATGGTTTTTCCAAGGTAAATAATATTTTTGTATATTATTTTCATCTTTATTTCCCTATAAATAGATGCATTTAATAGTTTTTCAGATACCTTCTCTCATAGATTAGTATATGAGTTGTATTATATATATTTTCTTCCTTTCATAGTAAATTGTCTTTATTTATGAAGACATAAGACTATGTAAACATCTCATTTGTCTAAACTTTTGTGATTAAAATATGACAACTAGTTGTTCCTCCTGCTTGGATGAATTTAATCTAATTATCTAGCAAAATGAGAAACTAATATAATAGAATACTTACTATATCATAATTTTATGATAATAATCTCCAATAGAAAATTATATAGTAGATATACATGTATAAATAATGACTTTTCATAAATGACTAAAATAAGGGTTAGTGATTAAATAAACTAAAATATTTTATTTCTTTAAACACCATAAGGTCTAATTATTTTTTATTAAAATAGCAGGTAAAAGGCCCTAATCCCAATAGTTTAGAACAAAGATGGCTTAAAGAATAATATAAAACTATAAAGGACATAGAAAGAATGCGTGAAACTTTACACATTAAGCCACAAAATAGGGGTACTGCTAGACCAATTAATAGTTAACAAGATAGAGACCAAACCTAAAAAGGTAGAAATAATGTATCAACATATGAAGTTATAATCCTCGGTAATAGAGTAAATGGAATCCTCCCAAACATATTTCTTCTAATTATTCATCACCTTCTTATTGTTATCATTTATCACCTTGCTAGCATAACTGATGCAGTGACAGTAATTAATTTATGGTGTTTTCTTTATACATATTTGATTTCATGATGACCAGTTATTGGGTTGTCATTGATGTCAAGTATTGACCTAGTGTTCCTAGTGTTAGGAATAGTCCCAAGAGATAACTGAGAGGGGGGGCGGGGGGGTGAGTCAGTTATCTACAAGTTTCAATTCTTTATCCAATTAAGTATACTTAAACATAAAGCATACACAAAATAATAGAACACTTGAACACAACACAATATTTGGTTATGGGGAAACCCAAATAGGTAAAAACTCTGGTGGGAATTGACACCCACTAATATTTTGTACTAGTGTATTATGATCCTTGTTAGAAGATCCTTAACCCTGTTAGGAGTTGCTTTACAATATATTTAGTATAGTAGACCTGGTCAAGGGTCAGACCCTGTTAGGAGTCTTTTACAATAGTCCCTGTTAGGGGAGAGGACACACTGTCCGAGAGCTCATTGCTCAAAGGGGCGAAGGCTACAACCTTCTGAATGAAAGATATACACTATATCTAGATCTTGGTGATCTGCACTTAGACCTATTATCTAGATCAGTTCCAATGTATAGCACAAATACTTTACTTGGTCACATAGACCTTCTTCTGATGGCTCAACACTTCACACACTTTGCTCTGCTCTTCTTAATCAACTATGAACCACACCCAAGCAATCACAAATGACTACCTATAAATATCTTTCCTCTAAATGATATAATCAAGTTGGCCTATTAGAATCACCTTGAAATCATATTAGAGAAACCATAACACACTCCAATAACAATTTAGTCAGCTCTACTAAGCACGCAACACATTCTAGGACCTGTTTGATAAGATAATTGTAGACGCACGCTACACACTATCATGTCTACCAAAACATATTGAATTACTTCATGCGCTCTTAGTTGAACATTACTAAATACACTCTAAGCTTAAATCCAAGGGCACATACCCAAATGACAGGCGCAACTCTAGAACCAATAAAATCTCTGTCGGCTCTCTTGAACAAACACAGGAACTGCTATTGGTGAATAACGACTGCATAACTTCACTTCTCCTAATCATTAGACTTTGGATCCATGAATGTAACATCACTAATATATCTTCATCATATATCCAAGTGGACAAGGCTCCATGATAATTGTACGAAAAACCATACACATAACACTATTTGTTACTCTGTCAGGAACACTATTGACACCAGCTATTATATAACTGTCGATACTTAATAGTCAACCTCTGTGCCCATGATATCATGCTGATATCATGTCCATGCTACATATGCTGAAATCTTATCACATAAGACTTCCACGCATGCTACTTTCCATATGTTGTCATCAATGACAAACATACAGTCAGTACTAGCCTGCTGGCAAATCTCCAACAATCTCGCCCTTTGGCATTGATGGCAACATGTGGAATGAAAAATCACCACCAAACCAATGAGAAATAATTTTATAACATTCTCCATTTCCTCATCAAAAGCTCCCCCAAAGATGAATCCTCCTTTTGCTACACTAATCTTCAATATTCTCCATTTCCTCAACTGAACTGCCTCCAAGACTGAATACTGTTCCCCCTTAGTATGCTACTTCTTTTTTTTTTCATGTCTCTGTATATTACTCCCCCTTTGACATCAATGGAAAAGGGCTCCATTCATTTTAAGCATCGGTACTACTCCCGAGGTAGAGTAGTCAACCTTCCATCAGTCCCTGAGGACTGATGTCTTTGCTTCTTTCTTTTAAGTAGAATCAGGGAAGGGAATTACTCCCAACTTCTCCCTAAGATACTCAAAAGTATCCTTAGGCAAGGGCTTTGTGAATATATCTACCAACTGATCTTTAGTACTCACATAGTCCAACTTGACTTCTTTCTTTGCCACTTTCTCTCTTAGGAAGTGATACTTGATCTCAATGTGCTTTGTCTTTGCATGCATCATAGGGTTTTTAGACATATTGATAGTGCTAGTGTTATCACAGTGAATAAAAATAGGATAATCAATCTGAATTCCAAAATCCTTTATCATCTATTTGATCCAAACAATTATAGAACAATTCAAGGCCGCTACAACATACTCCGCTTCTATTATTGACTAAGAAATACAATTCAATTTCTTGCTTGTCCAGGTGACAAGTCTATCACCAAGAAACACTGATCCACCTTATGTACTCTTTCTATCATCTACGTATCCAGCCCAATCAGCATCAGTGTATACATGAAGCTCAACATTTTTTGAATTAGGATACCATAGACCATAATCTATAGTGCCCTATAAGTATCTGGATATTCTCTTTACTACCATGAGGTGACTTTTCTTAGGTTCTTCTGCAAATATTCCAACTATGCCAGCTGCATTGGAAATATCAGGTCTAGTCTAAGTAAGATATATGAGTTTACCAATCATATACTTGTACAATGTTGTATCCACTATTGGTGAGTCATCTTCTTTTGTAAGTTTGCATCCAGTGACCATAGGTGTTCTTACTGGCTTGCAATCATCCATCTTGAATTTATTCAGTATCTCTTTCACATATTTGGACTGATTAATAAAAATTCCTTTTTTTGTCTAATGCACATTTAGTCCCAAAAAGTATTTGATAGGACCAATCATACTCATCTCAAACTCATTCTGCACTTCTTTGGAAAATTCTGCACTTAGTTTGTCATTACCTCCAAAGATAATGTCATTAACAAATATAGCTATAAGTAGTAGACCTTTAGATGTCTCTCTAATGAATAAATTACAATCTGCTACTCCTTTCTTGAATCCAATCTTTGTTAGATATCCATTTAGTCTCTCATACCATGCTCTAGGGGCTTGCTTAAGTCCATAGAGGGTCTTCTTCAATCTGCATACCATATCAGGTCTGTTTGATAAGGTGAATCCTTCTAGTTGCTCAATGTATACTTCTTCTTTCAAATCTCCATTCAAAAATGCTGACTTGACATCCATTTGATATAATTTGAAGTTTTTGACTGTAGCATAAGCTAGAAATAACTTAATAGCTTCTAATATGCTCATAGGTGTAAATGTGTCTGAATAGTCAATGCCTTCTCTTTGCACATATCCCTTACATACTAACCTTGCTTTATTTCTTACTACTGTACCATCTTCATTCATCTTGTTTCTGAATATCCACTTTGTTCCAATCACATTCTTATCACTAGGTCTTGGGACTAGTTCCCAAGTGTCATTCTTAATAATTTGATCAAGTTCTTCTTTCATAGCATCATGCCAATCTGAATCATTACATGCATCTTCAATACTTAAAGGTTCAATCTGAGATAGTAAACATACCGCTTCACTGCTAGCTGAGTTCTTTGCTTGTGATCTTGTTAAGACTTTGCCACTCTGATCTCCAATGATGTCTTTCTTGGAATGATTTATAGATGTAAACTTTGGAACTTTAGGTGATGTTGACTCATCAACCTTAGGAGTATCTTCTTCACTTGTCTCAGGGTCATTGAATAATACATCAATACTATTAAACATTTCCTCAATAACTGTCTCACTCGTGGAGGGTCTGGGTTCTTCTTCAATCATGGGTGAGTAATCATGATATCTTTCTTGAACCATAAAATTTTCATCAATCTTAACATGAGCACTTTCAATGATCTTTTTCAATCTTAAATTGAAACATTTATAAGCTTTACTTTTAGTAGAGTAACCAAGAAAAATACCTTCATCACTTCTTGCATCAAAATTTCTTACTGCTTCATCCCTCTTGATGTAGCACTTGCTTCCAAAGATTCTGAAGTATTTTACTATGGGAACATTACCAAACCATAGCTCATATGGTGTTTTGTCAGTGTCAGGCCTCAATTGAATTCTATTGATGGTGTAGACTGTTGTATTGACCGCATCTCTCCAATAGGTGTATGAAAATTTTCCTTCAATCATGATGGTGCACATTGTATCAAGGATGATCCTATTCCTTCTCTCTGCAATTCCATTCTACTGAGGGGTTCTAGGTGCACTTAATTGTCTCTTTATGCCATGTTCTTCACAGTACTCATATAATCTGTCAGAGGTGAATTCTCCTCCTCTATCCGATCTCAAACATTTTATCTTTAGTCCAGATTCATTCTCAACCTTAGCTTTGAATATTTTGAACTTCTCAAATGCTTTTGACTTATCTTTCAAGAATGAAACCCACATCATCCTAGTATAATCATCAACAAAAAAAATGAAATACCTTTCACCATAGTATGATCTTGTTTGAGTTGGACCACATAGGTATGTATGAATAAGATCCAACTTGTTCTTTGTTGAATTTTTCTTGCTCCTAAATGAATTTCTCACATGCTTCCCCATCAAACATTCATTGCATATAGTATCAACTAGCTTTGCTATGCTAGGTATATCTCTTACTGCCTTTACATTTCTTATCTTTACTATGTTATCAAAATTAATATGACATAGTCTTTTATGCCACAACCAACTATCATCAACTTTAGCAACAAAACAACTTGCTTTTGAATTGAGTTGGAAAACATTACCTTTAGTCTTTGAGCCTGATGTAATCATAACACCATCTTTGTTGTTAATGATGCATTTTTCATCTTTGAACTCCAATTGATATCCTTTTCCAAGTAACTATCCAACACTAAGAAGGTTATGTTTCAAACCATCTATATAGAGAACATCATCAGTACTATTCTTTCCATCCAAGTTGATGGCTCCTCTACCAACTATAGGTTTAGGAGTGTTATCTCCAAATTTAACCATGCCACCATTGTATTTGTCAGATGAACAAACCTGCCTTTATCACCTATCATGTGATGTGAACAACCACTGTCCATAATCCAGTATGTCCTTATATCATCTTGGGAAATCAATGCTAGCTCTTGATTCTTTTTCTTATCTTCATGATCTGATTTTTTGTTCATTTTCTCTATGATAGCAATAAATCCCATTTCTTCTTCAGCTGAATCATCATTTGAAACTCCATCTCTAGCATAGTAACATTCCTTAGAGAATTTAGGCTTGTAGTCATTTTTGAACTTTCTAGCTCTTAGGGGACATTTAGATGCAAAGTGACCAATCTTATTACATGAAAAGCATTTAAATGGCAATTGACCTTCATAATTTCCTTTTCCTTTCTTTTCTCTCTTGGCAACCATCACAATGAAATCATCTAATATTTTCTCTTCATCATCATCATAAAAATTACCAGAAGTGTTTGCAAATTTCTTACCATGAACTATTGCTTTGAAGGTTGTCTCACTTTTAGGTTCTATCTTCAATCTAGAAATCTCAAAGGCTGAGATTTTTCTGATCAAGGTCTCTCTCTTGAAATTTGATGTAAGCTGCATGGTCTCATCAAGGATGTTGATCTTTCTTTCATATTTTGGAGTGAGAGTGGTCATTAATGTGTCTATAATGTCCTCCTATGAAATCTCTCCACCATTGTTTATGATTCCAGCAACTGCTTCATTTATCCTTTGATTGTAAGCTTTGATATTTTATTCAAGAAACATCTCTAATGCATTTTATCTTTTCTTCCATTTATTTCTACGCACATCCTTTGCTTGTTTGTCTCCTTCAAATATGTCTTTTAGGTGCTTCCATGTTTTGTGGGCTGTATCTACCTTTTTTATTTTTGAAAACTCACCATCAGATAGGGCACTGATAAGAGCTTATTTGGCTATTGCATTTTGATGAAATAATTCCTTTTTCTTATTAGTAGCATCATCCTTTGCAAGGTCTTCCAAGGAAGGGATCTTGACTACTTTGATAGTTACATCAAAAACTTCAAAAGCAATGCACTGCAAATGGGTCACCATCTTGTTCTTCCAATCAAGATAATTATCTCCATCAAACTTAGGACTTTCTTTTCTGAACTATGCAATCTGATCAACCTCAAGCTATTAAAATTTCTCTCTGAGGCACTTGGCTCTGATACCAATTGTTAGGAATAGTCCCAAGAGATAACTGAGAGGGGGGGGGGTGAATCAGTTATCTACAAGTTTCAATTCTTTATCCAATTAAGTATACTTAAACATAAAGCATAAACACAATAATAGAACACTTGAACACAACACAATATTTGGTTATGGGGAAACCTAAATAGCTAAAAACCCTAGTGGGAATTGACACCCACTAATATTCTACACTAGTGTATTATGATCCTTGTTAGAAGATCCTTAACCCTGTTAGGAGTTGCTTTACAATATATTTAGTATAGTAGACCTGGTCAAGGGTCAGACCTTGTTAAGATTCTTTTAAAATACTCCCCGTTAGGGGAGAGGACGCACTGTCTAAGAGCTCATTACTCAAAGGGGCGAAGGCTATAACCTTCTGAATGATAGATATACACTATATCTGGATCTTGGTGAACTGTGCTTAGACCTACTATCTGGATCAGTTCCAATGTATAGAAAAAATACTTTACTTGGTCACATAGAACTTCTTCTGATGGCTCAACACTTCGCACACTCTGCTCTGCTCTTCTTAATCAACTATGAACCACACCCAAGCAATCACAAATGAATTCCTATAAATAACTTTCCTCTAAATGATATAATGAAGTAGGCCTATTAGAACCACCTTGAAATCATATTAGAGAAACCATAACACACTTCAATAACAATTTAGTTGGCTCTATTAAGCATGCAACACATTCTGGGACCTGTTTAATAAGATAATTGTAGATGCACGCTACACATTATCGGCTCTACCAAAACAAATGGATCTTTCTCCTCAAACTAAATTACTTCATGCACTCTTAGTCAAACATTACTAACTCTCCTCTAAGCTTAAATCCAAGGGTGCATACCCAAATGATAGGCACAACTCCAAAACCAATAAAATCTCTGTCGGCTCTCTTGAACAAACACAGGAACTGCTACTGGTGAATAATGACTACATAACTTCACTTCTGCTGATCATTAGACTCTGCATCCATGAATGTAACATCACTAATATATCTTCATCATATATCCAAGTGCGCAAGGCTCCATGATAATTTTACAGAAAACCATACATAGAACACTATCTGTTACTCTGTCAGGAACACTGCTGACACCAGCTGTTATATAACTATTTGTACTTAACAGTCAACCTCTGAGCCCATGATATCATGCTGATATCATGTCCATGCTACATATGTTGAAAGATTACTGCATAAGACTTCCACACATGCTACTTTCCATATGTTGTCATCAGTGACAAACATACAGTCAGTACTGGCTTGTTGGCAAACCTCCAACACCTAGTATGTTGCTAAGTATAATTATGATGATCAAGGTGTTGCAGTAAGTTTCATTTGTAGCGATTCTTATGAGAGATTTGGGTATGTATTTTAATTCCAAACACATGACCCTACTATTCATATAGACTGGTAAGAAAGTTACGATTAGATGAAATTTGATAGTGCAACTACTAGTAAAGTTAGTGACATGCGATAGGTGATTTGATTAGTTTGTAAAATCTTTGTTGCATCTTGTGGTGTGGTCACATGATATGGTAGACAATAATGTGTAGAAGCTATGGTTGCAATCATAACTAATTTGTGTAACCAGTGTAAAGGATAGGTGACCAGTGAGCAGAGATAAAGTTGTTACAGGTTTATGTGTTTGTGTTCTTGAGTGAAAGTTGATGAATCTTTGATCGGTGATTGATGTAGAGGTTGCAGTGAATTTGGTTTAGTTAGTCTTGATATGGGGACATGTCTTTATGATTGGAGGTGATGATCTGGCATCACATTGTTTGATGCTAACATGTGGAGAAGATTCTAGAGGAAGCTAGTGTTTGCTCAAAACATGTTTGATCCCATGACACAAAATTTTATGTAAATCATTGTATTAGCTGATTTGGTCTTGGAAAACATTTTATACATTGAATTTTGTTGTGTGGCATGTTGGATTTGAGAAGGAAGTTTAAAAGTTAAATTGTAAGTTGTTTAGGGAAAGCCAAAGGCAGTTGAAGACTCTAGGTCTTGATGAACAATATGTTGGAAATTTGGCTAAGTAGGATATCATGAGGTTTTCATTATGGAAACAAATGTTCAGTATTAAATTAGCATGATCCAAGGATAAAGTTCTGGATGAGAACTTAATGAAATTGTCTAAGTATAATAGTGTTTATCTATCTACACAGAGACTATTTTGATCAGCGAAGTTCACAGAAGTATTTCCAGTGCATGCAAAATTGAGCACAAATTATATGAGGTATATTGAAGCTATATCTAAGAGCACAAGACTGTATGACATGTACGGACAGAGATATTAATGTTTTACTAAAATAATGTTGAGTCAACCAGAACAAGGCAGCGACTAGTAAATGATTGATTTGAGTTAAGGGATTATTTTTTTTTATCAAAATAATGACTTAAATAATTAGTGATGACATCCTAGATGTAAACCATAAGGTGGAAATAATTAATATTATGTTTTGGTAACATGCAAACTGACTGGAAAGCTATATTTGTGATAACTTGTATAAAGGAAAGTATTTTGCAATGCGAAGTTGTAAGACTAATGCAAAGTTGTAAGAACAATATTGTATTGATGTATAATGTTGTATTATGTGAAATTTGATGTATGATCAGAATAGTGTGAATTGATAGCAATTTTTGTGAAGAGCCTAAAGCTAGATTAGAATATTGGAGATATTCAACAACAGTTAAAGGTTTTTGTATTCTATCTTTTTTATTGAAGATTATCATTGTATATTGCATGTTTGGGTAGTGGACTCATCTTGCATAAATTCATATTTTGTAATACCATCTCCTAATAGGGTTGAGGCTAATAACAAGGCCTAAGTCCTCTAACAAGGACCGAGATACTATATAGATGTAATAGACTCCTAACAAGGTCAATATCTTTAACCAGATACTTTTGATTAGTGGATCATTTGTGGGTACCATCCCCATTGGGGTTTTCCCTTGGCCAGGGTTTCCTCGTGAAAAAACATGGTGTTATGAGTTATTTTATTTTATGGTTGTATTCTCTATTTAGTTTAGTTTCTTATGCAAGTTACATGTTAATTATATATATCCATAATTGGGCAAAATAAAAAGTTTGCGAAATATTGATTCACCCCCCCTCTCATTATTTCCTATTTCTAACACAATATTTATGTTATAAATTTGAAAGTTTTTAGTATTGATCATGTGTTGGGAAAATATGGTGTAAAGTGCAAGTTGTGATCAAGCCAGGGTAGAGTTAAGTGTGTTGAGAAGAGATTGTGTGCTTCAGTGGATCTGATCAAGAAGAGGTAGTTTTGTTCTATAGATCATTATTTTTGTTGTTCCCTAATAGTTACAATAGTCAAAATTCCTTAATTGGGTGGATCCTAATAGATCATTATAAATCCTTTAATAGGGTGGCACATTAGCTTCTATTTAAAGTCCTCTAACAAGGCTACTCCTAATAGAGTAAAGGTCCTAACAGGCGTAAGGTAAATCTCTTAACCGGGTAGCACCTAATAGTTCTTTTATAAACTCCTAATAGGTTTAAGCTCCTTACAGGGCATACTTCAGAAGAGTACATCATTTAGTGGGTACTAATTCCCACTGTGGTTTTTTCTAATTTGGGTTTCCATGAGATAAATCTTTGTGTCAAGTATTTCATTGATTATGTGGATGTGCTTATGATTATATTTTTCATTTGCTACTATTAAAGATAATCTTGTAAATTTTTTTGTAAAGATTAAGAGGTTAAAAATTTGCACAATTGGTAGATTATTGATTCACCCCCCCTCTCAGTAATCTGATATTAGGACTGAAAATTGGTATTAGAGCTTTGGTCCTCTATTTTGGTGAATCTTAACAACTTGAGGCAAAGATCCAAAGATGATGAGAAAGGAAGGTCCTAAATTCACAAGAGAGAACTACTTAGTATGGTGCGACCAGATGAAGACTTATCTTAAAGGAATGGGAAATCATTATTGGGATCATATGGTTACTAAGTATATTGTCCCTTCAGGAACCCTGACTGCGGACCAATTGAAGATTGGGAAGGAACATACTAATACTATGGAAGCTATTTCCAGTACTCTTTCTGAGGAATAATTTATTGATGTCAAAGACTTGGATACTTCTCATGAGATGTGGGAGAAGTTGAAGATCAATTATGGTGGAGATCCACATGTGTAGAAGGAAAAGGATGATAATTTGAGAGTAAAGTATGATGACATGAGGATGCAAAAAAATGAGAACATTCAACAATACAATCAGAGAACCAAAGAGATTTTTGTTGATATTCGAGGAGTTGGTGGTAATATTCTTGAGGAGGATGTGGTAAGAAAAGAGTTGAGAACTTTATTATCTCGGTATGTTATTAGGGTTTCAGCTATATAAGAGCTTCGATATATATAAACTTTTAATGTTACTCTTGATGGATTAATAGGGAAATTAATGTATTTGAGTTAAGAAATTATGATAATAGTATGCAAAAATTTGAAGCTTCTTTCAAGTCATTATTGGCTCTTGCACCATCTAGGAAAGGAAAGGAGATATCTAACAAATCTCCAGCATATGATTTTAATGATTATAAATTTGTCTTGTTTGAAGAAAGAGAATAGGAGGAACTCGAAGCTTTATTTGTTAAAAGGATGCCTAGAGGGAAAGGTAAATATAAGGGTAAGTTGCCTTTGAATTTCTTTTCATGCAATAAGATTAGACATATTTCCTCTAGATGCCCTAACAATGATAGGAAGGAGAAGCCAAGGAGATTTAAGGATAAGAGCAAGAAGGCATGTCATCTAGTTGAAGAAGGTGTTAGTGATGAAGAATTTGATGGAAGAGATGAATAAGAAATTTTGTTTGTTGTAATAAAGGAAGAACTCTCAGAAGAAGGCGAGAAAGCTTTAGTTTCTAACATATTGAATCACGACAGTGACTGGATTATTGAGAGTGGCTGTACTCATCACATGACTGGTGATAAAAGAAAATTTATCAAGATGGAGTAATGTGATGGAGGTTTGATAAGTTTTGGAAATGATGCTCCTTGTTTGGTTAAAGGTAAAGGACCTATTTCTTTAAATGATAAAACAAATTGTGATGATGTTTACTGGGTTGATGGTCTCAAATACAACTTGTTAAGTATTTCTCAGTTGAAAAAAAAAGGATATAGATTGGATTTCAATAAAGGTATATGCAAGATTATTGGAAAATTAGGAGAATTAATTGCTACCGGTGAATAAACTAAAGGTAACTTGTTCCATCTAAATTCTATAATTAAGAGTTGTTTGATTGCTAAGGTATAAGATTGTTGGTTATATGACATAAGAGGTTTTTTTATGTAAATTTTATAACCTTTTCAAAGTAAGAAAGATGAAGATAGTGAGAGGTTTTCCTAACCTAGTGAAGCCAAACAATGTAATGTGTAGAGAATGTTAGCTTGGGAAGTTAACTAGTTTTAGTTTTATCATTAAAATTACTCTTTTAAAATTATTTTAGATTTGTTTCATACCAATTTGTATGGTCCAATGAGAACTCAAAGTTACTATGGTGATAGATATTTCATGTTTCTTGTTGATGATTATTATAGAATGATGTGGGTTGTGTTTCTAAAAGACAAATCAGAATATTTTCACATGTTTAAAATCTGCAAAGCCAAAGTGGAGAATGAGAACGATAAGACCTTAAAATGTCTTAGATCTGACAAAGGAGGTGAGTTCACTTCACATGAGTTTTTTTCATATTGTGAGGAATTGGGAGTCAAAAGGCAGATGTCATCTCCAAGGACACCTCAACAGAATGGTATTGTTGAAAGAAGAAACATGTCTATCATTGATTGTGCTAGGAGATTAATGATTCAAAAAGGCGCTGTACAAATATTTTGGAGAGAAGTGGTGAACATTGCTATTTACACATTGAACAAAGTTCTTTTGAATAAAGTTACAAAAAAATATCCTTATGATTTGTGGCATGGTTGATCTCCTAGTGTAAGTTATTTCAAAGTTTTTGGAAGTAGATGTTGCATAAAAAGAGATAAAAATTTAGGAAAGTTTGACCCAAGAAGTGATGAGGAAATTTTCTTAGGATATGAACCACAAAGAGAAAAGCCTACAAGTGCTTGAACAAGAGAACAAATAATATATTGTAAAGTGCTAATGTAAGGGTAGATGAATTTTTTGAGCAGAATAATGAATCTATCAAGAAGGAACCTAAAGACTATCATGGGTTTGTATATGTACAACCAGTGGAGATCAAATTATTGGAGATAAAAGTATCGGTGTTCTAACAAGAAGAAAGGAAAGAGAAAGTACATGTTTTCTATCCAAACTTGAACCTAAAACTATGAAAGATGCATTAAAATATGATGATTGGGTGAAAGCTATGGAAGACTAATTGGAGAAGATTGAGAAGAATAAAACCTAGATACTGGTACCTAGACCGGTGGACAAGAATATAATCAGTACTAAGTGGATTTCTAGGAACAAGATGAATGCGAAAGGAGAAGTGATAAGAAACAAGGTAAGATTGGTGTGCAAAGGATATGCACTAGAGGAAGGCCTAGACTTTGGTGAAACATTTTCACCTGTGGCCAAACTCTAAGGTGTAAGGATATTACTTGCATATGCTACTTACAAAGGATTCAAGGTATATCAAATGGATGTTAAGTCAAATTTTCTTAGTGGTGTATTGGAAGAAGAGGTATACATTGAACAACCTAGAGATTTACCAATTCAAAAATTAAGAGCTTGGTGTGAAAATTACAAAAAATTGTATATGGGTTGAAACAAGTACCTAGGGCATGGTATGAGAGATTGTACTCATATTTCATTTAGATTGGTTTCCTAAGGATAAGTGATAACAGTAATGTATATTTGAAGACTGAGAAAGATCATAGGTTGTTGATTATACATATATTTGTGGGTGATATCATTTTTTGTGGGAATGAAGAGATGATTAGATCATTTGAAAATGAGATAAGGAAATAATTCAAGATGTCTATGATCGGTGAGATTAAATTGTTCATTGGATTATAGGTTCAATAGATGAAAGATGGTATCTATGTAAGCTAGTCCAAATATGTGAAAGAGATATTTAAGTCACTTGGGTTGGAAGACTCAAAACCGGTTGGTACCCCTATGGTAACTGGTTGCAAACTATAAAAAGAAGATGATTCTAAAGAGGTGGATGATAATCTTTACCAGTCCATGATTGGTAAGCTATAGTATGTGGTAAACACTAGACCAAACATTGCATAGGAAGTTGGATTAGTGGCTAGATTTTCTTCTAATCGTAAGGAATCACATTTTATTATGGTGAAGAGAATCTTCAGATATCTTAAGGGGACTAAATATTATGGTCTTTGGTATGGACATAAAGGTGATTTCTCTTTGAGTGTGTTGACTGATGCTGACTGGGTAGGAAATGTTGATGATCATAAGAGCACAAGTAGAGGAGAATTCTATTTTGGTGATAGGCTTGTGTCTTGGACAAGAAAAAAGAAGAATTGTATATCTTAGTCAACAACTAAAGCTGAATATGTTGTTGTTGCAATTAATCGTACATAAGTAGTGTGGATTAAGAAAATTCTAGAAGGAATTAAAGAGAAGGTAATTCAATGGGTGGTTATCTATTGTTACAATACAAGTGCCATCAGTATATCCAAAAACCTGGTGATGAACCCTAAGACTAATCATATAGCTATCAAATATCATTTTCTTAGAGAATAGGTACATGAAAAGGAAGTAAGGTTGGAGTATGTGCCAACTAAGGAGAAGGTTTTTGATATTTTCACTAATCCATTACCTTAGGATGCATTTGAGTATCTAAGATGTAGGTTAGGGGTCATTCCCTTATATGACTTAAATTGAAAGATGCAGTTGCATCAATCCAAGTGTATCCAGTGAATATATTTATGTTTGTATTGATTTTGTGGGGCTACTCCTTAGGGAGAGAAGTCTATGAAGTAATGTGTTGTGGTTAGTCAAATACGGAAAAGAAGATATTATGTGTGTTTAGTGCCTTTGTAATTGTTTTCAAAGGGGGAGATCAATTTTTGGGGAGAGAAAGTAAAGAAAATGTAGAATGCAAATGAGAAAATTTAAGTGAAGGGGGGGGGGGGGGGGGTAATTGTAGAATAGGAGAAAGAAAGAAGTGTGAACATTTTTTTGTTCCTAGTGTTGTATATGGTATCATGTTGGAGAGAGGAAGAGAGTGTTGAAGAGAGTGTTTCCATCAATGCCAAAGGGGGAGATTTTTGGAATAACTAATGCAATGATGGTAAGTGATTTCTAGTGTTGTCTTGATACAAATTTTATTGCATGATAATTAGTTATTGGGTTGTTATTGATGTCAAGTATTGACCTAGTGTTCCTAGTATGTTTCTAAGAATAAGTATGATGATCAATATGTTGTAGTAAGTTTAAATTGTAGCAATTCTTATGAGAGACTTGGGGATGACTCTGAATATCAAATACATGACTGGTATTGCTAGTGTAGACTAGTAAGAAAGTTATGATCAAATGAAGGTTGATAGTGCAACTACTAGAACAATTAGTGCCAGCCAATAGGTGATTTGATTGGTTTACAAATATTCATTGTGTCTTGTGGTACATTCACCTGATATGGTGAAAAATAGTGTCTAGAAGCTATAGTTGCAATTGCAACTAATTTGTGTGACCGGTGTAAAGGATATGTGATTGGTGAGAAGAGACAAAGTTGTTAGATGTTTAAGTATTTGTGTTATTGAGCAAAGATTGATAAATATTTCATCAGTGATCAGTGTAGAGGTTTTGGTGAGTTTGATTAAATTAGTCACAATCTGGTGACATGTCTTCATGATTAGAGGTGATGATCTGGCATCACATTATTCGATGCTAGTGTGTGGAGAAGATTCTAGAGGATGATAGTGTTTGGTCAAAATGTGTTTGACCCCATGACACAAAATTCTATGTAGATCATTAAATTGGTCAATGTGGTCTTGGAAAATTTTTTTGTACATTGAATTTTGTTGTGTGGCATGTTGGATTTCAGTGAGAAGTTTGAAAGTTAAATTGTAGGCCGTTTACAGAAATCCTAAGGCGGTCCATGACTCTAGGGCTTGATGAATAGTATTTATGTGAAGAAGTTGAAAGTTTTTAGTTTTGATCATGTGTTGGGAAAATGTGGTGTAAAGTGCAAGTTGCAATCAAACAAGGGTAGAGTTAAGTGTGTTGAGAAGAGATTGTGTGCTTCAATGGATTTGATCAAGAAGAAGTAGTGTTGTTCTACAAATCATCCTTTCTACTATTCTATAATAGTTGTTGGATATTTCTAATGCATTTAATATGTTTAATCACTACATTATCAATGTTTTTTTCATTCATGTTTTGTTACTGATGTAAACATATGTTTCTATTTAGAAAAAAGACTGGTTACTACAATGTATGTATGTCGTACGGATGATTCAGGATGTGCAAACACATATTTGTGTACAGGAAGATGTTGTGATCTTATATATAAGATCACATGATCCAATATTACATATTGGTTGAGTTATAGAAGATTTGGTGAAGACTAGTTGTTGGACTGTGACAATGGAAGTTGACAGAGTAAGTCTCTGAGTTTTGAGTATATCTTATAAGCGATGTGAATCCAGTGTATGTGAGCTTAAAGAATGTCAGATAACTCACTGAGGAATTTTTGTTGATCTTAGCAAGTCATGGGATGCATGATGATGTCAGATGTGGCATATATTTTGGAGGAGACCTATCTGGGTCTGACTCCATAATTGTAGCATGTACTATGGATTGCGAGCATGGATTAAAAATATTGGATTGTAACTATTGTATACTTGTTTTAGATATCATGTGTATCTTAGCAAGAGGCTATATAATTATTTGTATAATAGGAAATCCTAACTGGCCGACCTAATCATTTATTTGTAATAAGATATATATGTTTCTTTTGAAAATATATGATGCATGGATGGAATGTGAAAGAGGATTGTGGAAGCTGTGACCTTGTATCTGCTAGATGTAGAGTAGAGATTGACACATACTTCATCAGAACTAATCAAGAAAAGATAGTTTCTATCAGACAATTCAAAAGGATTGTGTATTTCTCTTATATACACTTGTGTTGCAAACAATGAGTTTTGAAGGTGGTCATACCCTTCTTTGGGCAGTGAGCCTACTATTTTCTTTGACTCCAAACAGGGTTTGTCCTCTAACAAGGACTATGTACTGTAATGTTTTATTCAGCTCCTAACAGGGCTAGATCTTTTAACAGGGATACTATACTCTCAGTACATCATTAGTGGGTGTTAATTCCCACTGTGGTTTTACCTTTAATAGGAATTCCTTGACAAAAAATATTGTGTTATTGTGTGGGCATTCATTGTGTTCATTTGATTTGGTATTGCTGCTATTCAAATTTTAAAGTTTAATAATCTTTCATATAACTAATTCACCCCCCTGTCTCAATTGTTTTGGTGGATTGTTATTCCTAACAATTGGTATCAGAGCTACTGGTCCTTAGAGAGAAATCTTAACAACTTGAGTTGATCTTGGAGATGGCAATCTATAGGAAGGATAGTCCAAAATTTGATCCTAAAAAATTTGACAGCTAGAAGAACAAGATGTGAACTCATTTGCTATGTTTGGGCATTGAATATTGGATGATTACAAAGAATGAGGTAACCATGAAGAGTGAGAATGAATTAGACAAAGCTAATGATGAGGAAAAGAATACATTTTCTTATAACATGGTCGCAAGGGAAGCATTAATCAGCACACTCTCTAAAGGAGAATTTACTGAGGTGAAAGATCTAAATTCAGCATACAAAATTTGGCTAAGATTAGAAGCACTATATGAAGGAGACAAGTTTACTAAGCAAGTGAAATTAAAGAGCTGGAAAACAAGGATGAAAAAACTACAAATGAAAGATGATGAAAACATTAGGGCTTATGTACAAAGAGTCATAGAGGTTGTGATTGGAATCATAAATTCAGGAGGCACTTATGAAGAGGAATAAGTCATTGCAATATCCTTAGATCATTGACACCTATTCACAAGACCAAGGTTCAAGCTATAGAAGAAATCATACCTTTGACTCCAAAATTTAGCAAAGAAATGATGATTACAAAACTAACTACCTTTGAAACTATAGAGATGAGAGATTCTTTACCTAAAGTTGAAACAACATTTAAGGCATATACACACAAGAATACAATATTTGGAATTGTGAGCTCCAGCAATAGTAATATAAAGGAAGATCTAGGTGAGTATGTTGATGAATGGGAACAGATACAAGAAGAAGAAAGAAAGATAGATGAACTTGTTGCCTTGATCGCTAAAAGAGAAAAGAGAGGTAAGGGTAAATTTGAAGGAAAGTTACCTTTGAAATGTGTTTCATGCAATAAGATAGGTCACTTTGAATCTAGATGTCTTATAAGAGTTCCTAAGCACAAACCTAAGTTATTCAAGTCTAAGTATTCAAAAGAAAAGGAATGTTATTATGCTAGTGAAGGTATTTCTGATGATGATGATTGTCATTATGAGGAGATTGGATTCATTGCTATTAAAGATGAAAAATGATTACATAAGGAAAAATATTTAGTATCACATGTTGATAAGAAATCTGAATGGGTTATAGACAGTGGTTGCTCAAATCATATGACTGGAGACAAAAACAATTTTGTTAAACTAATGAAGTATGATGGTGGTGTTGTAAGATATAGAGACAATGTTCCTAAACCTATCATAGGAGTAGGATCTATTTCTTTGGATGGAAGGACTAATACTAACAATGTACTACTTGTTGATGGACTTAAGCATAACTTGTTGATTGTTGGACATTTGATGGACAAAGGATATCAATTAAAGTTCATTGATGGGAAATGTTTTATCAGAAGTAAGACAAGAAACTTGATTGCAACTGGTACTAAATCTAGAGGTAATGCATTTGAGTTAAATACATTTGGAACTTCTTGTTTTGTTGCAAAGAGAGATGACAGTTGGTTATGGCACAAAAGGTTTTGTCATATATGTGTACTAGAAAAAGTACCTTCATAGGGTTAGTATCATCAATAAATCAAATAAAAACCTAAATTACCATAAATAGCAATCTATTTAAGCTAGAAATTGACAATTAAGCACTCTATGGATCTCTAGCTAGGGATGCTAATGATGAAGCTCTCAGTAAGCCTCCATTAGTGTCAGTCCTAGAATGATAATGAATGATAAGCTAAGATAAATAGTTCAATTCCAAATTGAAAAGATAATTAACTTCTATATTTGCCTTTCTAGATCTAATTTGCAAGAGGGTTGATGCTATTCTCAGATTTGTGGATGATAATTAAGTGATTTATGCCTTGCTTTTATAGATTTTGGCAAGGGTAGGGGGTGTAGTAGAGTTGATCATGATTGAGTTGGGGTTAAGTCCTTGGTTCCACCCTTTGGAGACAATTTAAATGGATTATCCTCAAAGCTTGGGACAAGAAGACAAGATGGGTGGACAAGATGCTCTCACCTTATGAGTGATTGAGATTCATTTTAGGCTTGATCCATGTGGGCTTGGTTTTCAATTCCTATTGGTTGAGGCTTTTTCCTCCCATGTGGTGTTGAGAGAAAATATGATTAATTAATTGATTTTATTAAATTTGTTTAGCCATGTGTACCCCTTGAATGGGTTGATTTGATTTAAATTGAACTATACAATTAATTAGATTAATTGCACATTGACTTGATTTATCACAATTTATTCTATTTAAATTGATTTGATAGCTTTTGATTTTCAATTAATTTTGGATTAATGTTTAATTGCAATTTGTCTTTGATTTGATTTAATTGCATTTAATTGTGTCGATCCTTACCTTGATTTATCACTTAAATAATATTGTCCATTTTTAGGTGATTAAAAATGCCCCTCTTTGAGTTGACATGCGAAGCGTGTCGACTCAAAGAATGTCTTCATTCAATCTGATAGAAGGTCCTGATTTTGTCGATGGTTGATTCTTGATGTTTGATATGAGATGCAGATTCTGATGATAGGATTGATGTAGTTCTGATTGATTGGATATTCTTGATGGTCGATTTGATGATAGATTGCCTGATATGATAGCTGATTTGATCTGATTT
>BSBK01007990.1:222500-476613 GCA_027943335.1 Chamaecyparis obtusa | reverse complement strand
TAGATGCCCATACGATCATGCAATCCCCGTACACTTACATAAAATTTATTATGAACCGGACTATTACATAAAATCTTTACAGTCATATTAGTAAAATAAAAAATTAATATATTAATAATTTTTTAATTTTTAATAATATTTATGTTTAATTTTAAAATTTCTATTATTTAATCATTATTATATTATATGTTATTGAATTTACTAAATATACTGTATATAAATTTTAATAATGATATTAATTAATTTATAAAAATTATTTAATACATATATAATTAAATAATAGTTTATCATATTCAAATTTTTTATATGTTTATAAAAGTTATATTTGGCTGCAATTCTAAATAATTTAATTTCTTTGAAATTAAGTATAACTTCTATAAACATATAATTTATTGTGATATAGAACACTTAGTACTAATTGCACACATGGTGTACAATATATTTCGTATTTCAAAAATGATTGTCATCAATTTATTTTATAATGATACATTTAGTAATTACATTATTTGCACCTAGAGATAAATTTAAATTAAGTAAAAATAATTTAACATTTTTAATATATTATAAAAATTATTATTATGAACCAGACTTTTACATAAAATCTTTACAGTCATATTAGTAAAATAAAAATTAATATATTAATAATTTTTTAATTTTTAATAATATTTATGTTTAATTTTAAAAATTTTGTTATTTAATCATTATTATATTATATGTTATTGAATTTATTAAATATATTGCACATAAATTTTAATAATGATATTAATTAATTTATAAAATTATTTAATACATATATAGTTAAATAATAGTTTATCATATTCAATTTTTTTATATGTTTATAAAAGTTATATTTGGCTTCAATTCTAAATAATTTAATTTCTTTGAAATTAAATATAACTTCTATTAACATATATTTATTGTGATATAGAACACTTACTAATTGCCATCAATTTATTTTATAATGATACATATAGTAACAAGTGCCACGTAGTGGCCAAGTACTTGCCTTTAGTTTTATAAATAAATTTTATTTTAATTTTGATTTATATGTAAAGTGAATTTTTAATTATAATAATTTATAACTAAGTTTAATTTTAATTTATATGTAAAGTAATTATTTAATTATAAAAAATTATAAAATTACTATAATTATAGTTCTAATAATATTTTTTAATTTTATAAATAATTATAAAATATCATTTATAATTAATTTAAATTGTAAAATAGTTCTACTTATAATTAATTTTAATATTAATTATTTAGTCCAAATAACTCTTTTTCAACAATATTATAATGTTATTCTATCAAATCTAAATTTATATAATATATATTAAAATTAATCTAAAAAATTCAATATTTTATAATACAACAAAAATAGAAATATTATTTTAATATATGAAAAAATTTATCAATTTCTTAATAGGTATCTAAAAAGTTGTAAACCATAAACCAAATTTTATAAATAATTATAAAATATCATTTATAATTAATTTAAATTGTAAAATAGTTCTACTTATAATTAATTTTAATATTAATTATTTAGTCCAAATAACTCTTTTTAAACAATTTTATAATGTTATTCTATTAAATTTAAATTTATATAATATATATTAAAATAAATCAAAAAAATCAATATTTTATAATACAACAAAAATAGAAATATTATTTTAATATAGGAAAAACTTATCAATCTCTTAATAAGTATCTAAAAAGTTGTAAACCATAACCAAATAAAATCAGATGATATATAAATTAGATTGTATTATTTGAATGCACCATGTACAATAAATAACAAACGTGGTACATTTTAATTGGTTCACTCCGAGCTCAAATGTATTAGCCAATCATATCATCAAAAAATAATTTTTACAAATTATAAACTTAAAAAATTAACATTTAAACTATAGAATATGTGTTATTTTTAACAAAATAAGAAAATACTAAATTATAATTGGTGCAAAGAATTGATTTTAATTGCTACTTAATGGAAGAAATGTAAAAATGATGCAATAGTACTTGATAGCATATCGGCAAGTACTAATAACATTACAAGTACATTGTAATGTATACACTTATATTATAGTATAATTTTAAAAATTAAATTTGATGTGGTTAATTATATTTTAATTTTAATAATGCTATTATTTAACATTTAAAAATTCATAGCAAGAAATATAATTAATTTAAAACTATATATTTTAATAATAAATCATATCTTATTGATAAAAAAAAAAATAAATCATATATCTAATTTTTAAAAATAATTCTTATTAGTTCTAAGAAGATATATATTTATTAAAAAATAGTATTATTTATTCATATATGTTTAAATGTCATACAATTTATAATTTCATTTATTTTGACAAGATATATTTTAATTATGCACTATTAACAAAAAAAATAATTATATTACTTCTAAAATTATTATATTTATTTAAAAAGTATTATTATTTATTTATATATGTATTTTTAAAATTTAAATGATATTTCCATTTGATAGAAAATGAACAATTCTTCTTGGATTCAAGTTTTTAGATCAATATTTCAAATTAGAATAAGATATATGTGAAAATACTTGATAAACTCCATAATAGAATAAAAGTATAATTAAATGTAACAAATTTATTTATTTTAAAAAAAAATTTACAATATATATGAAAATATAACAAGTGCCACGTAGTGGCCATTTACTTACCTTTAGTTTTATAAATAAATTTTATTTTTAATTTTGATTTATATATAAGGTAAATTTTTAATTATAATAATTTATAACTAAGTTTAATTTCCAAATAACTCTTTCTATTAAATCTAAATTTATATCATATATATTAAAATAAATCTAAAAACTATTCAATATTTTATAATATAACAAAAATAGAAATATTATTTTAATATAAGGAAAAACTTATCAATCTCTTAATAGGTATTTATAAAGTTGTAAACCATAAATCGAATAAAATCAGATGGCATATAAATTAGATTGTATTATTTGAATGCACGATTTTCATGTACAATAAATAACAAACGTGGTACATTTTAATTGGTTCACTCCAGTAATAAGACCTCAAATGTATTAGCCAATCATATCATGAAAAAATAATTTTTACAAATTATAAACTTAAAAAATTAACATTTAGACTATAGAATACGTGTTATTTTTAACAAAATAAGAAAATACTAAATTATAATTGGTGCAAAGGATTGGTTTTAATCACTACTTAATCAAGTACTAATAATAAATTATTTTGTATAATACTTTTTAAAATCAATAAAAAAATATTAAATAATTTTTTTTTAAATTAAAAATAAAACAAATTAAATTATATAAATTAATTCTTATTGAGAAATGTTTAAACAAATGCATATCTTACCAAAGGGTACACTTAGTTTTTTTTACAAACTACCAATGGGGACACTTGGTTTTTTTTACAAACTCTTCTTATAAATTATGCCTATCATTTAAGACTGCACAGTATTCTGTCACTTGTCAGCTACAATTGTACTCTCGAGTCTCTGCCCACTTAGTACGGTAATGATCGTATGGGCATCCAGGCATATCGAATGATATGGCTGGATAGCCGTTGCACAACATACACATCATCACTTATGGCCAAACTTCAATTTAAATGTTTTAAAGCGAAATTCAATTACTATTCTTTGCTATTTTTTTGTTTATTAAATAATATGGATAAAAAGTATTTAAGTTTAGAATAATTAAGTCTAAATTTTTAAAAAATTTAAATATTCACTTCAAATTTTAAATTATTAATAAGTGTTTAGATTTTATTATTTTCATGTTTATAATATTTTAAAAAATTAATTAAATTTAATAAAAAAAATTATATCAAAAAAATTGCAAACTTGCAATATTCAGATTTTTAATTAAGATCTATTTTTAATTTTTAATGGGTGAATTTTACTTTAAGAACAATTACAATTTTCTTGCAATGTTCAATAGAAAAAAACCACAATATCTAAGATAATAAATAGAGGATGTTATCACTTATCTTAAAAAACTCTATCTATGTATGCGTTTGTGGAAGTAGTAGACCAAGCCTGTCTCAAGAGATAAAAGGAGAGGGATGGCACAAAAACTATGCAGGGAAGAAGAGAGAAAATAAAAATAAGAATAAGAAACTCCAAAGTAGGAAAAAAACATATTGAAACCTATTAAAAACAAACAAATAAAAGGGAATAAAAGAGAGAAGGACAACCAAACAGGCAAGACAAAAAATAAGAAAAAATCAAGCGAACACACAACATAAGAGATAAGACACACACACGTATATATATATATATATATATATATATATATATATATATATATATATAGTGCACAAATAACGACTTGTAAACTAAAAATCTAAAAAGGATGTAAACAAGTCCCACAAAAATGACCTATAGGCCTATGAAATATATATATATATATATATATATATATATATATATATATATATATATATATCCAATCTCAAAAAATAAAAAAGGTGCCTAAAAAATTCATATGACACTAAGAAAGCAAAATAAGCAAAGAGGAGATATAATATAAAGACATAAATGATAGTAAAAATAACAAAACACAAATATAAATAAGGTGCCTAAAAAACCCATATGACAATAAAAATACAAAATAAGCAAAGAAGAGATATAAAATAATGACAAGAATGACAGTAAAATAATAAAAATGTAAAGAAATGATATATATATATATATATATATATATATATATATATATATATATATATATATATATATATATATATATATATATATATATATATATATATGTGTGTGTGTGTGTGTGTGTGTGTGTGTGTGTGTGTGTGTGTGTACACATACATATATATATATATATGTGTGTGTGTATATATATATATATATATATATATATATATATATATATATATATATATATATATATATATATCTATATATATATCTATATATATATCTATATATATATATATATACATATATATAGATATACATATACATATACATATATACATATACATACATACATATATAGATATACATCTATATATATATATATATATATATATATATATATATATATATATATATATATATATATATATATATATATATGTGTGTGTGTGTGTGTGTGTGTGTGTATGTATATGTATATGTATATATATATATATATATATATATATATATATATATATATATATATATATATATATATATATATATATATATATATATATATATATATATATATAAACAAGAATCACAAAAATGACCTCTTAATATATATGGATAGATATTTGCTTATTTATAAATATATAGGTCTTTGTATTATGTATTAAAAAATTCTTTTCACACTTACAAATATTTATTAAATTAAAATCATATTTAAGAAATTTTTTATGAAAAATTATAATTTATCTTTAAAAAACTAAGACATCTAAGATAAATAAATATAGAATATTATCATTTATCTTTAAAAACTCTTTTTACACTTTTTAAATATTTATTAAATTAAAATTATATTTAATTAATAGATCTTTTATTAAAAATAAAAAAAAAATTTAAATATACCAAAAAAATTTCTTTTCTCCCAAATATAATCATTTGCATAATTTAAAATTTCATTAAAATAACTCATTTTATGTTAAATTTGCAATAATTTGATTTGATTAAATTAGGTACATAGCATGGAAAATATGAGTGCGATCACATAGTATTTTATTGGAAGGAAAACTAGCAAACATTATAAATACAATGTAAGCAAGCACACACAAGACTATTCAATGCAAAACCGTAAAACACGGCAACGGCATAGACAAGAGAGTAAAACACACCGTATTAGTTGCGTTTGATTTACTAGACTTTGAACAATTTTATTAAACGTACAAACAGAAACAACCATTCAAACAAGAGCTGTGCTACAGCAGGAGTTCTGCCTAATGTAAAAAAGAGGGACTATATTAAGAACTAAGACTAATAATTTTTATAAAAAGAGGGACTATATTAAGAACTAAGACTAATAATTTTTATATTGTATGAGATTGAGCAAAGAAAAAATAACTAGAAAAATTAGCAAGTTTCCCATTTTACTTTTAGGAGGTCTAATTACAATCAGATATTAAAGATAACAATTAAGTTATGGTTAAGCAATAACGGTTGTTTTATGGCTTTTTGGGCTATACCTTGTAAATAAATATGTGTGTTTTAATTAGTGTGAAACGTTCAAAGTTGGTGCTGTCGTAGTTAAACATAAGTTGTATGTTCTCATTGACAATCAAGGTCCAAGGATTTGGAAAGTTATGAACTAATTTTTCAAAAAAAATTATTGACTATTATCTATATGAATTAGTCTCAAATTTCTTTCACTACCTACTAATAGCTTTATTCTTGTAATTACATTAATCACTTCAATTAACAAATAATAATAATATAGAAACATGTATTTAATGTAACCTTGAGATTGTTCCTAAAACTATACAAGTTTACCTTCCCCACTCTTCCCTTTGTGTTAGGGTTGCGAAAGCACAATCTGTCATTTGGTGGAAGGATTTGGTTTTATGATAAGCAGGATATATTTTCCGCAACAAATCAAATTTATAATAGTCGAGCCATTTCATAACAGAAAGTAAAAGTAATGGCTTTATGATATCTATTATTTTTAAATTTGATCATTTACTATTGTTTTCCAAACTGTGTAACATTAATTTTTTGTAAATCCAACCATTAATCACCATCAATAAAGGATATATTGAAAACTAGAGCAGCTTCATCATCTATGAACTAATGAGACCAATCAAGTCTCTTATATCTATCAGCTCCTCCATAGCAAATCTCTTGAACCTGTGCATTTATATCCTCCATAGCAAAGATCTGAAACTCACAATTAGAAGTTTGCATCTTAAAAACAATAATCACAATTCTCAGCTCGAAGCCCTAAAACGTCAATATTGGAATGTGGGGAAAACCTCCTTCAGGGCTCTTGCTTGGTCTCAGGATGCCGTCTGCGAAGAGTTCTTGCTTTATCCTCACCTAGGTGGATTATTCTTAAAGAAGTTCCACCTTTTCTTTGGAAATTTCTGGCGCAGCTCCTAGCTCCTTTTGGTAATATTATTAGAGTTGATGAAACCTGAAGACTTGTTTCTAACTTGGATGCGAGGGTTTTGATTTCGATTAAACCTGGGATAGACATTCCTCAAAAGCTTACTATGAAAATTAATGGGGATGTCATTTCCTGTCCTATGGAAATCCTGGGAGGGCTTAATGCGTGTTTTCTTTGTAAGAAGGAAGGACACATCAGGAAAAACTGTCCTATTATTAGCAAGAAAAATTCTGACCCGGTTGTCAAGGGGATAATAGCAGTGGCAACCCTAACAATCGTGAGCTTGCTATTGTCTCCCTTCCGCTCAACTCTAGTCTTGATAAATCCTCAGATGGTCAAATTGGTAAGGGTTCTGATTCAAATTCTAACATGCTTCCGGTTAACATACCAGGTGGTCAATTAGGTAAAGGTAACACCAACATTTCTTTATCTAATAAGCCTAAGTCTTCTCAGTCTCTTGGATCCTCAGAACAGCAAACAATTTTCCAAGACAATGAGGGATTCCAAACAGTGAAATATAAGAAGCCCAGGAAGAAAAATGCTCAACAACTCACCCTTGATCAAATTCGTGTCAGCAACAAGACTAATCCTTTTTCAGCTCTTGCTTCCCCAATTCTTTCAATTGATAATACGCCCTCTGATACCCTTCCTTCTTCCAAAGAAAACAACGCTTCCATTAACCCTATCCAGGATGCTCAAAGACCTACAATTGGTAGGGCTTGTGATGTTACCATGAGTGAGGAGGCTGCAGATTTGATTAGTTACAATAGTTGTCCTAATCTGAATGTGGTCCTCCTTTCTGATGGTAATACCACCAGCCCTCCCAATGCTACTCTTAAGGAGCTCGATGATGATTATTTCATTGAAGTTATTCTTGCTAATGGCAATATTAATAATACGATGACCCAAAGGCTTCCCGGATCATGTATTATTGAGGATTCTGATAGTATGGTGACCCAAAATATAAGTGGATCTCATACTATTAGGGATTTTGATATGTCTGACTCTCGATCTTTTGATTTTCAATCTAATCTTTTGGAAGAAGAGGAGGATCCCCCTACGGGATTCACTGCTTCTAAAAAGAAGGGAAGACCCTTGGGTTCTAAGAATAAAAAGAAGAATGGGGAGCTTCTGGCTCCTCCTACTAGCACTATCTTATCAAATTCATCATGAAGTGCATCTCCTGGAATATTTAGAAGCCTTGAGTCTCCGGACAGGAAATACATTATTAAAAGATTTTTAACGGGCCATAAGAATTTAGATTTTCTCATGCTCCAGGAAATAAAAGTTGTTAACTTTCTTCTCAACTCGACCCTGGATTTCATCTGGAAGGATTCTATTAAAATTCATACCACGCACTCTAAAGGAAAAGGTGGTGCTGCCTTGCTTATCAATCCCTATTGGGGTAAATTCATCCAATCTTCTAGTAGTTCTCCATGTAACCGTATTGCCTGGGCTATATTAGATGTTAATGGTTCTATCTTTGGGATCTGTTCCTTATACGCTCCTAATGAGGTTAAGGAAAGAATTGCCTTATGGAACTGGCTTTATAATTTATCTGAAATCCCTTGGATCATTGTCGAGGATTTCAATATGCTTGAAAATCAACAAGATAAGTCTGGTGGTCTTCCTTTTGGATGGAAACACCAAGAAAAATTTCATTGGGATCGGTTTAAGAATAAATTTAACCTGTTTGATCATCTTGAAGGCCGTAAAGGGGATGCTCTTGGTATTTGGTTTACTTGGTGTAATCACCAACAAGGTCATAATAGAATTTACTCAAGGCTTGACAGGTTCTATGTTAACTCTATCTTTTTCTCCTTTTCTTCTAACCAGCATCAGTACCCTATGATGGCCTCCCCTGCTTCCTTGTCTGATCACCTTCCGATTGTTGCTTCTATCATTATTAGGAATGTTGTTGCTCCCTATGTGCATCATAGTGACAAGTTTATTCTCAACACTTCCCTGTTAAGAGACTCTGACTCTCTCATTGCCGTTAAGATGGTTAGATCTTTTAACCTCTTGAATAGGTTCCCTTCTCTTGCTGATAGATGGAGTATGAATGTTTGCTCTTGGAGGAAAATCTTTCAAACTCTTGGGCAAAGGAAAGCTAAAGATTATAGGAGGATGGAGAATTTTCTTAATGATCACCTTCAGATTGTTTGAAAGTGAAGCTCAAGCTAATCCCGCTTCCTTCCTTCATGCGAAGTGTGTTACTGCTGCTAGAGATTCTCTTAGGAAACATCAGCATGTTAAATCCATAGGAGCCTCTATTAGGAGCTGGCAACATTGGCTGAAATATGGTGATAAGGGTTCTAAATTCTTCTTTAATTATTTAAAGCAGAAACAGGTTAAAGAGAAGATTGATAGGATAACGGTTGATAATCAGGAACTCACTTATATCAATGATATCACGACTGCTTTTGAAAACTTTAATAAAAATCTTTTCAAGTCTAATGATAATGATAATGCTAGAGAGCTTAGAAATAAAGTGAAAAATCTTATTCCTAAAAAAATCTCTGAAGAGAATGCCTCTATTCTTAATGCTAAGGTTTCTATTCAGGAGATTGTTGATGCTATTGTTGCTCTTAAGAATGATAAAGCCCCTGGACCTGATCGTCTTCTGGCGGAGTTTTATAAGTGTAACACTAAGTGGATTGCCAAGGATCTTTTTGACTTATACTCTGAAGCTTTCGAGCATGGTACTCTTGGCAAGGATATTAATAGGGGGATTATTAAGTTAATCCCTAAAGATGGTGATAAGTCCCTAATTAAGAATTGGAGGCCTATTACCCTGCTAAATGTTTCTTACAAAATTCTTGCTAAGGCTTTGGCTGCTTGACTTGTCAATGTTTTACCCAATTTTATCTGTCCCACCCAGACTGGTTTTATCAAGGGAAGATACATCCTTGAGAATCTTGTCACCGGCTGGGAATCCATGGAATGGGCTAAGATTTCTAAGCAAAACTCTGCTATGTTTCTTTTGGACTTTGAAAAGGCCTATGATCGGGTCGAGTGGGATTTTATCCTCTCAGTTCTTGAAGCCTTTGGGTTTCCTCATGATTTTATCAGGTATGTCCAAGTTCTTCTGAAAGACTCCTCTGCTATGATTGAAATCAATGGGTTTCTCTCTAATCCTATCCCCTTGTCTCGCTCCATTAGACAGGGGTGTCCTCAGGCCCCTGCTCTTTTCGTCATTGCTTCGGATGCTTTGTTTTATCTCCTTAGAGATTGCACCTTGTCTCCTAAAGTCAATGGGATCTCGCTCCCAGATAACTCTGAACTTTTAAATATTCAATTTGCCGATGATACTTCATTATTTCTTGAATTCTCTTTTCTTAATGTTCAAAATCTTAATTGTAAGCTTGATATTTTTGAGTCCATTTCTGGTGCCCACATCTCTAAATCCAAATCTGTCATGCTTGGATGGGATGAAGTGCCCCCAGACTGGTTTTCGCAATTTGGTTTCTCTTGTGGGGGGCCTAATAAAATTGTTAGGTATTTGGGTATCCCCTTTTCCATTTCCCCCTCCCTTAGAGATATGTGGAACTGGATCAAAGATAGAATTATTACGAAGCTTTATAAGTGGGATAACAGGTGCTATCCTTTGCTGGTAGATTGTAGGTCTGTCAAAAAATCCTGCCCTCTTATAGTATTTATTACACCTCGGTTTGGTTGTTCAGTAATTACCAAGTTTTTGAAATTCAAAAGGCTATCAGAAGATTTTTTGTGGTCTAATGGTAAAGGTAATAGGAAAAAAGCATGCTGTCAAGTGGAGTTGGTGCCACATTGATAAGAAGTTAGGTGGTTTAGGTCTTAAGGATCTTAGATTGCAAGGTATCTCCCTTGCTGCCAAGTGGATTTTCCAATCCCTTGATGGTCAGGAACCTTGGAAAATCCTTCTTAGGAATAACGTCCAGGCTGGGTACCCTAAGCATGCTAAGTATTGGAAAGATCTTCCTTTTGCTGATCTTATTGCTGGATCATTTCCTGTCTCTGTCCAGGGCTCCATTGTTTTTAAATCCATATGGAAGGCTTGGGAGTATGTGAGGAAGTTTATATATAATTCTAAATTTGACAATAATAATTGTATTCATGGTGAGCGTTCCATTTGGTGGAACCTCCACCGTAATGGCAAGCCTCTGGCGCTTACCCAAGGGTGTTCTGCCAAGTACTGGCACAGTCAAGGTATTAAATGTTTTATGGATATTTTGGAGAATGACAATCTGTTAAGCTGGCAAGACATTAGTCAGGTTTTTAATCTCCCTTATTCCCATACTCATACTTATAATATGATAACTAATGCTTGTCGTTCTCTTAATCTCCCCCATAGATGTGATGTGGACTCCCACAAATTTCTTTCCTTCAAATGGGATGATGGCTCCCTTCTTCATAAGATTAAAGCCAAAGACATTTACAATGTGCTTAATAAAGATCATTCTATTTTATCTCATCTTAATTCTCTTTGGTATGTTGACTATGGCCCCTTGGAATGGCAGAAAGTCTTGGATAAATTCTGGAATTCTCATATTCCACCCAAAATCCTTCTTTTTAAATGGCAGCTTCTTCTGGATAGGCTCCCTATCCGGAATAATACTGGTAAGGCTGATTTGTGTGCTGTTTGTAACACCCCTGAGCATATTAGACACATCTTCTTCAGTTGTCGTTTTGCTAGAATCATATGGAAGTTCTTTGGTATTACTATTACTAATCATGCTTCTGTTCTTGATATTATTACTGGTAACATATCTGATCTTAAGAAAGATACTAATTTCTTTTGGAAATTCTTTCTTCTTACATTCTCTGGTTTATTTGGAAATGTAGAAATGAAGACAAATTCCAAAGCATTAGCAAATCCCTTACTTTGTTTCATCTGAAACTCATACGGTTTAAGATTATTACGCAGGTGTGTTGTATTATGAAGCTGGAAATGGAAAAGCTGAAAAGATTTCTTCATGATGGTCATGCCACGATGTTCATATACGATCTTCATGTTGATAACCAGGCTGCTTTTGAAGTTGCTCTCAAGAGGCTGCTGAAAGAGATTAGGGATAATAGAGGCCCCTTTTCTGACAGGCTGAATTTCTTGGCACACTTTCTTGACAAGAAAAAGATTGTTTGGATGGAAGGAGAGTTCGGTTGGACCTCCTGGGTTGATGATCTAGATGACATTTTGGATTAGCTTCTCTGATATTTCCTTTTTGTAATTTCGTAAACTGTTACATATTGAGCTAGCTGGCTACTCAAGGTTGAACTTGGTGACTGAAGTTCACCTCCCTGTTTGATATTGTACCTCCTCTTTTTTGATCAATCGATATTTTAATTTAAAAAAATTTCCAATTTTGTGTAAAATAAAGTAATGCAAAAACCCCCTCTCTCTTTAAAAAAGACTCCTATTGCTAAAATATTTTAACCAATCAAATTTGAAGAAACTTACTTTTTTAAATATATTTTGTGAAAAAAAATTAAAACAAAAAAAATCTGAAACTTTACTTTTAGTTATGATAGATATTTTAGAAATACAAAAATTCTTTGTTATCTTATTTGTTAAAAAATAAGATATTAATAACTATCTAAATGGAGGAATAGAAAATTACTCGCACAAAATTTACAACCAAATTTGATTCCACATAAAATTTAGACATTCTTAAGACTGAAATTTAAATTTACTTTTAAAATAAATATTATAATTATTATTAATAATATTTATTATTATATATAATAATTGTATTTTTATAATATATTAAAGATGTAAATTATTAAATTTATTTTCAAAATAATTAATAATTATAAACAAATAAACAAAGAATAAAGAAAAACCATAAGGCATAAAATATCATGACTGAGTTTTCAAGTTTTCTGACCCATGTTCAATACGAGATTTGATAACATGCCAAGTAACTAAAATTCAATATGAGGCTTTGACATCTTGAAATGTAATAAAAATTTCAGGGGTATCAGAATCCAAAGTTCATAGACACAACTTGAATTAGTTTGATAGGCTTCAGAACAACTCAAGAATGGGCATCGACAACTGCTTACTCAAAAAGAATGCTAGGAAATAAAAATAAATATAAAAGAATACTAGGAAATAAAAATGTGTTACTGTAAATATTGTAAATGCTGATTGCAATTATTCGTATTGAAAAGCACCAAATCCATGTTCAGTAGAGTTATATTTTATAGGAACACATAAAAGAGAACCCTGTATTTACTAGAGGTCTGGAACATGTTATAAGCCTTCAGTCTTTTAAGTAAACTCTTGAAAAAGCCTTATTGACTTCACTCCCAATTTGTTCAAACTAAAAGAGAAACTAGTGCAAACTGCAAACGTTTTTTCTGTGTTTAAAAAAGCTGGATCACAGGACTCCAAAGTCCACAAAATGACAGAATGTCGAAAGAGTGGCTATTCAAACCTTCAGTACGTAAATGTGACATGTGACTAGCATAATATTTATGTTCCGAACCCCAATTTCTAACCGCTCTCTATTTTTCATCTTCAATCCAAGCACAAAAAGCAGGTAATATCAAGAAAAATTTAAGTACATTGGAGCAGAGCAATTGGTTGGTAATAGAACTGAATACCCAACTCAAATCTCCTCATTTACAACTCAACCATTTGCTATCAACAATTGGTTACATATAGAACTGAATACCAAACTCCAATCTCCTGATTTACAACTCAACTGAGAAAATTACAACGAATATGAAGTGTTCAAAGGTTGTAAAACACCAAGATTTTATGTTACCAATTGACAAGGATAAAACAGCCCACCCAATCCAAATCTCGTTAGTCGTTGAAGAAATCATAAAAGATGAAATTTGGGAAATTCCAAAGAGGTAAATTTCAAAGTCACCCGTCCAGTTAACATTTCTTTGAAGAAATTGAAAAAACAAAACCCGAAAGTCAAAAATTACAGAGGAGAATAGAATCACCTGGGTGGACAAGAGAAAGGCAGGCAAATCAGGGCTGAAAAGGGGTGGGGCATGAAAGAGGAGTCAGTCGCAAAGTAACTGCTGGTGCTTGAATTGGCAAGTGCAGGAGAGGCCATGGTGGCGGCCAAGAGCTGGGAGAAACACCTGCAATCTGAATCAGGGGTATCATTCTCTGTTTTCACACGCTTGTTTGACGAAGTCAGAATCCGTTTGTACAGAAACACCAAATTGTGCTGAAAAGATGAAAACATGAGATTTGGGGTGAACGGAAGGGGAATGAAAATGCAAATGCATGTTGACCGGACGAAGTCAGACATGGGAGTGGTTCTTGGGCTCTCTCTAGTATAGCTGCTGTTGTATTGGTCTGAACTGTCTGGGCTAGGTCTTCGTGCAATATTACCGGCACTAGCTTATTTACCAGCTAGTCTACTCACAGAGGTAGAGATAGCAACATAAGAGAAAGCAGCGTCTGGACAAATCCAATCAGCCAACCCCCTCAAGGTTTAAATCTATCTAAAAATGACCCAAAACCTATACGCAGCTCTGTTCTAAAGCATGAATGAGTTTGAGACACGAGTTCTCCTAGAACATTATCATAGAAATAAAGAAAACAAGCAAGAGAGAAAGCAGATAAGGAATCAAAACCAACATGTGGGAAATTGATTAAGGGTAGAAAACAACCATGCCTGATTACCGGCACTAGCTTATTTACTAGCTAGTCTACCCGTAGAGGTAGAGATAGCAACATAAGAGAAGGCAGCGTCTGGACAAATCCAATTAGCCAACCGCCTCAAGGTTTAAATCTATCTAAAAATGACCCAAAACCTATACGCAGCTCTGTTCTAAAGCATGAATGAGTTTGAGACACGAGTTCTCCTAGAACATTATCATGGAAATAAGGAAAACAAGCAAGAGAGAAAGTAGATAAGGAATCAAAACCAACATATGGGAAATTGATTAAGGGTAGAAAACAACCATGCCTGATACAGTCCGGCATAGACAAAATTGATTTAAGGGTAGAAAACAACCTAAAAACGACCCAAAACCTATACGCAGCTCTGTTCTAAAGCATGAATGAGTTTGAGACATGAGTTCTCCTAGAACATTATCATGGAAATAAAGAAAACAAGCAAGAGAGAAAGCAGATAAGGAATCAAAACCAGCATATGAGAAATTGATTAAGGGTAGAAAACAACCATGCCTGATACAGTCTGCATAAAGAAAAGTGATTAAGGGTAGAAAACAACCATACCTGATATAGTCTGCCTACGCTGCATCAGATAATGAATATGGAAACGGTAAACTCACAAAAGAAGAAATGTAAAATAGGGAAAAATGACTTGCATTCAAAATAGAAGGAAAACTGATGTGTAGCCACCACGACATAGCCAAACTTACATGCAAGGTGCCATATGAAACCTCCCTCAAATGACATGTACTCTTGCAAACTTCCATGTTTGAAAATGTAAAATTAAAGGTAAGGATTGCAATTTCCCAGATAAGAGAACACACGGTTTACTATAGTTCTGTTCATTGCAGATCGTCAGAACACCTAACATGTCAGATGCAGGCTGTTCTGTCTTCATTCTACTCTGTTCATGATTGGGCCTGGATTTGGTGACTGCGTACTATTAGAAGCACAGTTCCAGCTAGCATTTCGAGAGGAACTCCATTTGAATCTCCTTCAGAACAGCTATCATTGTGAGCATACGTGGTTTCTTTTCGCAGGTTTTCCCTTGTGTGTGCCAGCTGGTCCTACCCACTGCTGTGACAACAAACCGCCTGGGGCAATATAATTGTAGATCCATAGTTTTCGAGAACAATATAATCTGATCAACAGAGAAATAATTTCATCTCCGTTTTCACCCGACTGAAGGGATAGAAGGCAAAAATTGATTCATTAGCACATGACCATTTATGATTTTCTTTTAGGTTATCTTAATTCTAAGTGGAATATATTCAATAACGATATGATATCTTCGGAGATTTATTTTTGTATGCAAAGATTTTCATAAATATTTGTGGCAACTTCTTAATGTTCTCTGCAGTAGATAATGCTATTTTCCAGTTACGACTATGGTCTAAAACTGTCTTATTTGATTTTACTCTTCTCTGCATTTATAATTGTTTTTAGGTACGTGATCAGATCCATGAAACTGATTATTTTGTTGATGTTGATTTTGACACATCTGACAGAAGATCCAGTTTCTTAGGGCTATGAATTGTTGTCTTGTAAACATGAAATGTTCTTTTGGTCTCTGTTCTTGAAAATATCAGTTTTCCATTTTGTTGTTTGTTTTTTTCCTTGCTAGAATGGAATCCTACAATGTGATGATTGTTTATAATTTAGGATGTCACACTTGTTTGGCACGTAAAATAAATATTATGGGTTCTTCTTTGCAGTATTTGGTTTTGGCTTCAAACCCTAGACTGTGCATAGCACCGTTTACTTCACCCACATCATCAAGACTGCAGAGCCTGCATTTAGTGTTATGGTCTCTAAGTTTCTCTTCGGAGAGCATTTCCCATTGCCTGTATACATGTCATTGGTACCAATTATTGGGGGTTGAGCTCTAGCTACTATTACAGAGCCCAGTTTTAACATGAGAGGCAGATCATTGGGACATTAAAGCAGTCATTTGATCTAAGGAAGATAATATTTTTCATGACTAAAGCGTTGATATAAACACAATGTTGTGTTGCAGGATTCTTGGACTCCCTTGGTCTCAAAACAACACCTAGAATTGCCCCCAACTTTAGAGACGTTTGATGCTTATGCTTATGATTCAATTTCACCGACTCCTGCTACCAAGAGCGTTGGAGAATTGAAGGTAAATGAAATACCGACCCTGCATCTCATCCATTTCATGACCACTTATTGATTGAAACGCTCCCCTTTTAAGACTTAGCCATGGTATGTTCTTCGCAACCCCCGTGCCACTCATCGTAAATCTGCAGTCCCATTTTTGTGCACGAGATGACCGACTAGCATCAGACTTCTTCAAATACCTTTAACCCCTGGCAAACACCCAGGATTGGCACGGATGGATGAACCGATGAGCAAACGTAGCAGCCCCTAGGCCCTAAATAATATAGAGGCTTCGGGACTACATTCAGGCTAAACTGAACTTCCAGGGAGCATGTGGCAAAATACGGCCAGGGGGCATGGCGGGAACACCCTAAACTCTTCTAGTAGCTATAGTTTAGCCTCAGCATGCTGTTTTCATGATCAGCCTAACAAAGAACCAAGGAATGACATGTATTTCACTATTGGCACCTTGAACCTCGAGAACCAAGACTTATCCACCGTTAGCCCAATCGAATGAACTATTATGCATGCCTATGAATGGTCTCATTAGCTATGTTAACCCCTTTTGCATTTGTCATGGAGGGTACCAAGGTTTGGGTTCTAGGTTAGCACAATGTTCTTCAGGCTATTGGTACTCAATTTGTGTTGTCTCTGCATCGTCCCCAGGAGCGCTTATTTTAGACTACCACTTCTAGTAGCTGGAGCCCTACTATTCTAAGGGGTACCAGCTAAGGCTTTGCACCAGGTTCCTTACTTTAAATAGCCCTTTCAACAATACCACCATAACCAGTAGCATCATAGCCAGAGGCAAAGACATCAGAGATTCAAGCAACACCGATTGACCTCGCTGACCCAGCCCCATCGGTATCAACAAAAACATCTCAAAATAGAGCAGCCCAAATAGGGCCTGCTACTGCTGGGTCTCGAGATGAAAGGGATGCTGCCGTAGCATCCTAAAATAACTGCAACAAATACATCACGAAAACTCAAAAGAAAAATTTAGGGCAAAAGCTATAAGAAAAATTTAGGGCAAAAGCCATATACGTTACAGAACATTTAAAACATATTGTATTCAGATTTGGGTTAAAAAACTGCAGGAAATGAACTGAAAAGGAAAATTTAGAGCAAAACCCAAAGCCACAGAGATAGAGAATATTTAAATTAGAGCAAAAGCCATGGACGTGAGAAAACACCATTTCTTACCTACAAACAAAAAGATATTACATCAAACCCCTTGCTCGAACCTTAATGCTGATAATTACAGTTGAAGGCAATGTCTTAAAATTTAACTCTGCATTCCGGTCGCACAACCGACGTTTTCCTTGGATCACATAACACATCTGCACAACTTTTGTCCCTGGAAATTTTCACTCTATTTCTTCATTAGTTCTGTTTTTGACAGAGGCTTTATGTGAAGTCTTACGTTTCTTACCTGTTGTCTTTCTCCTTGTGTGGACGTTGCGGCTAAACATTGCTTCTGGGTTTCTTTAATCTCTGAAATGCTGGATATGAGGTGTATATACACAATGTGTATCCACACTTGACGGTGAGCATTGGTGTGGAACGTGTGATCGATCATATATCAAAGATGAAAAAAATATCTGAAACTATCAAAAGATTATAGAAGCGAGGAAAAATCTCAAATGACTTCTCAGGGAAGCGAGGGAAAATCTTCACGGATGATTCCAGAACAAGAGTTTAAAAACATTAGAAACCAACAACAATAATAAAAATATTGTCTTGCTGCTTTATATTGTTGATTGGACAGTTTTTTAAAATTTGTGAATAAGAAAATAATTATATATATACTTCTTAACTGAAATATATATATATATATATATATATTGAATTAACTATAAGGAGATCAAAAAATCAAAAAGTTACAACTAGAGTATACAGCAGGGGAGGCACTACCTCACCTACACAAGTTAACGAAGAGTTTTACAAAAAGATACAATATATAAAAAGTAACATATTAAGTAAGGACAGCATTGTTGTCATCAATCCAGGCGGTCCAACCCCTAGGACCTTCCATCCAGACAATGCTTTTCTTATCTTGGATTTGTTGTAGCATCGCAATCTGTCGATTGGTGGCATTCTTGTTGCCAGTGATTTCCTTGGTGAGCTTTTTCAGCGTTTCTTCAAAATTGAAGAAATTATCCATGTGATTCCTCCAGTCATATCCATCTTTCAGCTCGTAAAGAAACATGGTAGAATGACCCGTACGTAGGAACCTTTTAAGCTTCTTCTTTTCCAAGGTCATGTTAACATTCACCTGCGAGGAAATTTTAAAGTGCGTGAATTTTCAAAAAAACTCAGTAAGGGATCTAGGGGAGTCTTGATACCTCTCTTCATTTCTGCATTTCCAAAGCTACCAGAGAATATTAGAAGAAAGCATATGCCAAAAAATATTCATATCACTTTTAACATTATCAATAAAACTAGTGACAATTTCAAAAGTAGTAACACCCATAGGATAGTAGATACCAAACATTTGCCAGATACTTTTGGCAAAAAATGCAGTCAAAAAGAATATGCTTGCTAGTTTCCAGACCCCCACAAAAAGAGCAAAGAGGGTTACTGTTATGATCCTGCAAAATAGGCAGTCTTCGAGGAGCAGTAACCATTTAAAACACTTGATTTTGGGTTCAATAGGAGCCTTCCAAAGTCTGTTCAGATGTTTCTTCCACTCATTTTCATCAAGGTTAGAGTACCAAAGTCTGTTAATATGACCAGTAATGTTGTTGTTAACAACAATAATATTATAGATGTTTTTAGCTTTAAGATTTTCTAGAACGGTACCATCCGGCCACTTCATCTTGAGAAATCTTTGAGAGTCAACATGGCAGCAAGTAGGCTGCTCTTTGCTAGCTTTGACAATCAGATTATAGGTCTTCTTTTGAGAGGGAGGAATATTGTAATGAGAGCTAATATCTTCCCAGCTAATAAGTTTATCATTCTCAAAAAGGGAAATGAATTGAGAAATTCCCAGATTGTTCCAGTGCTTGGCAGAGTAGCCTTGGGAAAGGGCAAGAGGTTTACCAGCAATGTGCAAATTCCACCAAATGGATCACCATAGAGGTGATTTTGATCAAAGAAGGCTCTATTAGTGATAATTTTTTTAGTATGTTCCCAAGCTTTCCAAATAGTTTTGAAGACCGAGGATCCCTACACAAGAACAAGGAAGTCACCCATAATAATATCACAGAAGGGGATATTGTTCCAGGTTCTAGATTTTTTAGGGAACCCTCTTTCGATATTGCATCTAATAAGGACCTTCCAAGGTTCTTCACCTTGCAGCGAGTGAAAGATCCATTTGGTGGCTAAAGCAGTGCCTTGAGTTCTAATATTCTTTAGGCCCAATCCTCCAAGGACCTTGTCGGCTTGACACCAGTCCCATTTGACAGCATGAAACTTATTATTACCCTTCCCATTAGACCAAAGAAAGTTCCTAATGGTCTTTTGAATCTCCAAGATTTGATAATTATTAAACATCCAAGCAGAAGAGTAGTAAACATTGTAGGAAGAATTTTTTTTTTGGCAAACCTGGACTCTGCCAGCGAGAGATAGGGACTTGTTGTGCCATTTGTTGAGTTTATTAAAGATCTTATTCTTCACCTAAAGCCACATATCTTTAAGAGAAGGATCAATGGAGAAGGGGATACCCAGGTAGCACACAATCCTATGCGGGCCTCCCCAAAGGAAACCAGAGTTGGCAAACCAGTCAGGGGGTTGATCGGCCCAACTGAGGCAAATGGATTTGGATTGAGATATATGGGAGCCAGAGATAGTGCAGAAGGCGTCAATCTTAGCTTGAAGGGAATTAAAATTGGCCTCATTAACTTTAAAGAATAAGGAAGTATCATCAACAAATTGGCAATTTATAAGATCAGCTTGATTAGGAAGGGTTATACCTTTAACAGCAGGGGAGAGAGAGTTGTCCTTAAGAATGTAAGATAAGGCATCAGAGGCTATGACAAAGAGGGCAAGGGCCAAAGGGCAGTCTTTCCTAATAGATCTACCAAGAGGGAAGGGGGTAGATAGGGAGCCATTGACTTCAACCTGAGTTGAGGCATCCTTGAGAAGGATCTTGACAAAGTTACAGAACAGAGGGGGGAAGCCAAAAGCTTCTAACATCATAAGGATGAAGTCCCATTCAATACGGTCATAAGCCTTTTCAAAATCAAGGACTAACATATCGAAATTCTGATTTGAGATCTTGGACCAATTCATGGCTTCCCAACTAGTAATAAGATTTTCAAGAATGTAATGCCCTTTGATGAAGCCCGTTTGAGTGGAGTTGATAAACTTCAGGAGAATAGACTCAAGCCTTAAAGCCAAGATCTTGGCAAGGATTTTATAGGAAACATTGAGGAGGGTAATAGGTCTCCAATTCTTTAGGAGAGCCTTGTCTCCCTCCTTGGGGATAAGTTTTATGATGCCTCTATTAATGAGGCAACCAAGAGTTCCTTTGTTGTAGGCATCTGAGTAAAGATCATAGAGATCCTTGCTAATCCAGTCTAGATTAGATTTACAGAATTCACTAGAGAGACCATCTGGGCCAGGGGCCTTGTCGTTCTTCATAGTATTAATAGCCTTTTCAATTTCTTCTAGGGATATATTTTGATTAAGAAGCTGACTGTCATCAGTGGACAAAATATTGGGGATAAGATTTTTATAACAGTGTCTGAGCGTCTTAGCTTCAGCAGAGTCCTCAGAGGAAAAAGGATTACTATAAAAGTTAGAAAAGCTTCTTTTATACCCTCTTCCTGAGTGATCTCTTGATTCTACACAAGAATTCTAGTAATAGATTTGTTAGCTTGCTTTTGTTTGAGCAAATTGAAGAAAAATTTAGAGCCTCTGTCACCATTTCGGATCCAATGAGCCCGGGATCTGATCTTGGCTCCCTTGATTTTAATTTGCTGATGGTTCTTGAGGTTGTTACGAGCTTGAACAACTTGCACGCAGAGAGTGATATCTTGGGGAGAATACTAAACATTGGCTTTAGCGGAGTGAAGTTTAGCAGAGAGGATCTTTTCAGAGTATTTGTGATCCTTAGCCTTCTTTTGACCAATGGTCTTAAGGAGGTTGTGCCAGGTAGAAATATTGTTGTTCCAAAGGTCAATAGGAGAGAGGGAGGTGAGGGTATTATGGTTAATAATTCTAATGAGCTAAATGGTGGCAAGGACATCTTCATCTTTCAGGAGAGAGTTGTTGATAATGAATCTCGGGTTAGCAGCCTTCTGAATAGAAGGGGTATTATTGAGCCTGATATAGGCAGCGATGGGGTGGTGGTCTTAAAGAGAGGTGGGCGAAATAGTGATCATATCCCCATAGTTGTCAGGGAGGAAAGAGAAGAAATTCTTATTGGCATAAAATCTGTCAAGCTTGGCATAGATTCTAGAGGGATTCTGCTGAAAATTGCACCAAGTGTGCCAAATGCCATTGTGGTTATTAGAGTTGCCAGTAAGCGGATCAAAAAGGAGTTTAGAAGATTTGAATCTGTTCCAGTGGAGACTTTCTTGGTCCTTCTAGGAAAAGGGAAGACCGCCGACCTTATCTTCCTAGTTTTCTATCATATTAAAATCACCCCCAACAATCCAGGGGATATTGGGAAGCTCAGAGAGCCAGTTCCAAAGGCTCGCCCATTCTTTGTAGTCATTGGAGGTGTAAATGGAGCATATACCAAAGGGAACAATATTAAAAGAAAGGGTAACCCACACAGCCCTATTGCAGGGAGAGACCCCTTTGTTAGTAAAACAGGGGGCCCATTTGGGATCAATCAGGAGGTCCACACCTCCTTTACCTCTAGTGTGGTTTGAAAGGACCTTTATGGCATCCTTCCAAATGAAGTTCAAGTTACTTTCAAGGATAAAATCAGTAGCTTTAAGCTCTTGCATCATTAAAAAATCCATATGATTAACAGAATCAAGGAAACATTTAACGACATATTTCCTATCTGGGGATTCAAACCCCCTAACATTTCAGGAAATACAATTCATGATTAAATTTCTGAGAGAAGGGGACACTTAGGGTCTGTAGACCCCACAATATCTGTATTCACAGAGGGTAAGCCATTTTTACCACTTAATTATTTATTCTTGGATCCTAAGGGGTGACCCCTTTTTTTTATTGGGAAAGGACAGATTTTTCATCCAGACCTTCATTATTGGAGCTAGAGAGCATCAAGACTTCCATGTCATCTACTTTGGATGGAGGGAAAGCTGAAATAGGTGGCGAGGCGATGGGTGAGGCATTAGAGGTGAGTTGACGTGTGAAGGAAGCAATAGGGGGAGTTCTGTGCTAGGTGGTGAGGCGTTGGGAGAAGCATGGGGAACTGGAGGATGCGTGGAGGAAGCAACAGGGATGACCTCAAGGGTAAACCCATCAGCAATTTCTTTGAAGACTTTCGGTGGGAAGCGGAGAGACTCACTTTTACCAATATTGTTAATGGAGGGGTTATGCAATGGCAGATAGGATGAGTAGTCAGGAGTATTCAAAATAGCCAATGACTGAGACACAGGAGAGGCCCTAGGCCTGGGATTGCAGGGTAGGATACCAGTTTTCCTCTGGCATTTTTTCTTTTTGTCCACGATTTGGAAACCGTCTTGAGAGTCTAGATCAGCAAAAACCTGGGAGGAAAAAATCGGTTGGGAGGAAATAACCATGGCCTGTGATGTAGCAGGAGTAGCAAAATTCTCAGGTGGCGGAGGAGTAGCTTGAGGAGCAGGTGAAGGGACGGGGGGTGGAGGCGGTTGAGATTTGTGGGGGGGGGGGGGGGGGGGCTTTTAGAGATAATCAGGCAGTCCTTCTTGAGGTGTCCTTCATTCTTGCAGAGGAAGCAAGCATTAAGTCCCCCTAATATTTCAAGAGGGTAGGAGAAGAGTTCATCAACAAGATTAATTTCCAAAGTAGTAGGGATTTCAAGCCCCGGTTGGAGTGCAATCAAGGCTCAAGCATTCATGTGGGGTACCAATCTAGTAGTATCATCCATCCTTATGAGCTTACCCAAAGGCTCATAAAACAACACATATTTGCCGATATTTGCGCAACTTCAATAAACAACACATATTTCTGCAAAGGCATAAAACACATGTTATTCATTGTGTTTATCCAAAAGCATTTGAACAATTTCATTGAGCGTCATAAATTTGAACGTTCAAGTGTGGAAAATTCAATGCAATGCCATGGACAGACTTTGAACGTCATAAATTTGAACAAGTGCGGATATTTCTTTCTATCTAGAAGTGTGGACAATTGAAATAAGCATGACTCTAGTGATACAATCGCGGATAATTTCAATGGACGAGATTTTTCCCCACTTTCACCCCACGGAGAGCATTCACAATTATAAATCATCTGTATTCACCATTATTTTCTCACAGAGAGACTGCAAAATTGAAGGAAGAGTAGACAAGTGTTGTGCAATTTGCAATGAAGATTGTGATGATGATGTTGTCGTCAATAGTAATGATAATGATAATGATGATGTTGTCGTCAATAGTAATGATAATGATAATGGTAATGGGTAAGTGCACAAAGATGGGGGACCAAAAAGGGGGTATAAGATGCCACTTTTTTCCTGAAATCAGCAAACTCTGAACTTCAACAACAAATTGAAGATAGTTAGACTCAAAATTTTAAGATGCGACAAAAACAAGAGTTGTAATACTCTAAATCTAGTTCCTAAACTACTAACTTATTTTGAAAATAGTGCAGATTAAGGCCCTCAAAAAGGGGGAGCACAAAAAGTGGTCCTATTTTTTGTGAAAAAACATAACATAGCGTCTGGTGTGCTCCCCCTAAAATGTTAACTTTTTTTTTGAATTTTTTTAATCGCTCCGGTGAGAAGTTAGCGAACACCACGTAGTTTATCCCAAAATTTTTTGGTAATTTTTTGATGAATGTATAATTTTTTATGAATTTATGAAGTGCACACATCCTAAAAACATGAAATTTCTATGTGCTCCCCCTAGAAATCATTTAAAACTAATCAAAAATCAAATTTATTTTTTTTAAAGTGTGTAGAATGGAGTCTAGTTTCTAAAAATGTAACTTGTTGCAAAATTTGATGAACGAGCCAAAATCTATGCCCAAAATACTAAATGTTGGTTTTTTTACAAAAAATAGACATACACACAAAAGAAATTAGAGTTGAAAAACTTAACATAATCAAAATTCAAAATAAATTATATGCTTAGATAGCTAACAGAGAGATCTACAATATCATGTTGTCTGATTTTTACGTTCTTGAACTACGAGTAAACCTGACGAGGAGCACACAAAAAAACATGTTATTTTTTTTATGTTTGCTGGAAAACATGTCTCAGGCTTGTTTGAATCGTCCAAGCCTTTGGGTTGGATTTCCAAGGCAAATCCAAGCCTTAGGATTGGTAAATTCCAATGCCTTGAAAAGCGCATGTGCCCTATAGGGTGCACGCGCTATAGCGCGAGCACGCTATTGAAAACTATGGCTTTCATAGCGTGTGCGCGCTATGAAAGTCATAGTTTTCAATAGCGCGCTCGCGCTATAGCGCGTGCACGCTATATTGAATTGAGAGGAAAAGAGAGAGATAGAGAGCACTCTCTCTTCCTCTCTCTCTCTTTCCAAAATAGAGATTCTCTAAAATTTGTATACAAAGGCATCCTACAAGAAGGATGAAATGTTTCCTAAAGAATATCCACAATTCATATACAAAAGCATCATACAATAAAAATGACAAAAAATAATAGCTAAAAGGTAAAATTTACCATTAACGTCGATAGCACCAAGGTCATATCCACTGTCAAATCTTGGCCTATGATGTGAAAAATAAGCAAAGCAAGTGAAATGAAAGGGAAGGGATAGATCAAATAGCGAAGGTGCATCAAATCGGATCCAAATTTCAACCCTTTTATGGATTTACAGGTTTAATTGCGAGCCCATGGAATTGGCTAAGAGAAAAATGTGATTGTATATCAACTGATTACAAAATGTGCAGTTGAGGAGAAAATATTGCAATGATGAAGAAGAAAATTGGCTATGGAAAATCTAGTTATGAATTTTCTTAAGAATGAAACTATTAAGGAATTGCATGATATATCACTCAATGGTGCAAGGAATATTCTTGATGAACATGGGATTGCAGTTACATCTATTCAATATACCGAAGAAGATATAGAAAATCTTCTTAATAGAGAGATTAATGTGAGAGAAAGGGACATTTTAGAATCTAATGGTGATTTTTGGTGCCATCGAAGGTATGCCAATTACTTAGGATGAAGAGTAAAAGCCCACAATTAATGGAAAAGAGTGGGAAGAGCTTCTTGGACCCATGTCATGATAGAAGTTATAGATAAGGAAGAAGAGCTAGGAAGGGGAAAGCGGCAAAAGAAAGAAGTAAGATATGCATGTGAGCCTATGTTAGATGATGATGATGACATGAGTACTCGCCATTTGCTAGTAGCTCAAGTAGTGACAGAAGCTCTTCAGTGCACATGTACACTAGAACACAAAAATTTCAGATAGAGAAGTAACAAGTGCTGTGGAATTATCATAGAGCAATGTGAAATGAAGCCTCAAATTGGTTCATTAGCAAGAAAATAATTTGGCCATGCACTTCATTCTAGCACCACAAATATTTCTATTAGAAATGCCTATTCATCAATGGTCTTACATTTACGGGACTTGGGAAACCTAGTTACTCATGTTGGGCAATATCCCTCAAATTATGTAAGTTCATTGGCACCTTTGGAAAGGTAGTCTCACTCCTCATTTTATAACAAAGGGTAGTCATCTATGGTCCAAGGTTATAATTCAACTGACAAACAAAGAGCTTCTCAAGGTACTGATCTCTTTCGTAGAGAAGTTCCCAATTCATCTCAAGGTTCTCATTTAGGTGAGCAACTCCTCAAAGGTCCTCAAATAGACCCATTCAATATCCCAAATTGGTAAAAGGGTAGATGCAATTTTGGAAAGAGTGGGAAGAGCTTCTTGGACCCATGATAGAAGTTACAGATAAGGAGGAAGAGCTAGGAAGGGGAAAGCGGCAAAGGAAAAAAGTAAGATATGCGTGTGAGCCTATGTGAGATGATCATCATGAGTACTCACCATTTGCTAGTAGCTCAAGTAGTGACAGAAGCTCTTCAGTGGACATGTACACTGACACAAAAATTTTAGATAGAGAAGTAACAAGTGTTGTGGAATTATCCATAGAGCAATGTGAAATGAAGCCTTGAAAATTGGTTCATTAGTAGGCAAAGAATTTGTTCATGCACTTCAATCTAGCACCACAAATATTTCTATTAGAAATGCCTATTCATCAATGGCCTTACATTTACGGGACTTGGGAAACCCGGTTACTCATGTTGGGCAATATCCATCAAATTATGTAAGTTCATTGGCACCTTTGGAAAGGTAGTCTCACTGGACTCATTTTACAACAAAGGGCAGCCATCTATGGTCCAAGGTTTTAATTCAGTTGACAAGTGGAGAGATTATCAAGGTACTGATCTCTTTCATAGAGAAGTTCCCGATTCATCTCAAGGTTCTCATTTAGGCAACCAACTCCTTGGAGGTCCTCAAATAGACCCATTCAATTTTTGAAATTGGTAAAAGGGTAGATGCAATTTTTGAAAGAGTATCCCAATTGAAGAGAAATGGAAATTCCAGTGAGCATAAAGTTATTGCAGATCCAATAGGTGTATCTCCTCTACTGACAAATATAATTGCTTCTAGAGACTTGAGTTTAAATGGAGACTGTTTGATCCCAAACATGCCCCAGTCGAGCAGATGAACCAGATGTTGCTTGAGTAAAGAAGATAGTGGTTTATTAAAGCATCTGCATTATCCCACTTGCTATCAATTCTCTCTCTCTCTCTCTCTAGATTGTCAAGGATTTCTAAAATTACAACTGCAAGTAAGAAAATATTGCATATTGCATGCTTCTATAAGCATGTGAAATATATAATCTATTCAAACTGATTTTTTTGTCTAAAACTGACACAAATCTCGGTGGATATTATCATGCTTAACATGATTTTCCAATGTTGTAGATATGCCATTGCCCTACTCTTTTGAGCATTGCAGGGCCTCTAGAATTGGTTTGGTCTGTCTTGGTTGTCTGTTGCCATTAGGTATCATAACATACATAGCTCTTAAACGTTGGGTTAGATATACATTTGGGTACATTTAGATATAAATTGGGTAGATTTGGTCTTTCTTGGTTGTCTGTTGCCATTAGGTATCATAACATATATGAGTGTATTTTATCCTCAGGCAGTCACTCATCATCCCACCATCAGTCTACGTAGGATGCATCCATCCTTATGTCAAACATGTCAAATCTAATCTTTTTCTTCAATCATCTAATTTTGGCAAAAGATATTTGTTACATTCATGTTGACATTAGTTCTTTTGGATTTTTTTATATCTTTCTTGGAGTTCTCTTGTTTAGTCTCCTCAAGGTTACCATGATCCTTTATATCATGGTGTGTCGTGAATGATGAAACTTGGGACTTGTTTATGGTTTTATTTTCTTTTGTGTGTGGTCTAAATTTGTTCCTTGCACTTCCACATGTGATTCCAATAGTCACATGGTGCACTAGGTCATATCTCTTGCTTGTGTTCTTCCAACATCATTTGCACCAAAGTCCTTTATGGATCTTGTGTGATGCCAGTCTAACAGTTTCTATTTGTCGTGTCATGTCCTATGCACTATTTATGCCACAACCTTGGCTCTTCATACCTTGGCTATTCACTGATGTTGCTAAATCAAAATAAGTGCTCGCTACATGACAAGCCATTTGCAAGGGTACTCAAGATCCATGATCATTTTTCATCACCATTTCGCTTGCATTTTTATTCACCCATAATTCATCCTAACCTAGTTGCTTTTCCTAATTAAGCCTTTTACCCCCATCCTTGATTATGTCTTGGGGAGGTAAACTATCAGAGCATTTTCATTCTTATCTAGTCTATCTGCATAGTTATCTAATTTGCATATATGTTATATTATGACATTCTCAAGTTTTAATTGTGAGTGAACAATTGTTTAACCCCGCCACTCTTAGTTGTATTTACCTCCTTTTGGGCCTAACATCTTTGTCACATAATCCCCTATGGATGAGGTTCCCTCTCCTTGTACCTTCATGGATGCTCTAGTCCTCCATATTGGTCCATGTACTAGATGGTGGTTGTGGTACCAATGTTGTCTTTGTCCTTGTCCTAGTACTTGTGGTTGTGCTTATGCACCCTGATCAATGTCCATCATGGTAACACATCCCTACCCACTATCTCTTCCATATATCTAGGTTACCTATACCCATGGTCTTCCTCCATCTCCCCCTCTATCTTACCTAGCTACTCTTTTCTTGAACACCCTTTGGTAAAGTGTTTCTACTTGTCTTTGTACCCCCTCATAGGTGATGCTTCCTTTCTCTTCCTCCATAGTGCCACTACCACTGCTCTCCTCAAGCACTGAGCCAACTGGTATGCATCAACCTGGTGTCCTTGTATGTGCACCTCCCTCTTACACATCCATAGGGTAGGAATCCCTATCCTACACATATCTCTTGGTATCATCCTAACCCACCATATTGTATATGCTATAGTCACCCCTAGATTTGTTGGCCTAACACATAGATCCTAGTCAGATGACCTTATCTCAATCCACTCCCTCATGATCCCTCTCCAATCTAGAGTCCATCCAAACTATCCAACCATCTCCCATATCCAACCAAGGCTCAAACATACACATATTTATTGGTCTCTCAGTGCTACTGCTAGTGCCCGCGGCAAAATAAGTACTACTTGTAAGGACTACATTCATTCTCCTTACCCTTGTCTATCTCCCTTTCCCCTTCTCTCTCTCTCTCTCAACTTCTCCCTCTCTCCTTCTCTCCCTCTCCCTTTTTTATCACCTTCTCCCTCTCTCCCTTTTTCTTGTTTTATATAGCGCGTACGCGCTATGAAAAAGTAAAGACTATCACTCTAGTCTTTAGTTTTACATAGCACGTGCGCGCTATGAAAAACTAAAGACTATCACTCTAGTCTTAGTTTTACATAGTGCGTGCGCGCTATGAAAAAGTAAAGACGAGAGACTTTTAGTTTTGCATAGTGCGCTCGCACTATGCAAAACTAAAAACAACGGTTAAATTGGCCATGAAACTCGTGATTGAGGCCCACTTTTGTTGTTTTTGTTTGATTTTTGCATCTTAGCCGACAAGTTTTCTTCTTTTCATGGTGCTAAGTGACAAAAAAACATATTTTGTCAATTTGCACTATTTTATTGTTTAAAAGTCAACATCAAATTGCGAAGGTCAATCATTATCAATGAAATTTATTGATTGAGGTAAGTTTTTTAGTTTTTTACATGTCAAATGTGAATAAAGAGTGTTTTGGTTTATAATTGGTATGATATATACTTGTTCAATGCATAATTTGATATAATTATAATAAATTTCTATTATAATTTGTCATATTGTAAGAGGTTTAAATTAGAATTTGACTTATTGTTTTACATTTATATTATATTTTTAAAATTGTAATCAATTCATATGTAGAAATCATCATCATACCAAGGAAACGAGCAAAGAATTTAACATCGGAAGAGCATGAAAGAGACAAAGAGAAGAAAAGGGAAAGAATGAGACAACTTCGTGAACACAAAAAATTAGAAACCATACAAGAAGATTTGTCTTTGGATGAGGAACATGAAACATCAATACAATGTAAAAGAGAATTGGAATTGGAAACAAAAAGACAACGAATGAGAAACTTGCGTGCAACAAGACAATTGAATTATGAAAATGCAAGGACATCATCTATGAGTTCCCAAGTTGAAGAGACATCGTCATCCAATGTTGGAGGCACACCAATGTATCATGTTGAAGGCACACCATTGTCTACTTCCGAAGGTGGAGGGACACCAATGTATCACGTTGAAGGCACACCATTGTCTACTTCCGAAGGCGGAGTCACACCAATGTGTCATGTTGAAGGCACACCATTATCTACATCTGAAGGTGTAGCAACCACATCGTCTCATGTTGATGACACTCAAGATGGTACGCAATTCACACATAATGTTTCTGATGCTCCTAGAATTATTTATAGAAAGCCAAAATATTCGATTGATATTGATACTAACATTTTGCAAGCAATGCCTGACAAGATTCCCAAGCGTACTTGTCAAAGAAATGCTAATCGTATTTGGAGATCATTTTTTGAGAATTTAAACATGACAGGAAGATGTCAACTATTTGTTGAAATGATGAGAAATCTTAAATTTAGGCCCATCATGAAGATTCTTGGGCTAAGAACAATGGATGAGTCCAACGAAAAATCTATTGTAAAGAATCTAATGACTGCATATGAGAGTGTGGGTTCTACATCACGCATGAAAGATAGTAATGTCACACGTTGTGTACTTACATCAACAATAGTAAGCAATCAAATGAAGAAATCTCGACTCATTAGAAAGACAAGCAAAACATTGAAAATAAGTAGAAAGTCTCTAATGAGAGCCCTGAGAAGGCGTAAAAGAGTGGAAGATCCAAATAGCAATGAGTTATGGGCATTTTCCGGTAGACTACCGCGAAAAGATAAAGCAATTGTTGAAGCTTTGAAATCATTGATTGAAGAATTTTGGAAGAATAATACACGAATATCTCCTAATCAAAGAGATGTTGTAAGAAGGAGGATTGGTAGTCGAATTCGTGTTCCACATCCAAAACATTTTTTGGATTCAACTCAGACACAATTCTTTTCAAAATTTATGCTTTCGTATCCTCAAATTAAAATTAGTCAGAGATATTTTGAAATGTGTAAACCTTTTTATGTCAAGATAAATCACACACGCACAACTTGTTGTTGTAGGGTACATATTGAATTTTCTAACCATTTTGAAGTTTATAGGAATATATGTGTAGCTTTGCACTCTAACAATGTTTTGCAGGATTGTAACATAAATGTCCCACCTAGATCTTCAAGGGAATTAATATCTACCATTTTATGTGAAAGAGTGGATGGTCAACAATTTTACAAGCTCTCATGCTTGAATGGTACATGCATAGATTGCGGAGGTTTGCGACGTTTGCCAATTTGTCAACATATGGAGAGTACGCATACAATTGGTAATGAAATAGTGGAATTTGGAAAATATAAGACCGTGACATACAATCTAAAAGATGGAAAAGAGGCTAAAAGATGTGATTTAGTAATTGAAAAAATTTCAGTGTATCAGTTCATGGACATTTTTTGTAAAAAAGTTATTTATGAGTATGCAAGGCATACACATAGAGCATGATGGTTAGATATGCAATTCAAGTTGTGCAAGGACACATTCGCACTTGAAACCATTGTTTCAGTTGTGGAGTTTGCAAAGAACTACACACTACAACCACAGAATGAGGTGCAAGCAAAGTATTACAGCTCTCAACAAGTTGCTATATTTGTTCATATAGCATTCATGCATGCACCAGACAGTACAGAGTAGAACAAGAAGATATTGAGGGAGTATCATTTTTATATCAGCGATGATCGCTCACATTCTACAGAATTTGTACATGGTTGCTTTCAACTATTTTATGGTCATTTGGTAAATAGGGGCATAAAATATCATCGACATATCATTTGGTCAGATAATTGTGCATCCCAATTCAAGAATTTGCGGATGTTTTATTGGTTGTGCAGGATGCATAAGATTACTGGAATTCAATATATGTGGAATTTCATAGAGGCCGGTCATGGAAAGGGAGAGCACGATGGCGCAGGTGCATGTATTAAAAGAGCTTTAGCACGTGAAGAATTAAAGTACACAGAGAAAGCAACATTGTCAGATGCGAGATGTATTGTCCAATGGTGTAATGCTACAATGGGTCCAGGTAATGAAGGTGAGTCTATGGTTCGTCAATTTTTTTGGTTTATGGATGAAACTAACATTGCACCATATGAGGATTGTTGTACATTGATAGGATCAAGTGAGCTACACTCTTTTAGAAGTTGTAATGCAGGTTCATGGAGTATCCACACACGACATATGGCGTGCTTTTGTTCATCATGTGTAGATGAAGATTGGGATGGGCATGAGTCAAAGGAATGGGTTGACGAATGGTATACACATAGTTTGAGTCCACTTGCCTCCTATCATCCCCATGAATCACTACAACTGACAAAAATGGAATCATCCATTGACTCTGATCGCTTATCTGATCTAGTACAACCAGGTCGGTATTTTCCACATATAAATAATCTCAAATTTAGTACTTTATCATAAATATTTAGTAAACTAATGTCCTCATTATGTTTATATCATTACAGGCCATGTTTTTGCTGTTATTGCACCTGAAGACAATGAAGAAGGGACAGATTATTATTTGTGTCGTTGTGTAGAGGCAAAAAAAGAAATTGGATCACTCAGTTATTGATGGTGAAGAATTGGAATACCCTATAGGAGCAGTGGTTGTAACTGGTACATGGCTTAGACGGTATGCTATGAAGAACCCTAGGTTGTGGTTGTTTGAGGATTGGGAGACACACAGAAAGATTCTTCATTATTCAAACCTCGTCGTTGCATCAAATGTCCACTTAATCAGATATGGGGGAAGACCGCAAAATAAAACTCTTTGGAAGGTTCTTAAGTCAGACCACGAGGCAATACTTGAGACAATCAAGGGTAGGGCAGACCCAATTGGTACATTGGACTAAATGGAGATACAAAATATCGTAACATGTCAAATTTATATAGCATTGTAAATTGGGTGGATTGTAAATTGCTCATGTATTACCCCGTATGTATAACGAGAAGTTTGTAGCATTTAATGACCATCCTTTACTTCATTCTCTCCTTTCATACCATCTTGATGCAGAGCTCTCCACTATCACCTTAAATATGCTAACTCAACTTGAGGATTCAACAAGTAACTTGGAATCAACTCAAGGAATTAGTCCTATTGAAAGATCAAATGGAGTTCTCTGACTTTTTGACTAGGCCAATTATGGTGCAGGGCACCCTCCACTAGTAGAAATTTGTGTTGCTTTGTTAGTGTTTGTAATAAATAGGATGGATATGTATAGATCATCCTAATTTTGGTTTGGAATCCTAATGTGTGATCAAGGATCTTTTGGCAAAGTTATAAACCTAAGATACCTTAGGTCACAGGGCTCACTTAGATAGTGACAAATTGCTAGGTTAGATTTGTGAGGTTTTAAAGGTTAATTGGCCTAGGAAATTGGCGTGCAAGTCTAGTTTACTATGGTATGGTTGTAAAAAGAACAAATCAAGAGTTGTTTCAGAGTCCTTAGGTCATATGAGGACCATCTACATGCTTGGTAGTGGTTAGGAAGTCCACTAGTGAAGAGTTCTAACTAAAGGCCAGGTTTAGGCGTAGGAAATTGGCGTGCAGATTTAGTTTGCTATGGTATGGTTGTAAAGGGAACAAACCAAGAGTTTTTTCATAGTCCTTAGGTCATATGAGGACCATCTACATGCTTTGGAGTGGTCAGGAAGTCCACTGGTGAAGATTTTTAACTAAAGGCTAGGTTTAGGCCTAGGAAATTAGTGTGCAGGTCTAGTTTGATATGGTATGGTTGTAAAAGTAACAAACCAAGAGTTGTTTCAGAGTGCTTAGGTCATATGAGGACCATCTACATGTTTGGAAGTGGTCAGGAAATCCACTGGTGAAGAGTTCTAACTAAACGCTAGGTTTAGGCCTAAGAAATTGGTGTGCAGGTCTAGTTTGCTATGGGATGATTGTAAAGGGAATGAACCAAGAGTTGTTTCAGAGTCCTTAGGTCATATGATGACCATCTGGATGCTTGGGAGTGGTCAAGAAGTCCACTGGTGAAGAGTTCTAACTAAAGGCTAGGTTTAGGCGTAGGAAATTGGCGTGCAGTTCTAGTTTGCTATGGTATGGTTGTAAAGGGAACAAACTAAGACTTGTTTCAAAATCCTTAGGTCATATGAGGACCATCTACATGCTTGAGAGTGGTCAGAAAGTCCACTGGTGAAGAGTTCTAACTAAAGGCTAGGTTTAGGCCTAGGAAATTAGCGTGCAGGTCTAGTTTGATATGGTATGGTTGTAAAAGTAAAAAACTAAGAGTTGTTTCAGAGTTCTTAGGTCATATGAGGACCATCTACATGCTTTGGAGTGGTCAGGAAGTCCATTGGTGAAGAGTTTCAGCAATAAGTCACTTTTAGGCCTAGTTTCCCTAAAGCCAAAAAGACATTGAACTTTGATTAAGTGTCTAACCTTGCAAAGGGAGTTTATTAGGATAGAAAATCACTTAATTGATTGTGTTACATCATCCTAAGAGATTGGGAATACCCATAAGTCATTACAGGTGATTGGTGAATTGTGGGAGTCAAGTGAAGGGCACACTACTTTTCGGCTGTCACCTCTGCATTAAATTAGGTCTGTGTCCAAGGTGAGTGTTAGGTTGTGCTGGAGTGGATTTGGAAAACAAGGCTTTGGGATGTTAAATAACTTCCAAGTGGGTGTCTAAAAATATCCTGATTGTGTCAAGATACCAAGTTGTGAATAAGTTAGAGTGAAAAATCGAGGTTGAGAAGGCTACAAGGAAAAGTGCGTGCAGGTCTAGTTCACTATAGTATGATCTTAATGAGAATGAACTAGTTGTTATTTCAGAGGCCTTAGGTCAAATGAGGACCATTTACATGCTTGGGATTGGTTAGGAAGTCCACTGGTGAAGAGTTTCAGCAATAAGTCACTTTTAGGCCTAGTTTCCCTAAAGTCAAAAAGACATTGAACTTTGATTAAGTGTTTAACTTTGCGAAGGGAGTTTATTGAGATAGAAACTCACTTAATTGATTATGTTACACCATCCTGAGAGATTGGAAATACCCTTAAGTCATTATAGGTGATTGGTGAATTGTGGGACTCAAGTGAAGGGCACACTACTTTTCGGCTGTCACCTCTGAATTAAATTAGGTCTGTCTCCAAGGTGAGTGTTAGGTGGTGTTGGAGTGGAGTTAGAAAACAAGGCTTTGAGATTTTAAATAAATTCTAAATGGGTGTCTAAAAATATCTTAATTGTGTCAAGATACCAAGTTGTGAAGAAGTTAGAGTGAAAAATTGAAGTTGAGAAGGCTACAAGAAAATTATCGTGCAGGTCTAGTTTGCTATGGTATGGTTGTAAAAGGAACAAACCAAGAGTTATTTCAGAGTCCTTAGGTCATATGAGGACCATCTACATGCTTGGGAGTGGTCAAGAAGTCCACTGGTGAAGAGTTCTATTTAAAAGCTAGGTTTAGGCATAGGAAATTGGTGTGCAGGTCTAGTTTGCTATGGTATGGTCGTAAAGAGAACAAACCAATAGTTGTTTCAGAGTCCTTAGGTCATATGCAGACCATCTACATGCTTGGAAGTGGTTAGGAAGTCCACTGGTGAAGAGTTCTAACTAAAGGCTAGGTTTAGGCCTAGGAAATTGGCGTGCAGGTCTAGTTTGCTATGGTATGGTTGTAAAAGAAACAAACCAAGAGTCTTATCAGAGTCCTTAGGTCATATGAGGACCATCTACATGCTTGGGAGTGGTCAGCAAGTCCATTGGTGAAGAGTTATAACTAAAAGACAGGTTTAGGCGTAGGAAATTGGCGTGTAGGTCTAGTTTGCTATGGTATGGTTGTAAAGAAAAAAAACTAAGAGTTTTTTCAGAGTCCTTAAGTCATATGAGGACCATCTACATGCTTGGGAGTGGTCAGGAAGTCCATTGGTGAAAAGTTTTAACTAAACGCTAGGTTTAGGCTTAAGAAATTGGTGTGCAGGTCTAGTTTGTGATGGGACGATTCTCAAGGAAACAAACCAAGAGTTGTTTCAGATTCTTTAGGTCATATGAGGACCATTTGCATGCTTTGGAGTGGTCAGGAAGTCCACTTGTGAAAAGTTATAACTAAAGGCTAGGTTTAGGCCTAGGAAATTGGTGTGCAGGTCTAGTTTGCTATGGGATGATTGTAAAGGGAACAAACCAAGAGTTGTTTTAGAGTCTTTAGTTCATATGAGGACCATCTACATGCTTGGGAGTGGTCAGGAAGTCCACTGGTGAAGATTTCTAACTAAAGACCAGGTTTAGGCCTAAAAAATTGGCGTGCAGGACTAGTTTGCTATGGTATAGTTGTAAAGGAAATAAACCAAGAGTTGTTTCAGAGTTGTTAGGTCATATGAAGACCATCTACATGCTTGGGAGTGGTCAGGAAGTCCACTGGTGAAGAGTTCTAACTAAAGACTAGGTTTAGGCCTAGGAAATTGGCGTGCAGGTCTAGTTTGATATGGTATGGTTGTAAAAATAACAAACTAAGAGTGTTTTCAGAGTTTTTAAGTCATATGAGGACCATCTACATGCTTTGGAGTGGTCAGGAAGTCTATTGGTGAAGAGTTTCAGCAATAAGTCACTTTTAGGCCTAGTTTTCCTAAAGCCAAAAAGACATTGAACTTTGATTAAGTGTCTAACTTTGCAAAGGGAGTTTTTTGGGATAGAAACTCACTTAATTGACTGTGTTACACCATCCTAAGATATTGGGAATACCCATAAGTCATTACAGGTGATTGGTGAATTGTGGGAGTCAAGTGAAGGACACATTACTTTTCGGCTGTCACCTCTGCATTAAATTAGGTCTATGTCCAAGGTGAGTGTTAGGTTGTGCTGGAGTGGAGCTGGAAAAAAAAGCTTTGAGATGTTAAATAACTTTGAAATGGGTGTCTAAAAATATCCTGATTGTGTCAAGATACCAAGTTGTCAATAAGTTAGAGTGAAAAATTGAGGTTGAGAAGGCTATAAGGAAAAGTGCATGCAGGTCTAGTTCACTATAGTACAGTCTTAATGGGAATGAACCAGTTGTTATTTAAGAGGCCTTAGGTCAAATGAGGACTATTTACATGCTTGGGATTGGTCAGGAAGTCCACTGGTGAAGAGTTTCAGCAATAAGTCACTTTTAGGCCTAGTTTCCCTAAAGTCAAAAAGACATTGAACTTTGATTAAGTGTCTAACTTTGCGAAGGGAGTTATTGGGATAGAAACTCACTTAATTGATTGTGTTACACCATCCTAAGAGATTGGGAATACCTTTAAGTCATTACAGGTGATTGGTGAATTGTGGGAGTCAAGTGAAGGGCACACTACTTTTCGGCTGTCACCTCTACATTAAATTAGGTTTGTGTCCAAGGTGAGTGTTAGGTTGTGCTGTAGTGGAGTTAGAAAAAAAGGCTTTGGGATGTTAAATAACTTCCAAATGGGTGTCTAAAAATATCCTGATTGTGTCAAGATACCAAGTTGTGAATAAGTTATAGTGGAAAATCGAGGTTGAGAAGGCAACAAGGAAAAGTGCATGCAGGTCTAGTTCACTATGGTACGGTCTTGATGGCAATGAACCAGTTGTTATTTCATAGGCCTTAGGTCAAATGAGGACCATTTACATGCTTGGGATTGGCCAAGAAGTCCACTGGTGAAGAGTTTCAACAATAAGTCACTTTTAGGCCTAGTTTCCCTAAAGCCAAAAAGACATTGAACTTTGATTAAGTGTCTAACTTTGGGAAGGGAGTTTATTGGGATAGAAACTCACTTAATTGATTGTGTTACACCATCCTAAGAGATTAGAAATACCCTTAAGTCATTACAGGTGATTGGTGAATTGTGGGACTCAAGTGAAGGACACACTACTTTTCGGATGTCACCTCTGCATTAAATTAGGTCTGTCTCCAAGGTGAGTGTTAGGTGGTGTTGGAGTGGAGTTGGAAAACAAGGCTTTGAGATCTTAAATAACTTTTAAATAGGTATCTAAAAATATCTTGATTGTGTCAAGAAACCAAGTTGTGAAGAAGTTAGAGTGGAAAATCGAAGTTGAGAAGGCTACAAGAAAATTGGCGTGTAGGTCTAGTTTGCTATAGTATGGTTGTAAAAGGAACAAACCAAGAGTTTTTTCAGAGTCCTTAGGTCATATGAGGACCATCTACATGCTTGGAAGTGGTCAAGAAGTCCACTGGTGAAGAATTTTATTTAAAAGCTAGGTTTAGGCATAAGAAATTGGCGTGCAGGTCTAGTTTGCTATGGTATGGTCGTAAAAGGAACAAACCAATAGTTGTTTCAGAGTCCTTAGGTCATATAAGGACCATCTACATGCTTGGGAGTGGTCAGGAAGTCCACTGGTGAAGATTTCTAACTAAAGGCCAGGTTTAGGCCTAAAAAATTAGCATGTAGGTCTAGTTTGCTATGGTATGGTTATAAAGGAAACAAACCAAGAGTTGTTTCAGAGTCCTTAGGTCATATGAGGACCATCTACATGCTTGGGAGTGGTCAGAAAGTCCACTAGTGAAGAGTTCTAACTAAAGGCTAGGTTTAGGCTTAGAAAATTAGCATGCAGGTCTAGTTTGATATGGTATGGTTGTAAAAGTAACAAACTAAGAGTTGTTTCAGAGTTCTTAGGTCATATGAGGACCATCTACATGCTTTGGAGTGGTCAGGAAGTCCATTGGTGAAGAGTTTCAGCAATAAGTCACTTTTAGGCCTAGTTTCCCTAAAGCCAAAAAAACATTGAACTTTGATTAAGTGTCTAACTTTGCAAAGGGAGTTTATTGGGATAGAAACTCACTTAATTGACTATGTTACACCATCCTAAAAGATTGGGAATACCCTTAAGTCATTACAGGTGATTGGTGAATTGTGGGAGTCAAGTGAAGGGCACACTACTTTTTGGCTGTCACCTCTGCATTAAATTAGGTCTGTGTCCAAGGTGAGTGTTAGGTTGTGCTAGAGTGGATTTGGAAAATAAGGCTTTGGGATGTTAAATAACTTCCAAATGGGTGTCTAAAAATATCCTGATTGTGTCAAGATACCAAGTTGTGAATAAGTTAGAGTGGAAAATCGAGGTTGAGAAGGCTACAAGGAAAAGTGCGTGCAGGTCAAGTTCACTATAGTATGGTCTTAATGAGAATGAACCAGTTGTTATTTCAGAGGCCTTAGGTCAAATGAGGACTATTTATATGCTTGGGATTGGTCAGGAAGTCCACTGGTGAAGAGTTTCAGCAATAAGTCACTTTTAGGCCTAGTTTCCCTAAAGCCAAAAAGACATTGAACTTTGATTAAGTGTCTAACTTTGCGAAGGGAGTTTATTGGGATAGAAACTCACTTAATTGATTGTGTTACACCATCCTAAGAGATTGGGAATACCCTTAAGTCATTACAGGTGATTGGTGAATTGTGGGAGTCAAGTGAAGGGCACACTACTTTTCGGCTGTCACCTCTACATTAAATTAGGTCTGTGTCCAAGGTGAGTGTTAGGTTGTGCTGTAGTGGAGTTAGAAAAAAAGACTTTGAGATGTTAAATAACTTCCAAATGGGTGTCTAAAAATATCCTAATTGTGTCAAGATACCAAGTTGTGAATAAGTTATAGTGGAAAATTAAGGTTGAGAAAGCGACAAGGAAAAGTGCATGCAGGTCTAGTTCACTATGGTACGGTCTTGATGGCAATGAACCAATTGTTATTTCAGAGGCCTTAGGTCAAATGGGGACCATTTACATGCTTGGGATTGGCAAAGAAGTCCACTGGTGAAGAGTTTCAGCAATAAGTCACTTTTAGGCCTAGTTTCCCTAAAGCCAAAAAGACATTGAACTTTGATTAAGTGTCTAACTTTGCGAAGGGAGTTTATTGGGATAGAAACTCACTTAATTGATTGTGTTACACCATCCTAAGAGATTGGGAATACCCTTAAGTCATTACAAGTGATTGGTGAATTGTGGGAGTCAAGTGAAGGGCACACTACTTTTCGACTGTCACCTCTGCATTAAATTAGGTCTGTCTCCAAGGTGAGTGTTAGGTGGTGTTGGAGTGGAGTTGGAAAACAAGGCTTTTGGATCTTAAATAACTTCTAAATGGGTGTCTAAAAATATCTTGATTGTGTCAAGATACCAAGTTGTGAAGAAGTTAGAGTGGAAAATTGAAGTTGAGAAGGCTACAAGAAAATTGGCGTGCAGGTCTAGTTTGCTATGGTATGGTTGTAAAGGGAACAAACTAAGAGTTGTTTCAGAGTCCTTAGATCATATGAGGACCATCTACATGCTTGGGAGTGGTCAAGAAGTCCACTAGTGAAGAATTCTATTTAAAAGCTAGGTTTAGGCATAGGAAATTGGCGTGCAGGTCTAGTTTACTATGGTATGGTCGTAAAAAGAACAAACCAACAGTTGTTTTAGAGTCCTTAGGTCATATAAGGACCATCTACATGCTTGGGAGTGGTCAGGAAGTCCACTGGTGAATATTTCTAACTAAAGGCTAGGTTTAGGCCTAAGAAATTGGCGTGCAGGTCTAGTTTGCTATGGTATGGTTGTAAAGGGAAAAAAACAAGAGTTTTTTCAAAGTCCTTAAGTCATATGAGGACCATCTACATGCTTGGGAGTGGTCAAGAATTCCACTGGTGAAGAGTTCTAACTAAAGGCTAGGTTGAGGCTTAGGAAATTGGTGTGCAGGTCTAGTTTGCTATGGGATGATTGTAAAGGGAACAAACCAAGAGTTTTTTCAAAGTCTTTAGGTCATATGAGGACCATCTACATGCTTTGGAGAGGTCAGGAAGTCCACTGGTGAAGAGTTCTAACTAAAGGCCAGGTTTAGACCTAGAAAATTGGTGCGCAGGTCTAGTTTGCGATGGGATGATTCTAAAGGAAACAAATCAAGAGTTGTTTCAGAGTCCTTAGATCATATGAGGACCATCTACATGTTTGGAAGTGGTCAGGAAATCCACTGGTGAAGAGTTCTAACTAAACGCTAGGTTTAGGCCTAGGAAATTAGCGTGCAGGTCTAGTTTGCTATGGGATGATTGTAAAAGGAATGAACCAAGAGTTGTTTCAGAGTCCTTACGTCATATGAGGACCATCTGGATGCTTGGGAGTGGTCAGGAAGTCCGCTGGTGAAGAGTTCTAACTAAAGGCCAGGTTTAGGCGTAGGAAATTGGCGTGCAGTTCTAGTTTGCTATGGTATGGTTGTAAAGGGAACAAACTAAGACTTGTTTCAGACTCCTTAGGTCATATGAGGACCATCTACATGCTTGGGAGTGTTTAGGAAGTCCACTAGTGAAGATTTCTAACTAAAGGCTAGGTTGAGGCCTAGGAAATTGGCGTGCAGGTCTAGTTTGCTATGTTATGGTTGTAAAAGGAACAAAATAAGAGTTGTTTCAGAGTCCTTAGGTCATATGAGGACCATCTACATGCTTCAGAGTGGTCAAGAAGTCCACTGGTAAAGAGTTCTAACTAAAGGCTAGGTTTAGGCCTAGTGTCCCTAAAGCCAAAACGGTATTGAAGTTTGATTATTTTGGGTTTGGAACAGAATTGTGGGTGATATAATAACATCATAACATAATTTTTCATCTATATTGAATGATTATATAATCTATTTTGCTTCAAATTTGGAAAGTTGCTGTAGGTGGTCATTTTGGTGCATTGAAATAACTCTATTTTGGTCTTTTTGATGATATAATGGGCCATTCAATGAATTTAAATAATGTTTTTCATTGAATGGACCCTATGTAACATATGTATGATGTTACTAACCATTTGGATGCAGGATAAGTTGTTTTAGTGGGTGTACACCATGACGAAGAGTGGGAAAATGATACAAAATTGATGCCACAAGTGTAGCAGCAAAGGATCCGCCTTAACAAGGGTATAATTTTATTTGAAACAGCAGAAGTATATGTCAAATGAAAGGTGAATCCACAAGGAGGAGTTCTGAAAATGAGTTTTGAGTTGTTTTTAATAAGGCCCTAGTTTTGAAGGCCTAGAGGGAGCAATTTGGGGCTTTTGGGTATAGAAAGCCTATAGGATCCAATTGACTTCAAATTTTTCTAATTGGGACCATATTAGCACTCTATGAAAAGTGGTAAGGTTTGGTGTTAAGTTTTTAATAGGGTTCCTTTGTAAAAGTGACCTATTACGTCTAGGAAGGAAAGTGGAGCAGCAGTTTTTGGGGGTTGTGTTCCAAATTAACCCTACCTAATTCTGAGATATGTTTTGTAAAACCATAAAAGGTATCTGAATATGTAATTTATTTTGGAAGTGTTTTGGGAAAACTAAGAGTTATTTGGGAAAAACTCGCTGGTTAAGACTACAAGGATAGAGAGCCTAGAGTGTGGATTGAGGGTAAGATCTTGGAGTAGGACTTCAAGAACCACTTGAACATTGTTAGATTCATATTTTAAGCCATATTGAATCCCTATAATAGTAAGGTAGTTGGGAGAAGTCAGATTGATAGGTTAGTGGCATATTGGCACTTGAGGCCACTTGGGTAAGGAACACCTTTGAGGAAACTAAGAAAACTTTATTTATAAAATAACCCCAATCTAACCTACCTATTTGCATCAAATTTTCAACCAAGCTATAAACAAATTGTTGAAGCATTAGTATCTGGATTTGTTAGAATTTCTTTAAAAAATTATTATTGCAAGAACAAGAGCCACTTAGGCTTCTTACATATTATATTTATACATTTATGCATTCATTTCATTACTTTTGTTATTATTACAGTTAAGGAATTGACTTTTATTGAGGACAGTGACTGGCATTTGTAGCACAGTTAGCAAGTTAAACATACAAGCATAACTATAAGGCATGGGAAATTTACAAAGCAAAGACATGAACATAAACATAATTTAGTATACATCAATACGCCAAACACATGAATTGCATACCTAAAACATAAAAAATATATATTCGTAGGGCATGAAGTCAAATATATATGTCCAATAATGTCATACATTGAATATATTTAGTAAAACTGGCTTCCTCAAAGCCAAATGGATGTACAACGTATCACTGATACAATATACAAAAAATATGTCCACTAATGCCATATAGGCATACAATCCATATCCCTAATCTAGTCCTTTCCCGCTAGGGGAAGAAAACAAATCCCGAGCTGTCTTCAATTGTCACGTCGATGGAGATGCAGTGGATGCCATAGTCTTCTGAGTGCGCTCACTCGTCCTCCTATCTAGACTCTTCTGTAGCTCGACTTGATAAAAAATAAAATTAGATAGAGATAACTAATATACATCAAAATTGAATTATACAATGACATAAAATTGAATATTGGCTTACCGCTAGCAGATAGTCACTATGTTCATCCACCGAAGGCGCATGCTGGCGATCTGGAGTCATAAGTCCCTACAACAATGATCAAAATAATAATTAAAATACATACATGGATATCATTATAAAATTTAATACAAACTATTAAAATAACAATTAAAGTTAAGTGATCTCTTTCATACCTCAGTCAGTGCTTCAGAACTAGCTACTACTGCAGCTACTCCGCGATCCAAAGTATCACGGACAGAAGGAGGAGTCTCTGATGTCAAAAGCTGAAAATGAAACAAAAAAATTAAATTATGTAGTTATCAAGATTACATATATTTTTTACAACCCTACTAATGAGTAAATGATACCTCTGTGAAGGTTCCACCGCGTCCTCCGGTGTGTGGCGGCGAAGTGTAAAAGGGGACATTAGGATCATTGCCACTTCCACCGCCACCATCACTGTCACTGACACTCTTGCCCTGAATTTTCATCATAAACAATAGATACTACAAATTAAATAGTTATTCTTTTATAAATGAAATATGATCAAAGCAATTTCATGAACTTGGAAATATTTACCTGTGTGTCAATGCCAAATGTCGTATTTAGAAAGCTATCGGTCATAAATCCAGGATCATCTTCCTCTCTCTCGCCAGTACCATATGTGCACAAGCATCCACATGACCGACAAATATGGCCCCTCGAGGATTGACCATGGTCACCCTCAACTAAAGGAGTGGCACACTGAATGAGAGTCTGTATCAGAGCACTAATTGTGCCTAGTGTGTCTATCTCTACATGTTCCTTCACAACAGAAGGAATACTAACATGATCTGCCTGTGGCTTTCCAATAACAGGCCTAGGTGCATTAGGGTCACGATGTGCCCCTTCTCGATCAAATGATGACCCCCCTCCTCTACCCTGAGAATCTAGAATGTCAAAATAATTTGGCACCTCTTTGAGTACAAACTCACAATAGAGTTTCCTCAAGAAATATATAGGAACTTCATGATTGTTACAAGGAGGCGCATCAAAGACCATCCACCATCTATCCCAAAAATTATTTTTAATGTCTTCATTTGTGCACCAATGAATTGGGAACCTCTTTGTTGTAGTTCTAAGAGTATTTGCGTCCCCTAGTTTTTTAAATAGAAAACAAATGTCATCTTTTGTGATTTTTTTCTTCTTTATGTCGGCATAAGATAATTTATTTGCATGATATCTTTTTTGTTCTTCTCTTTTATCCTGCCATATATTAAGTTGCTCACTAACCGCGCTTATGTGGGTCAAGATTGTTTCTAATGATTTTGCAAGACTTTCCCATCCCGGATTTGTACCTCTAGAATCTTTTAACCTACTAATTAAAGATTCTAATTCTTTTTGCCCTTTTTCAATTTGGTTCATCAAATTTTCTTGGGTTCCAGGAGGAGGTTTCTCAATTGTTGGAGGAGGCAATTCAGGTTCATTTTGTTCTTCATGAGGAGATGGAGGGTTTGGAGGAGTGTTTGGTGGAGGGAGATTATTTCTTCCTGAAAATTGAAAAAATTACATTTTAAAATCTTCACTATACAAAAAATTTAAACAAAAATAAATTAAAGAAAAATAAATTGCAAAAAAACTAAAATTTTAAAACAAATAAGAGGCATAAGTTGTAGAAACACTTACCTCTTCTTCTGAATCAACTTCGTTGACGCGGTGGAGCCATTTGATCAATGGATGAAGGAAAATAATAGCAGCAGGTGGAAGGCGTGCGCGCTTTGGGAGGTTTTCTTCACTGCACACGCAGGTTTGAGAAAGCAAAATGAGTTTCGGGCTTTCTCAAACCTGTGTTTGCCATTTTTATTGGCTTTTTAAAGCGCGTGCGCGCTATAGCGCGCACGCGCTTTGTTTTGGATTGCCCAAGCCTAAGGCTCAGGCAACCCAAGCCATAGGGCGTGCGTGCTATAGCGCGCACGTGCTTTAGTGCATACGCACTATGTGCGATGGGGGGCCAAAAAGAAAAGTGGCATCTTTTTGGTCCCCCATCTTTGTGCATATACCCTAATGATGATGTTGTCGTCAATAGTAATGATAATGATGATGCCCAATTTGCAATGAAAGAGGGCCTCAACTTCACTTCCTCTTTCAACACCCTGCAATCCTGGAAGGGATTTAACTGTTGTGCATGGGAAGGAGTCACATGCCACCCAATCACTACCCACGTCATTTCCTTGGATCCCAGTCCTCGATCCCTCAATGCCTCATGGGATCTTGATCTCAATCTCTGGCCATTCATCTCATGGAGGGAACTTCGGGGAGGACTGTTCCAATTGCAGCATCTCCAGCGCTTGAACTTGACTTCGAATGCCTTCTTCCCTCCTCTTGCCATCCCTTCACACTTTCACAAGCTCAGCAATTTGAGGTATTTAAGCTTGTACAATTCTAACTTTATTGGTCAAATTCCAAAAGAGATCGGTAATCTGTCCAGCCTAACATATCTTGATTTGTATTGGAATATTTTGAATGGCTCTATTCCAACATCTTTGGGTAATCTGTCAAAGCTCACACATCTTGACTTGAGTCATAATTATTTGAATGGTACAATTCCAACATCTTTGGGTAAGTTGTCAAAGCTCATAGATCTTTACCTGAGTTCTAACTCTTTGAGTGGCACCATCCCAACATCTTTGGGTAAGCTATCAAAGCTTACATATCTTTACCTGAGTTATAACTCTTTGAGTGGCACCATCCCCACATCTTTGGGTAAGCTGTCAAAGCTCACAGATCTTTCACTGAGTTCTAACTCTTTGAGTGGCACCATCCCAACATCTTTGGGTAAGCTGTCAAAGCTCACAGATCTTTACCTGAGTTCTAACTCTTTGAGTGGCACCATCCCAACATCTTTGGGTAAGCTGTCAAAGCTCACAGATCTTGACCTGAGTTCTAACTCTTTGAGTGGCACCATCCCAACATCTTTGGGTAAGCTGTCAAAGCTCACAGATCTTTCCCTGAGTTATAACTCTTTGAGTGGCACCATCCCAACATCTTTGGGTAAGCTGTCAAAGTTCACAGATCTTTACCTGAGTTCTAACTCTTTGAGTGGCACCATCCCAACATCTTTGGGTAAGCTGTCAAAGCTCACAAATCTTGACCTGAGTTCTAACTCTTTGAGTGGCACCATCCCAACATCTTTGGGTAAGCTGTCAAAGCTCACAAATCTTGACCTGAGTTCTAACTCTTTGAGTGGCACCATCCCAAATATCTTAGGTAACCTCACCAAACTCACACAACTTTCTCTTAACAACAACCAATTAAGTGGAATTTACACACTTTCCTTTTTTGATAAAATCCCCAATATTCAAAGATTGGATCTTTCAAGGAATATGTTGACTATAAAATTCAATGCCACTTATATTTCCAATTTTCAGCTTGAATTCATAGATTTGGGATCTTGCAACATTGAAGGAGACTTTCCATCATTCATTTCAACTCAATACTCTTTAGCATCATTAGATTTGTCTCAAAACTCTCTGAATGGAAATATTCCTGATTGGCTCTGGGATTTTAGGTCCCTTTCTTATCTCAACCTTTCTTCTAACCAATTTGTAGGTAATCTTCCCTTCAAGCTGTTTGGAATTCAAGTTATTGATTTGCATAACAATAAGCTACAAGGAAACATTCCTTTTTCTTTACAAAATGTGAACTTGTTGGATCTTTCAAAGAATTTATTTGATGGACCCATTCCACATTCAATTTGTGAGTCAAATTACTTGCAGTTTCTAGACTTGTCAAATAACACACTTATTGGAAAGATTCCCTTGAGTTTAAACCAATGCTTTGCGTTATCCATGTTAGATCTAGAAAAAAATAATCTCACAGGCACAATTCCAAATATATTTGGGAACATAATTTCTCTAGAAACATTGAAATTGGGTCTAAATGAGCTAAAAGGGAGCATACCATCATCCCTTGTGACTTGTAGTTCTTTGGAGATCCTAGATGTGAGGAATAATAATATTCACGGGGGCATTCCTACTTGGATTGAAAGCTTAAAAAGTCTCCGCATCCTAATACTAAAATCTAATAAACTTGTTGGCAACATACCTTCAGAATTATCAAACTTACAAAAGCTTCAGATATTGGATATGTCAAGCAACAAAATTTGAGGTGGTATTCCAAGTGGCTTTATGAACTTGACTTCAATGGCAAATCAAACAGAAAGCACAAAAAATCTTGAACTAAATTTTATGAATGTGAGTGTGACTTATATAGATAGTATAATCATTAAGAACAAAGGACAAGATATGAAGTATGACCAAATTTTGAGATTGGTAAAATGTCTTGATCTATCAGATAACAATTTGTTAGGTATAATACCTCCTGATATTGAATCTCTCAAAGGATTGATAATTCTCAATGTTTCAAGAAATCATTTCAGTAGTGAAATTCCACAATCTTTGGGAGACATGGTATAGTTACAATCACTTGATCTTTCTAGAAATGAATTGTGTGGGATGTTTGCTATTGATCTGCAAAATCTCACATATTTGAGTTACTTTGATGTGTCACATAATAAGTTATGGGGAAGAATACCACAAGGGGGACAAATGATGACATTTGATTCCTCATCATTTTCCAACAATCCAAGTTTATGTGGCCTGCAAATCAATGTGTCATGCTCAGGAAATCATTTTGTTTCTCCTAGTGATGAAGAAAAAAATAAAGATGTGCTAGAGGAGGATATATGGTGGGATGTGGGAATGGGAATGGGAAATGCACTTGGGTTTTCAGTTCTGATTTGGGTGTTGTGGTTCTCCAAATCTTGGAGTGCAAAATCCTTCAGAGTTATGGATGATATTATTGATTCTCTTTTTCAAACATTTATAAAAAAATGGTGTCATACAAGATAAGATATTTTCTGATCTTCATCTATATATTCAACCCACCTTAAATTGTGATTTTCAGCCCACCAGGTGAGAAAAATAAGTTTAGTTCATATATTTTCCTTACAATTTTGATAATTTTATACAATAACTTAAAATAGTTTTTACTAATCTAATGAAGTCACTCTTCATGTATCTTTCACTCAGGTTTCAATCGCAAGTCAACAATGTCTCAAGTGGAGCAATATCCTATTGTCATGTTGGCACTTTCAGACTCACATGAGTACAAAGTCAATTAATATTTTCCCCTTATGTAATATGAAGCCTCAAGGTGCATAAACAATAGGCATATCTACTATTTTAGCATTTGAAATTGTTAAGAGACCAATAAGAATGCTTCCACTTTTAATATCTGCTACTTCAGCATTTAGAAGTGTTAAGCTTAATAAAATGTTTATTAATGCTTGGCTGGTAATATAGAAATAAGAGCAGAAAGTAGTCCTTAAAGGACTGTTCAGATCTGGTGGATATGAAATGAAATGGCATGGAGTATACGAAAGGTACATACATAGAATTGAATAATGTTGTTTTTTTAATCTTTAGAGTGGAATACAACTAGTAAATTGAAGTAAATTAATATACAAGTACTAAATAAGGAACTACTAATTAATTGATGCTTTTGGTATACAAGATTTTAGTTGAATTATTTTAGCAAAATTTTATTGAAGTTTGGGACAGTTGTGCATTCTCATATTGATCTATAATGAATTGATAAGGAGTGAAAAGTTTGTTATTATTAGTACTAGGTTATCGTCTAGAATAGATTTTTTTTTATGGACCCATTCCACATTCAATTTGTGAGTCAAATTCCTTGCAGTTTCTAGACTTGTCAAATAACACGCTTAGTGGAAAGATTCCCTTGAGTTTAAACCAATGTTTTGTGTTATCCATGTTAGATCTAGAAAAAAATAATCTCACGGGCGCAATTCCAAATATATTTGGGAACATGATTTTTCTAGAAACATTGAAATTGGGTCTGAATGGGCTAAAAGGGAGCATACCATCATCCCTTCTGAATTGTAGTTCTTTGGAGATCCTAGATGTGAGGAATAATAATATTCATGGGGGCATTCCTACTTGGATTGAAAGCTTGAAAAGTCTCCACATCCTAATACTAAAATCTAACAAACTTGTTGGCAACATACCTTCAGAATTATCAAACTTGCAAAATCTTCAGATATTGGATATGTCAAGCAACAAAATTTGAGGTGTTATTCCAAGTGGCTTTATGAACTTGACTTCAATGGCGAATCAAATGGAAAGCACAAAAACTCTTGAACTAAATTTTATGAATGTGAGTGTGACTTATATAGATAGTATAATCATTAAGAACAAAGGACAAGATATGAAGTATGAGAGAATTTTGAGATTGGTAGAATGTCTTGATCTATCAGATAACAATTTATCAGGCATAATACCTCCTGATATTGAATCTCTCAAAGGATTGACAATTCTCAATGTTTCAAGAAATCATTTCAGTAGTGAAATTCCAAAATCCTTGGGAGATATGGTACAGTTACAATCACTTGATCTTTCTAGAAATGAATTGTCTGGGACGTTTCCTATTGATCTACAAAATCTCACATATTTGAGTTACTTTGATGTGTCTCATAATAAGTTATGAGGAAGAATACCACAAGGGGGGCAAATGATGATATTTGCACAACTTAAATAAACACCACATATTTCATTCGATCTACAAGTGTGGAAAATTGAATGGAACTCCACTTTAAACAAAGTGAGGAAATACGCATGACTTTAGTGAATGATCTGGATAATTTCAATGGATGAGATTTCTCCCCACTTTCGCCCAGCGGAGAGTTATGATTATAAATCATCTATAGTCACCATTATATTCTCAAAGAGAGACTGCAAAATTGAAGGAAGAGCAGAGAAGTGTTGTGCAATTTGCAATGAAGATTGTGATGATGATGATGTTGCTGTTAATAGTAATGATAATGATAATGATGTTGCCTTGGATGCCCTGCACCTCCGCATGTCATGTGGATGAGAGGAATTCCCTACTAGATTTGAAAGAGCGCCTCAACTTCACTTCCTCCTTCAACACCCTGCAATCGTGGAAGGGATTTAACTGCTGCAAGTGGGAAGGAGTCACCTGCCACCCATTCACAACCGACATCATTTCCTTGGATCTCAGTCCTCAATCCCTCAATGCCTCCTGGTTTACTGATGTCAATTCCCCCTGGCCGTTCATGTCATGGAGGGAACTTCGTGGGGGACTATTTCGACTGCCGCATCTGGAGCACTTGAACTTGAGTGAGAGTGCCTTCTTCCCTTCTCTTCCCATCCCTTCACACTTTCACAAGCTCAGCAATTTGAGGTATTTAAGCTTGTACCACTCTAACTTCAATGGTCAAATTCCAAAAGAGATCGGTGATCTATCCAACTTAACATATCTTAATATGTATGGTAATTTTTACTTAGATGGCTCTATCCCATTATTTTTAGGAAATCTGTCAAAGCTTACAGATCTTGACATGGGTTCTAACTCTTTGAGTGGCAGCATCCCAACATCTTTGAGTAGGCTGTCAAAGCTCACATATCTTGACTTGAGGTCTAACTCTTTGAGTGGCACCATCCCAACATCTTTGGGTAAGCTGTCAAAGCTCACAGATCTTAATCTGTATTATAATTACTTGAATGGCTCTATTCCATTATCTTTAGGAAATCTGTCAAAGCTTACAGATCTTGATCTGAGTTCTAACTCTTTGAGTGGCACCATCTCAACATCTTTGGGTAAGCTGTCAAAGCTCATAGATCTTGACTTGAGGTCTAACTCTTTGAGTGGCACCATCCCAACATCTTTGGGTAAGCTGTTAAAGCTCACATATCTTTCCCTCAGTTCTAACTCTTTGAGTGGCACTATCCCAACATCTTTGGGTAAGCTGTCAAAGCTCACATATCTTTCCTTGAGTTCTAACTATTTGAATGGCACCATACCAACATCTTTGGGTAAGCTATCCAGCCTAACATATATTAACCTACCTTATAATTACTTGAATGACTCCATCCCATTATCTTTAGGAAGTCTATCAAAGCTCACAGATCTTGACCTGAGTTATAACTCTTTGAGTCGCACCATCCCAACATCTTTGGGTAAGCTGGAAAAGCTCACAAATCTTGACCTGAGGTCTAACTCTTTAAGTGGCACCATCCCAAACATCTTAGGTAACTTCACCAAACTCACACAACTTGCTCTTAACAACAACAAATTAAGTGGAATTTACACACTTTCCTTTTTTGATAAAATCCCCAATATTCAAAGCTTGTATCTTTCAAGGAATATGTTGACTATAAGATTTAATGCCACTTATATTCCCAATTTTCAACTTGAATTCATAGATTTGGGATCTTGCAACATAGAAGGGGACTTTCCATCATTCATTTCAACTCAATACTCTTTAGCATCATTAGATTTGTCTCAAAACTCTCTGAGTGGAAATATTCCTGATTGGCTCTGGGATTTTAAGTCCCTTTCTTATCTCAACCTTTCTTCTAACAAATTTGTAGGTAATCTACCCTTCAAGCTGTTTGGAATTGAAGTTATTGATTTGCATAACAATAAGCTACAAGGAAACATTCCTTTTTCTTTACAAAATGTGATCTTCTTGGATCTTTCAGAGAATTTATTTGATGGACCCATTCCACATTCTATTTGTGAGTCAAATTACTTGCAATTTCTAGACTTGTCAAATAACATGCTTAGTGGAAAGATTCCCTTGAGTTTAAACCAATGCTTTGCATTATCCATGTTAGATCTAGAAAAAAATAATCTCACAGGCACAATTCCAAATATTATTGGTAACATGATTTCTCTAGAAACATTGAAATTGGGTCTGAATGGGCTAAAAGGGAGCATACCATCATCCCTTCTGAATTGTAGTTCTTTGGAGATCCTAGATGTGAGGAATAATAATATTCACGGGGGCATTCCAAATTGGATTGAAAGCTTGAAAAGTCTCCACATCCTAATACTAAAATCTAGCAAACTTGTTGGCAACATACCTTCAAAATTATCAAACTTGCCAAATCTTCAGATATTGGATATGTCAAGAAACAAAATTTCAGGCGGTATTCCAAGTGGCTTTATGAACTTGACTTCAATGGAAAATCAAATGGAAAGCACAAAAACTCTTGAACTAAATTCTATGAATGTGAGAGTGACTTATATAGATAGTATAATCATTACGAACAAAGGACAAGATATGAAGTATGAGAGAATTTTGAGATTAGTAAAATGTCTTGATCTATCAGATAACAATTTGTCTAGTATAATACCTCCTAATATTGAATCTCTCAAAGGATTGATAATTCTCAATGTTTCAAGAAATATAGTACCATTAAAGCGAGAACAGTAAGCCAAAGAGAACTCGGTCTTTCAAATTCGATCAATGTTTTGCAATTTTTTGTACTATTAGTTTTCTTTTCATTAAATTTTGTTTCAAATTTGATTTTAGCAATCTGACATGAGAGAAGAGACAATATAGCACTCTTTTTAACCAAGATCTTCTCTAGTATGTGGGATTCTTGATGGTTATATATATATATATATATATATATATATATATATATATATATATATATATATATATATATATATATATATATATATATATATATATATATATATATATATATAGCTTGGAAGAAAATTATTTTCAATATATAAATTTTATTAAAATGTTTTATGTTATCAATATCATTAAAGTTTTAAACTCTACAGGAAAAATAGAAAATTTATTTTATGTTCAATTTGTAGTAATTTAATCTAATTATAAAAAATATAATTTTATTGTTAACACATTTAATTTCATGAGGGGGAAAACTTGCAAAGCAAATATCATTATGATTACAAATAAAATGTAAGCAAACAAAGAAGACTATTCAATGTTAATGAGTCAAAGAAAAAGAGTATTCAATACAAAGCGACTAGAGTGGAGAAGATTTATCCCCCACTTTCGTTAGTGGAATAAATGTAGAAAATGTAGAAGAAATACAGTTATTACTTCACTTATTCTTTCCTTAGATTTCATGTCATGGAGGGAGCTTCATGGGGGCCAAGTTTGATGTTACTTTTGTGACATAATATGAGGATTCTTAATCTTTAATGATTAGAGAATATCTTCTTCCCTTCTCTTATATCTTCTTTGAAGAGCACACAATTATACTGAGAGGGGGGGGGGGGGGGTAGTGAATCAGTATAATAAAAATTTTAACTTTAAAAACTTTATTCAAAGATAACTTTAAATTTTCAAACAAATAATTATGCACATGAACACAAATTTTACGTGGAAACTCAATATGGGAGAAAACCACAAAATAATTTTCTTTTATATAATACTTGTTCTTTACAAATTTTGTAGGCTCCAACCTACTAGAGGCTCCAACCTCTGAATTTATGAGCACCAACTCACTGGAAGCTCCAACTCCCACACTTTGCAGGCACCGACCTACTGGAAGCACCAACTCCCTCTGTTTGATTCCGAGCACCAACTCTTCTGCATATAAATTTTCTTTCCACTTTGACACTGTTGCTCTGTTCAACTGATGATGGACATTATTTTCTCCCTAAGTCAGCCAATATCTTTCTTCTTTTTCTTAAATATACATACATACATACATACATATATATATATATATATATATATATATATATATATATATATATATATATATTTATGATAGCATATTCATAAAAAATCTGAATATATTGACATTAATTCTTCTCTATTTTCATATTCTCTCTGCTCTTCTTTTTATTCCTTTTCTTGCTGACTTATTTTTGTTTCAAAAAAAATCAAATATATATATATACTCATTTTTGGATGAACCATTATGTCTCTTTGTAAAAAGTTTATAACTTTTTAAAAATGAAAAGGTGTCTTTTCATAAATATTATTAACTCTTTTTAAAGTTAATATCATTAACTTAAATTCTCCCCTTTTTAAAAAAAATTAATAATAATCTTTATCCTTTCATAATATATATACATCAGCCGCTGCAAAAAGATATCGACGTTTGATAATAAATAAAACATTATTTTATTTGCCTTTGATTATCGACTAGTATAATGTCTGTGCTGTATAATATGTCACCGCTGTCGATATATACTTTAACTTCATCGTTGATTAATTTTATCGCTGCATTATCAACTTGCGATATATATACTTTATAATATACCTGGGAATACCATTCTGAGTACTCCATTCTCTTATTTTGTCTATTGCAATATCAAATTTAAGACTTTTAAACCTTTGATTAGTTTGAACGCTACATATACGTATTGTCTTTAAAGACTGTTGCCGTGACTATTCTGAATGTCTTCATTGTTGCCGCTATTGTATACTATCGCATATAATATTATAAGACTTTCAAAAATAGTATGTACACATTTTAGTATCATAAAACTTTCAATATATATGTCTTTGTTTAATTATATATATCTGTACGTATCTTTGATATTCTTCTCTGATATTACATGGATAATACATTGTCTCTGATATTCTGTGTACGTCTGTATACATCTCTGTTGTATCATCGTCTGCTATGTATATTTATTTGATGTTACGTGTTCTGCTGCTTCATACCTCTATCTTCTTATCTCTGCATATCCTTCTTTATACATATATATCTCTTTTTTTTATATACTGTTCTGTATGTACATACATACGTTCTAATACACATATATATATATATTTATTACATTTTGATACATTTTGATCCTTATTAATTCTGTTCTGAACTATTATGTTATGTTCATATATTATGGTCTAATACATATATGATGTTATGATTCATATAATCATATATATGTTGTTATATTATTCTGTTCATATATGCTATAATAAACCGCTGTGTATGTACCATGTATGTACATTGTGTATATACAATATTATATACCTTCATATAATGTATGCATGTTCTTTGTATATTAATATCTTCTTTCATACTCTTTGTGACATCAATGACAATCTTCCATCATGCTTCCCTTCTCTTACCATCCATTTACACTTTCACAAATTCATAAAATTGAGGTACAAATTTCAATAGAGACTGGTAACATGTATAGCTTATCTCAATTTGTATTATAATGATTTAAATTGTGGGACTTACATTTTAATTCTTTGAATGACACCATTCCAACATCTTTAAATAAGCTATCAAAGTTCACAAATAACCTCATCAAACTCTCACAGCTTGAGGCCATTAATAATTTTGGATTTTCTATTCTAATTTGAGTGTTGTGCTTCTCCCAATCTAAAGTGCAAAATCCTTAAAAATTATGAATGGTACTAGTGATTCTCTTTTTAAAAACATTTAGAAAAATATTGTATCATATAAGATAAGATATTTTGTGATCATCATCTCCAGTACACCTATTTTCAACATAGCATAAATGCCATATTCAAACCATCACTAGAGAATAATATGTTTAGTTCACAAATTTGCTCTATGTTCTAATTATTTCTTATCATGTTGATGATTTTGTACAATTCTAATACAAAGTCTATACAATTCTAATGGAGGCTATCTTCATGCATCTTTTGACCAGGTTTTAATGGCAAGTCAGCAATGTCCCAATTGGAACAAGTCAATAGTCTCTTCACATAGTGGCTTCTAGAAATAGGCATATTGATTTCAAAACTTTCGGTACACGAGAAAACATAAGTCTATCATGTAATTTTAAATTTGTTTAGCTAAATTATGTTTGGGGATTTGTATATGAGGGATTTGCAATTGTAATCACCATCTTTAGTTCACAATTTCTAAGGGAATCCATTTGTTGTGTCCAAGTAAGGAGTGAGAGAAAGTATGTTATTCTGTCCACTTGCCGGTTTAGAACATTCAGTTAATGTTTCAAATTGTGAAGAAATGAAATAGTTCTCTAAAATAGTATTCTATTTTCTTGAGAGTGTAAAACAAACAACTAGTAAATTGAAGTCAAACGCAAGATTTTGAAGAAATAAGGAAATTGGTTTGCTATAATCTTTTTAATGGACAATAATAGTATGTGATATGTTTCAAGTATTTTTTTTTTTTTGCTTCTTGTTGGATTACATTCTTAGGAAAAGCTTTCTTGCATGTCAATTAAACACATAAAATATAAACACATTTTCCCGAGAAAAAGATTGTTGAAAAATTAAACAAGTCTTTTTTTATACTTGGGAGAGGCATTGCAGGGCACAACATCTTGATGTTGAAAAATTAAGCAATCTTTGTGAGGAAAGCACAAAATTCACAAGCATTTTCAGAATTGATTTGAATTGCTTCCACTTTTGTTATCTACTATTTTAGCATTTCAAAGTGTTGTCCTTAATAAAATGTTAATTATTGCTTGGGTGGCAATACAGAATTAACTGCGGAAAATACTCAAGTGGAATGATGAATTGGCTCGACTGAATTGAACGAATTACCCAGGCTGGTAAACTCCAAAATGCATATGAAAGGTACAACTAGGTGATAAATGCTTAACTTCCTTCACAATGCCAATTTAGATTAGAATATAGATGATAAATGCTTAAATTTCAGATTTTCATTGAACAAAGATTATTTTTTTTCATCAAATTATACTATTCATTATGTCTTCAAAAATAAATAAAAGAAAGATAGATGGGACTCATAAATGGAATAGCAGGTTCAAGGGAAGATACATTTAGAAGAAAGAAAAAGAGTAGCCCTTATAGTGTTGGTGTCATTAGACATAAGCAATGCTCTAGTTATGCCTCTGAACACTATGGGAAGATCATTTACAATCTCAAGGCCAAGGAAGTGCAAATCTTAACGAATGAAGAAACCCTAAAGCCAATGGAGTATGACAGAAACATACTTCATATTTTTGGTATGGTTTCAACATTCATTTCAATCTATGTTTTCTTGGAAACAGTCAAATTTTTAATGCTTTTATTTTAATAGAATTATACATTTCTAAATTAGAATTTTTGAAACCAGCACAACCATTGCTAGAGCCAAGACAAGAGGTACCGCACAAGATCAGATAATCTATCCATTCATGACGTGGAGGCAACTTCATGGGAGACTATTCCAACTACACTATCTAGAGCACTTGGACCTCAGTCACAATGCCTTCTTCCCTCCTCTTTCCATCCCTTCACACTTTCAAAAGCTCAACAATTTAAGGTATTTAAGCTTGTACGACTCTAATTTCGTTGGTCAAATTCCAAGAGAGATTGGTAACATCTCTAGTTTAATATATCTTGATTTGTGTTATAATGGTCTAAATGGCTCCATTCCAACATCTTTGGGTAGGTTATCAAAGTTCATATATCTTGATCTAAAGTATTACTCTTTCAATGACACCATTCCAACATCTTTGATTAAGTTGTCAAAGCTTACAGATGTTATCTTGAGTTCTAACTTTTTGAATGGCACCATCCCAACATCTTTGGGTAATCTGTCAAAGCTCACATATCTTTACCCGAGCTCTAACTCTTTGAGTGGCATCATCCCAACATCTTTGGGTAAGTTGTCAAAGCTCACATATCTTGACCTAAGTTCTAACTCTTTGAGTGGAACCATCCCAACCTTCTTAAGTAACCTCACCAAACTCACACAACTTGATCTTAGTAACAACCAAATAAGTGGAACTTACACACTTTCCTTCATTGATAAAATCACCAATATTCAAAGATTTTATCTTTCAAGGAATATGTTGATTATAAAACTCAATGTCACTTATATTCCCAATTTTCAACTTTACATTATAGCTTTGGGATCTTTTAATATAGAAGGGTACTTTCCATCATTCATTTTAACTCAATACTCTTTACTATCATTAGATTTATCTCAAAACTCTCTCGGTGGAAATATTCCTAATTGGCTTTGGGATTCTAAGTCCCTTTCTTATCTCAACTTTACTTCTAACCAATTTGTAGGTAATTTACCCTTCAAGCTATTTGGATTTGAAGTTACTGATTTGCATAATAATAAGCTGAAAGGAAATATTCCTTTTTCTTTACAACATGTGAACTTCTTAAATCTTTCAGCTCAAATTTATTTAATGGATCGATTCCACATTCTATTTGTGAGTCAAATTATTTGTATTTTCTAGACTTGTCAAATAATACGCTTAGTGCTAAGATTCCCTCGAGTTTAGACCAATGCTCTCAATTGTCCATGTTAGATCTAGAAAAGAATAATCTCAAGTATACAATTCCAAATACATTTGGAAATATGAATTTTCTAGAAACATTGAAATTACGTCTAAATGGGCTAAAATGGAGCATACCATCATCCCTTGTGAGTTGCAGTTCTTTGGAGATCTTAGATCTAAGGAATAATAATATTTATGGGGGCATTCTTACTTGGATTGAAAGCTTGAAAAGTCTCTGCATCCTAATACTAAAATCTAATAAACTTGTTGGCAACATACCTTAAGAATTATCCAACTTGCAAAATCTTCAGATATTAGATATGTCAAGCAAAAAAAATTGAGGTGGTATTCCAAGTGGCTTTATGAACTTGACTTCAATGGAAAATCAAACACAAAAAATCTTGAATTAAATGATGCAAATACTAGAAAGACTTATATAGATAGTATAGCCATTAAGAACAAAGGACATGATATGAAGTATGAGAGAATATTGAGATTGGTAAAATGGCTTGATCTATTAGACAACAATTTGTCAGGTATAATACCTTGTGATATTGAATCTCAAAGGATTGATAATTCTCAATGTTTTAAGAATTCTTTTCAGCAGTGAAATTCCAAAATCTTTGGAAAACTTGGTACAACTACAATTACTTGGTCTTTCTAGAAATGAATTATTTGGGATATTTCCTCTTGCAATGCAAAATCTCACATATGAGTTACTTTGATGTGTCTCATGCTAAGTTATAGGGAACAATACCACAAAGAGGGCAAATGATACATTTGATTCCTCATCATTTTCCAATAATTCAGGTTATGTGGCCTACAAATCAATGTCTCATGTTCAGGAAATCATTTTGTTCCTCCTAATGATGAAGAAAAAGATAAAAAAGTGTTGGAAGAAGATATATGGTGGGATGTGGGAATAGGAATGGGCAATGGATTTGGGCTTTCAATTCTAGTTTGGGTGTTGTGTTTTTCCAAATCTTGGAGTGCAAAATGCTTAAAAGTTATGGATGGTATTATTGATTATCTTTTTCAAACATTCAGGAACAAATGGTATTATACAAGATAAGATATTTTCAGATCTTCATATCTAGTGAACTAATATATTTAACACACCATGATTGGTGATTTTAATACTACCCAGAGTGAAGAGTAGGTTTCTTCACAAATTTTCTTTATGATGATGATTTTATATTCAATCACACTTCATTAATGACATTTTTTCTTTATAACGTTGATTATTGCACACCAACTTAAAGATAGTTTGTATAAATCTAATGTAGTTAATCTTCATGCATCTTCTACCTAGATTTCAATAAGTTAGCAACATCCTCTTATTGAAAATAGAGAAGAAAAAAGAGCTCTATCATGTTGGCAGTTTCAAGGTTACAAAGGTACAAAACCAATTAGTTAGAAAAGAACATTTTTTTGGAAAAACCTTATTCAATGTACATTCTACTTAATTCTATTTTTTTAGTGTTTTCCCATTACAATAATGAATCCAGATAGCGACTATTAGAAATAGACAAGAAATTTTGAACATCTAATGAATATTATTACTAGTTCTACGATGTTCTATTCAGTCAGTAAATTATTGTTAAAAAAATTGGTGATACAAGATTGCTTGGAGTCTAGATGTTCCTGCGTTATTAAAAATTTATGTAAGCATATTTTTACTATTCAGTAACATTGCATTTGAAATAAGAATCAGTGTCTCTCTTTGAAATTTTAATATATTTTATGTTATCAAAATCAGTTTCAATATGTTTGCAGGTCAAAAAGTTGAGTGGGAAGGATAAAACTCACTTAGAGAATAAAGACATTGAAGACTCTGACTTACCACATGTTTGTTTCATATGAAGATGATACGTTCTTTCTTCCTTCAATATGAGATTATTCCTGTCTATTGAATATTGATATGTTTTTGGTGTACAGGATTTTAATTCAATTTTCCCAATTATTTTAGAAATTTTTTTTTTGGAGTTTGGGGAAATCATGAATTTGTATATGGTGTCCTATTCTCAATCTGTTCTTCTAGAAATAGCTGGTACTCACCTTTTATTTTCTCACCTTTTAATACTGTGTAAAGAAGAGCTTGTTTGAGCTCTCTTTTTCATTATGGTGTTTCTTAACAAGAAATTTCTGTGAATATTATTAGTTTGTACGACAGCTGAGCCACTTAAAACTATTGGGGGTGTTTCATAACAAGGAATTTCTATGGATCTTTCCAAAGGGCCAAGGAAGTTATAATTGATCTTGGTAGGGAGTTTGAGAAAAAATAAGTTATCCTTCCCACTTTTAATATAAGCCTCAAGATACATGTCTACCATTTTAACATTTGAAAGTGTTAGCATTAAAAAAATGTTAATTATTGGTTTGTTGATAATATAGGATTAACAATAGAAAGTGCTCTTGATAAAAGGAGTGTTCAGAACTGGTGCATATTGGCTCCACTACCCTGATAATAAACTTCACAGAGCATATGACACAATACAATTCCTTTAGAATGCTTTATAGAAGATAGGTGATAAATTCTTAAATTCCACCAACAGTTCTATGGAGCATGGAATTTCAGATTTTCACTGAATTGAACTGAGGTGATTTGATTGATCAAAATATATTGCTCATCATGTCTTCAAAAATTTAAAAAATAATGATGCCAAAAGATGGGACTCATAAATTGAATAGCAGGTTCAAGGGAAAGAAAAATGGTAGCTCTTGTAGTGTTGGTGTCATTGGACATAAATCAATGTTGTTTTTCTTGATGTGCCTAAGAACACTATGTTACAATTATGGTTGAGGAGTTGCTTCTAGTCATCCAATTCATTTCCCGTCTTGAAGTTCCAAGGCCAAAGAAGTACAAAAACATATTTCACAATTTTGGTATGGTTGTTTATATTAATTTCAATGCATGTTTTTTTTGGAAACAGTCAAAATTTTGATACTTTTATTCTATTAGAATTATGCATTTTTAATTTGGAATTTTTTTAATTAGCATAACCATTTGTGACAGCCATGACAAGAGCTACTACAGTCTCAATGTCTTGAAGTGCAATCTTATATTTTAGTCGTAGTGGCTTCCTTAAATTTGTCAAATGAAGGAAGATAGTCTCAACCTGCTAAACCATTAAAGCAAGAACAGTAAGCCAAACAAAACCTTGTCTTGGAAAATTGATCAATTTTCTTTATTTTTTATGCAGAATACGACATCTTTTCATTGCAATGGGTTTCAAATTTTGTATACTTAACATGGTCCTTAAATCTTTTCTTATCTTTGATTGTTTTTCCTTCAGCTATTACATTTGTTGCAACACCACCAAGTATCTGTACAAAGAATATTTCCCACATTTTCCTTTCCATTCCAATGATAAAGCTTGAATTAATTGTTAAGACAATTCATCATTTGTTTGTCTAAATTCAAGCAAGAGCAACATAATTCATCATTTGTTTGTCTGAATTCAAGCAAGAGCAGCATACAAAGTTTGAAGACATGCATCTTCACCATGAATGTAAAGTTGTGTTTGTTCAATGTAATGTTTTGTTTGTTGAATCAATAGTTTGCAAGCTGCAATGTAAGCATTTGTAGTGTGAAGTTAGTCAGCTGAGATATGCATTCAGTTCTGTTTATGCAGATTATAGATACAATATTTATTTTATGATTGTTTCTTTAGTTTTGAACAACAATTATTTTCAATTAATTTGTTAACTCCTTAGTATAATGTTAACTCTGTTTTAATTGCTAATTTTCAAAATTGACTATATATTTTGGAGGATAATGAACATTCAGTTAGTTTCTAATTAGTTGTTGGTTTGAGTAGTTTTAGAAATCAGTTAGTATTGTATTATACTTTCTAATAATTTGTAGAAATTAAGGAAGAGATTTTATATTATATATCTTTCATTGTTCATTAGGTAGATGATCTACAAATTACTATTGTACTTTTATTATTATTCTATTTTATTTAATATTTAAGATTAATATATTGTAAATATATGTATAAGATGTGTGTAACTTACCTTCATAGAAGAGATGTTGGATAGTATATTACATTCTTTGTTTGCTAATCTATCTTTTAAAAATTAAAATATGATTATCATAAAATATTGTTTTGATGACATTATGTTTTTCTTGCACTATTTTAATTATCTATTTATTTTTATTTTTATGTTAATAACAATTTTTAAATAGGCCTAGAGATTCCACTATATCATACTTCAATTAAATATTTTATAATATGAACTAAACTACTACAACATTCTAATAAGAAAATGAACAAGTTGAAACATGTATCAACAACACAATAGTCTTACACCTAAGAACTTAAGTTAAGGTCTGAAATATCAAATCTAATGAAATATTAGATGCATTGAATCTACAAACCATTCAAACAATTAAGATGTTAGAACACAAACAAAGACATTAATTTGAGAGGTTTCACTTTAAATTTTATTTCTTAGCTTGTTATGGTTTTTGTCTTGTATCTAGATTGAAGCTCATTTTTGGCGAAGTGAAGAGTTATGTGTTAATATGATTTAGAACAATAGAGAGGGGGGGTGAATCAGTTGTTCTTAGGTCCAGATGTATAAAACAAATTTCAATTTTTTTTCCTTAAATCAGATCTAACAACCAACACCAACTCGATTATCACTGATTGTATAATAGAAACATATAACATTGCAGTCCACTACCTAGCTGTATCTAACTTGTAAAACACAGAAATGTTTAAACCAAAACATTCACACAAGAATTGACACTAGGATTTATAGTGGAAACCCAATCTGAGAAAAACCACTTTGTAACATGCTGCTATTATTTTCACTCTTCTAAAGTGAGCTCGGTTAAAAGACAACCCTGTCAAAGGTTGTAATAATACACACTGTTAGGTGTGACCCAATTAAAGGATTTCAATCACTCTGTTAGAAGTGAGCCTTGTTATAGGACTTACATACATTCCATTAGAATGCAACCTTGTTCAAAAGATTTAAACATATGACTGTTAGGTCAACCTTTGTTAAAATGATTTTAACTGTTACAATGGTTAGAATGTAGCAGCAATATTGATCTGAAAAACATACAACTCACTTTGCAAATATCAGATCCAATTCCGTACACTAATGCTGGTTTACTGACTTTGAAACTTTGCCATCTCCTATTGGCATTAAGCAGGATTGCCACTAGTGACAACACTTATTTGCATCCTAAGTGCAAACCGAGCAGAACAGTGCAAACTGAGCATAACAGTGCAAACCGAGCAGGACAGTGCAAACTGAGTAGAATAGTGCAAACTGAGCAGAATAGTGCAAACCGAGCAGAACAGTGCAAACTGAGCAGGACAGTGCAAACCGAGTAGAACAGTGCAAACCGAGTAGGATAGTGCAAACTGAGCAAGACAGTGTAAACCGAGTGACATTATGTCTACCGAGTCACAAGTATTTACCAAGTTTGAAACTTACCGAGTGGTTAGTATGAACCGAGCCTTCACTTCTACCAAGTGCATGACGATGCCGAGTAATGCAGTGGACGTCGAGTATCAGAAAGTCACCGAGTTAGTTTGCAAGAACTGTGTAACCATACTTGGGCTGACTTAGTAGCACTTATGTTTATTTGTTAAGCCAACTTTGTAATTGTAATTAATTGTTTAGACTTGTATATAAACAATGTTGTACAAATACCAAGTAGTATAAATGTGGAATAAAAAGGGGAGATAAAAGGGCAGAAACTAGTGAATTACAAAGGGCTACTATACATAAGGAGCAGCAAAGACAAATTCATCATAGAAGGTGATCAGTACATCAGCGAATCTCATTCAGCAATCCAGTTGCAAAATAAGAGATATACTGTTTCATTTTAACCAGTGAATCAGTACTAAAATCCTCTAACCAGGTAGACTTAACAGTCTTTTGTAAAATCTCTTTACCGAGTACATACTTCTTTTGTAAGTTTGTAAAAATCCTTTAACATGGTGGATTTAGCAATCCTTATTGCTCCTAGTAGGGCAGATCATCAGAAGTGATCAATGTAAGCCTTAACCGGCCAACTTTATACTGCAGTATTAAAGCTTTGTGGGTTTCATCCCCACCCCAGTTTTACTTTCTTTTGGAAGGTTTCTGGGTAACCAAATCTATGTGTCATTGTTGTGAATGCTTTTATGTTTCATGCTTTCTATATGCAAAAGGATAAAGTGAACTATATGTTAATACATTTGATATTGAAAAAAAAAATTGAAGTTACTGATTCACCCCTCCCCTCTCAGTAACTTGGTTAATTCTTGAATATTTCCAACATCTCCATCTCTGATCTACTTGAAACTTTTCTTCAAGTAACCAGCACACTTCTCCTTTAGCCTTTTCTGCTTATATAGTCAATAAAATCTAGTGATCTTCCAACATCCTCTTTTCACCTATGCACACACATACCTAATGCTTGGGTTCTCTTAATACTTCCTCAATTAGGTTAACTCATCTTTTGCCACTCAATCTCCTTTGTAGATCCTAGGGTTAGGTCAGATTCATTAAATTTACCCACTTTATGTTCTCCGGCTCCTTTACTAAAAAAATCTCAAATCTCTTAAAGATTTACAATAAAATGTTTTCCAGTGCATTCAATGTTTTCAAACAATCAATAAATAAAGTCAACATGTTTTACATAATCCAAGAATTCAACAATGTCAGCTCCAAATCTGAATTCTCTTCAAATATAAAAATACTGATGCTCGGTCAATACTATGATCAACTACACAGTCTTCATGTAGAAAGCTCGGTCACTACTAAAAAATGTTTCCTTGGCTTACACTGTCTTCCTCGGAAATTAACTAATTTTTGGTCGACACTAAAATTTTTCTCAGCATATACTAACTTAGTTGACACTAACATCACTCGGCTTAAACATGATTTCTCCATTTTTGTTCAGTCAAGCCTACCAATTTAGTCTTCAATCTTACTAGGATAAATAATACATTGTTTCATCATTGTACAACATAGTCAAGTACACTTTGTAGTATCAAGATAACTCAACCTTTCCTTAGGTGCTATTGTTACCAACTTTTCTTAGCCCTCTTAGCAACACTCAAATAGATATAGTACTTTCCTAAGTAGCAACAGTCTTGCCAGTTAAGGTTTGACATCAATGACAATACAAAAATTGCTTCAATTGCAGTTTCCAACAATCTCTCTCTTTGGCATTGATGGCAACATCATATGATATCACCTGAATAACACATGGATTACCAACCAATCCAAAAACTTATCTGTCAGAAAAATTTGTAATATCCTTAGCTTCATTTTGATTCAGAATCTATAAGCCTCTCTTCTGTGACTGTCATAAATATCCTAATCTCCCTCTATCCCAATCCTTCATCTCAGTCCATCATCTTCCTTAGATTAATTTTCTTTTCAGTGTCATGTGTTATTATATCATCTCAGTTCATCTCCCTCTTTCACAATGCCAAAGCAGCAACTAAAACATACATCCATCAGATGTAGATATTATCTGTGCAGTTTAGTGTTTCTCCCTCTATCATCTTGCTTATGACTAATTCCTTATCTTTGGTCTTCTTCACAACTCTAGGCCAGTCCTAAAGTATGACAATCTTCTGCATCAATTTGTCAAATATTCTGTTATAGCATATTTGATGCAGTGCTCCTATCTTAACTAGGCAGCCTCAGTTAGGGGAAGGACCCCTAATTGACTTCTCAAATACTCATGTGCTTCTTTAGGTAAAGCTTTAGTGAATATGTCTGCTAATTGTTCCTTTGTATTCACATATTCCATACGAACTTCTTTATCTTGTACCAATTCTCTCAAGTAGTGATACTTGATTGCTATGTGCTTGGTCTTAGTATGCATCATTGGATTCTTAGAAATGTTGATAGCACTTGTGTTGTCACAGAAAATAACAATAGGTTCAACGATTTCTTCTTTCATGCCTACCAACAATTGCTTTGTCCATACCAAATTTGAATAGTTTACTGCAGTAGCAACATACTCAGCTTCAGCTCAGTAGATTGGGAAATGCAATTTTGTTTCTTTCTCGTCTAGGAGACTAATCTCTGTCCAAGAAAGAAAGCTCCACCACTAGTACTCTTTTTGTCATCTACATTTCTTGCCCAATCAGCATTTTTATATACTTTTAGTTCAAATCTTTCATCCTTCTTGCAGTAATATAGCCCATAGTCAGCAATCCCTTTCAAGTATCTCATTATTCTTTTCACAGCCATCATGTGTGTTTCCTTAGGATTGGTAGAGAATCTTGCCACAATCCCAACAACTAGTGCAATATCTGGTCTACTATGTACAACATACTGTAATTTTCCAATCATTGATCTGTACAAAGTCTGGTTCACTTATGCAGCATCATCATTCTTAGATAACTTTTGTCCAGTAGCCATAGGAGTACTCACTGGTCTAGAATCTTCCATCCCAAAAGTTTTCAGTATCTCATTAACATACTTAGACTGTGTAATGAAAATTCCTTTCTTCATCTGATATACTTGTAAACCAACAAAGAATTTGATCTCACCAAACATGCTCATTTCAAATTCAGTTTGCATTTCATTTGAAAATCTTTTACACAAAGCATCTTGTCCACCAAAAATAATATCATCCACAAAATTTTTTGCCAACAAGATACCTTTACCTTCTTCATCTTTCATGTACAGATTGCTTGTGTCATTTGTTCTTGAAAATCCAATCTGTATCAAGTAGTTATGCAATCTCTCATACCATGCTCTGGGAGCTTGTTTTAATCCATATAGTGCTTTGTTCAGTTTGCATACCATGTGTCTTCTGTTTGGATCAATAAAAACTTCTGGCTGTTCTATGTAAACTTCTTCTAGTATACCATTTAAAAAATGCAGACCTTAACATCCATTTGATATACCTTGAAATCTTTATAAGTAGCAGGGTATGTGCAAGATCATGAGGGGCCAAAAAGTGGTGATGTCAGTTCAAAACTTTGACAATGTAGTTGACAACTTTTTTTTCACCTGAATTTGATAAAATGAAAAGGGTATCTTAAAGAGATTATTAGCTTTCTATCGATATAATTGTTGTCAAATTTTGAATTCGGTAAGTAATTATTAGTTATTTTCTAATTGAGCTACCTCTAAAGTGCTGATTTATATACTGATTGAAAAATGACTATAACTTTCAGACGGTATAACATTTTTGAAATCCAAAAAATGTGTCACATTCTATGCTTTGCCTACTATAAGGGAAAAAAAACAATTTGAATTTTGTAAAGTTTTGAATGAGTTAAGGTGGTCAGACACGGGAGTTTTTTTATTCTAAAAATGTTGTAGCAAAAAATTCATAATTAATTATTTTTTTGGAATAAAATTACAAAAAAATATGCGTCACATCCGGGCATGAGTCTACTACTTATATATAAAATATTATAATAAAATATTATCATTTGATTATGATTAAGGTGGTCAGACATACACCTACTTATTTTTTTCCTGAAATTTTTGTAATGCTGCATTGAAATCTATACTTTTCACCAATCATACTAACTTTTTCTCAAAAAAGGTCTAGTAGTTTAGAAACTACATTCAATTTTCTATAGATTCTATTCTTACAACTTTTTGATATTAGGTTCATAGCTAGTTGAAATTTTCACGTCAAGTTGACTAACCCTAATTTGCTGATTTTTCATTGCCACTTAAGGGTATAGTTTGGCCCCTCATGATCTTGCACATACCCAACATATGCAAGAAGATTTCTTACTCCTTCCAATCTAGCTATAGGGGAAAATGTCTCCCCATAATATATTCCTTCTTCTTGTGTGTAACCTTTGCATACCAGCCTAGCTTTGTTTCTAGTAATTTCACCATTTTCATTCAACTTATTCCGGAACACCCACTTTGTTCCTGTAACATTTTTGTTTTCAAGTCTTGGCACTAGAGTCCAAGTATCATTCTTCTCTATCTGGTCTATCTCTTCATTCATTGCTTATATCCAGTCTTCATTTTCTAATGCCTCTCTAGTTGACTTAGGCTCAAATTCACATAGTAAACATGTTGGATCCTTTGTCTTACTTCTGGTCAGAAATCCATTATGTTTGTCTCCAATTATTTGTTCAGGCTTGTGATGTCTTCTTATATATTTTTCCAAAACAGGTTCAGCTCTACTCTTCTCTAATTCATCAGGTTCCTCAACAAGATTGTCAGATTCAGCTTCTGAATGCTCGACAACCTCTTCCTGATACTCGATAGCATTATCCTGTCGCTCAGCATGTTCTTGTTCTCTCTCGGCACTATTTTCCTAATGCTCGGTAGCATCTCCCTATCGCTCAGCATTGCTTACCCAAGACTCGGCATCAGGTGCAAGTTTGTTACTTGCCTCTTCTTCTTCTTCAATATACACAAAAGATCTATAATCTTCTGATTCTCTTTTGTTGTCAGCTTCATTTCTTTCTGCATACTCATCAATTTTGACATTCACACTTTCCACAATTTTGCTAGTGTTAGAGTTCAAACACTTATAAGCTTTACTTTTTGTGGAATACCCTAGGAATATGCCTTCATCACTTTTAGCATCAAACTTTCCATTCCTATTATCTTTTAGTACATAACACTTGCTTCCAAAGATTCTAAAGTATTTAACACTTGGTGCATACCCATGCCATAATTTATAAGGTGTCAGATTTGTACCTTTCTTGATCTGTACTCGGTTAAGAGTGTAGATAGTTGTACTTATAACTTCTTTCCATTATTTCTCCGCCACATTATTTTCAATCAACAATGTCCTTGCACAATCCAAGATAGATCTGTTCCTTGTTTCTGCTATACCATTCTGTGGAGGTGTTTTAGGTGTAGACATTTGTCTTTTGATCCCTCTATCATTGCAATATAGATTGAATTCATTTGATGTAAATTCTCCACCTTGGTCAAATCTAAGACATTTCAGGTTCCTACCTATCTCCTTCTCAACCTTAGCCAAATACCACTTAAAGAATTGAAAAGCATCAGATTTTTCTTTTAGAAACATTACATGCATCATCCTGGTATGATCATCAACAAAAAAAATGAAATATCTAGCACCACAATAGCTTTGTACACCCATAGGTTCACAAAGGTCAGTATGAACCAAATCTAAAATGTTTTTAGAAGTAAAGGATTTTCTCTTGAAACTTGACTTTGTCATTTTTCCTAACTGACATTCCTTGCACATCACATTCTCAGGTTTCTTCAATCTAGGTAGACCTCTTACTTTCTTCTTCTTACTTATTTCTACTAGATTATCAAAGTTAACATGACATAGCCTCTTATGCCATAACCAAATATCATCAAGTTGTGCAACCATACATGCTCCTTCAGATAGGTCAAGATAGAACAAATTACCTCTAGTTTGTTCTCCTCTTCTGATCAGTTCACCAGTAGTATCAAATATTTTAGCTTTCTTGTGATAAAATTCCACTTGGTAACCAATGATTTTAAGCTGTGCAACACTTAGCAGATTATAATTTAGACCTTCAACCCAAAATGCATTTTCACAAGAGATATTATCAGTCAGTTTAATCAAACCTTTTCCTCTAACTGAACATGGTGCATCATTACCAAATTTTACACTTTTTCCTCTATAATGATGTAAGGTATCAAACTTACTCTTGTCACTAGTCATGTGATGTGAACAACCACTATCAATAATCCATTTATCATTCTTGTTCACATAGGAGATCAATGCAATTTTCTCATCCTCATCAGACTCATCTTTCATTGCAACATAGAATACCTCAATTTCAAAATCATCACTATCAATGTCAGTTTCTTCTTCAGTAATGTAACAAGATTTCTTACCTTTTCCTTTGTAGTCTTTGTACCTTCGGTAGCTTCTGTCATCTCTTCTGTCTTTGTGTTTTTTGTTTCTTTCTTCATCTTTATCATTCCTATTAGGACATCTAGTAGCTATATGACCAAATTTATTACATGCAAAACATATAATAGGGAGTTTACCTTTATATTTTCCTTTTCCCCTTCTCAGTCTTCTAGCCATAAGAGCTTCTAGATCTTCAAGTTCTTCATCAGAAGTGTCACTGCCACTTTCACTGATGCATCTTTCTTTTTCTTTCTTTGGCTTGTTCAGAACTAATTGTGACTTGAAAGCAAATTCAACATTACCAATATTACCAATAGTGAAGTTATCATAGTTAGAGAGTTCAAAAGCAGTCAGCTTGCCAACCAAACTTTCCAAAGTACATTTACAGGGTTACATCTAGATTCTTGAATAACTAAGATCTTAATAGCATATATAGGATGTAGAGTTCTTAGTACTTTTCCAATTATAGTTTCATTATCAATAGTTCCATTTTCTCCTCTAATAGCATTCACAACTTCTTTTATTCTACCAAAATATTGTGTAATGTTCTCACCTTCTTGCATTCTCATTTCATCAAACTTACCTCTGAGACTCTCGGCTTTCGCTTTTAGTACATTTATGTCACCACCATAGATCTTTGCAAGAGTGTCCCACATCTCCTTAGTACTTGTGCAATCCTTAATGTCCTCAAATTCTGGATAGCTTAGGGCAGATGCAATTTCTAGCATTGCTTGATTATGTTCTTGCTTAGCTCTCATTTCCTCAGCAGTCAAAGGTGTGACAGGTGAGACATTGTCATTCTCAATGTAGTACTTTGCAGAATCACCAATACCAGCCAGATGCAGCTTCATCAAGCTTTGCCATGCAGGGAAGTTTTTGTTATTTAGCTTTGGTACCTCCTTCTTATACATCCTGATCATTTTCTTCAAGCCCCTTTAAACTTGATTTCTGTAAACACCAATAATAAGCAACACAACTCTAATACCAATTGTTAATATGATTTAGAACAATAGAGGGGGGGGGGGGGGGGTGAATCAGTTGTTCTCAAGTCCAGATGTATAAAATAAACTTCAAAAACTTTTCCTTAAATCATATCTAACAACCAACACCAACTCGGTCATCACTAATTGTATAATAGAAACATATAACATTGCAGTCCACTACCCAACTATATCTAACTTGTAAAACACAAAAAATTTTAAACCAAAACATTCACACAAGCATTGACACTAGGATTTATAGTGGAAACCCAATCTGAGAAAAACCACTTTGTCACATGCTACTATTATTTTCACTCTTCTAAAGTGAGCTCGGTTAAAAGCCAACCCTATCAAAGGTGACAATACACACTATTAGGTGTGACCCGGTTAAAGGATTTCAATCACTCTGTTAGAAGTGAGCCTTGTTATAGGACTTACATATATTCCATTAGAATGCAACCTTGTTCAATGGATTTAAACATATGACTATTAGGTCAAACCCTGTTAAAAGGATTTTAACTGTTACAATGGTTAGCATGAAGCAGTAGTATTGATCTGAAAAACATACAACTCACTTTGCAAATATCAAATCCAATTCCATATACTAATGTTGGTTTACTGACTTTGAAACTTTGCCATCTCCATTTCTTATCTGCTCATAACTTTTCTTCAAGAAACCACCACACTTCTTCTTCAACCTTTTCTGCTTATACAGTCAATAAAATCTACTAATCTTCCAACATCCTCTTTTCACCTATGCACACACATACCTAATGCTTAGGTTCCCTTAATACTTCCTCAATTAGGTTAACTCATCTTTTGCTGCTCAATGTCCTTTGTAGATCTTAGGGTTAGGTCAGATTCATTGAATCTACCCACTTTATGTTCTCTGACTCCTTTTCTAAAAACATCTCAAATCTCTTAAAAATTTACAATAAAATATTTTCTAGTGCATTCAATGCTTTCAAATAGTCAATAAATAAAGTCAACACATTTTACATAATCCAAGAATTCAATAATGTCGGCTCTAAATCTGAATTCTCTTCAAATATAAAAATACTGATGCTCGGTCAATACTGTGATCAACTACTCGGTCTTCATGTAGAAAGCTCGGTCATTACTAAAAAATGTTTCCTTGGCTTACATTGTCTTCCTCGGCAATTAACTGATGTTTGGTCAACACTAGAATTTTTCTCAGCATATACTAACTCAGTTGACACTAACATCACTTGGCTTAAACATGATTTCACCATTTTTGCTCGGTCAAGCCTACCAGTTTAGTCTTTAATATTACTAGGATAAACAATACATTGTCTTATCATTGTACAACATAGTCAAGTACACTTTGTAGTATCAAGATAACTCAACCTTTCCTTAGGTGCTATTGTTACCATACTTTCTTTCCCTTCTTCACAACAATACAATAGATATAGTACTTTCCTAAGTAGCAATAGTCTTACTAGTTAAGGTTTGACATCAATGACAATACAAAAATTGCTTCAATTTCAGTTTCCAACATTATGTTTTTTAAGTGTCTAATGATCTAAAGGCTAGCACATTTGGGGTTTTTCATTAAACAAGGTAATTAGCCAAACACTGGTAAGTATGGACATCAAGTTTCAAAGTAACTCATATCCAATGGTACAATTGGAAGAAACTAAAGAGAATCAACAAAACCAAACACTCGATAGTAACTAGATCATTAGGCATTGGGTCATTAGTGTAACTTAAATTGATTTCCAAAGAGATACGGGTGTTGACTATGTGAAGTCCAATGGTCACCAGACTATTAATCTTTGTCTCCCCCTAGTGAATCTTCATATTTGGAGAGAAATAATTTGAATATATGGTAGGAATTGAATCTGTATATGCCCCAACATCATATATAAAATATTGTCCCCCTTTCTCGTGAATGCAGCTTGTGATTGTGAAACATGCAATTCGCCTATTATGTTAATCTTATGACTATTTTTGTCTTTGTTTTTCTATTTAGGCATTATTTAATAATTTAATCTACTCTTAAACCTCAACAATTGGTACATGTCACAACCATTTTTAGCAAGTGAAGTTAGTTCCTAAAATTAAGGATTAACTACCAATGGATCATTAAATTGTAGAGAACGCACAAAGAGATAACTGTTGGATTAATTATGTGTTGTCTTTGATGTCACACAAATGTCATATTATTTATCAAGCTCAGTCGGTCAGCAAAGAAGTTCCCAGTATTTACCGAGCTCAGTTGGTCAGCAGGCGATTTTCAATGTCTACCAAGATATCTCGGGTGTCAAAGAAAATTATGGCAGAAAATAGTGTTAACCGAGCTTCTACGGTTAATGAAGGAAAGTTAGTGTTTACTAAGTTCACTCGGTCTCCAAAGGATGTTGCAGAATTCACAGTGCTTACCGAGTTCTCTTGGTCACCAAAGGAAATCTTTTCAGATTAGTGTTTACCGAGCAAGGTCGGCCCAGTAAAGGATTTTGTTAATTTGAGAAATAGAGTTTGATTATTCCAGCTGACTGTTGTAATGATTAGTAATGTTATTAGTGCTGACTTGACAATCTGAATGGACAATCCGAATGGTATATATAGAAGGTCAAGTTGTGAATTAAAAGTGTGGAAGTGAAAAAGAAGGAAAGTGTGAGTGAATTTTGAAGGATGATTAGATATCCTTGAGGAGCAGCAGAGATATATTTTGATCAGGAAGGATCTAGTGAAGCAGAACAGAGATCTGTAATCAGCAATTCAGTTGCATCATTATTCAGGTCATTTCATTGTTACTTTCTTACCATTGTAGCAATGATTTCAAAATCTCCTAACCGAGTTGGTTTAATAGCCATTTTGTAAATCCTCTAACAAGGTGACAGTTCTATTGAATTGTTTCAAGACCTCTTACAAGGCCACTCCTAACAGGGTGATTAAATCCTCTAACAAGGTCACACCTAACAGTGTGTTTTGTAACCTTTTACCGGGTTGGTTCCTAACAGGGCATCACTTTAGAAGAGTGAAAAATAGTAACTAGTTACATTGGTGGTTTTTCCCATATTGGGTTTCCACGTTAAATCTAGTGTCTCTTGTGTTCATGTTATTTTCTTATTCATGTATGTTAATCACTGATTAATGCTTAAGAACAATTATAAGTAATACTCACTGCAATAACTGAGTTTCAACATTTCTCTATATGTTTGCCGAATAATAGCAGAAAATGATTTAATAAGATATCTAAGGGATCTGTGGAAAGAAAATTTATGGTTAACTGATTCACCCCCCCTCTCAGTTACTACATCTATATTTCCAACAATTGGTATTAGAGCTTTTGGTGCTTGCAGGAAGGGTTTCAAGGACCTAAGCTAAAGATCAAGATGTCTTACAAGAGAGAAATTCCAAGGCTTAACAAAGATAACTTTTTAGCATGGAAAGGTCTCATGAGACTTCATATGGCTTCCATTGGTGACTCAGGATGCAAATATATTGATCAAGAATATACAGTTCCTACTGGCACATTAATTGTTGAAGACATTGCAGAGAAAAAGAACCATAACACCATGATGATAGACATTGCATCAGCTCTTAGCTATGAAGAATTCGATGAGATCAAAGATTGCACAATTGCTTATGAAATGTGGAACAAGCTAAAGAAAATTTATGGTGGTGATGACAATGTGAAGAGAGCCAAAGCAGAAAGCCTAAGAGGATAGTTTGATCAGATGAAGATGAAAGAAGATGAAAACATTGCAAAATATGTTGAAAGAATCAAGGTGAGTGTTAGTGCAATCAGAGCTTCTGAAGGAAAAATTGATGATGAAACTGTTATAAGTAAGGTTCTTAGAACATTGTTTCCTATCTATGCAATAAGAGTATCTGCTATTCAAGAAAGAAGATGTGAACAAAATCACAATATAACTTTGGATGCCTTAGTTGGAAGATTGACAGCTTTTGAATTGGATAACTATGACAACTATGTTCCAACTTCTAAAAATATTGAATCAGCATTTGAGGCCAAACTTTCACTTAAGAAGGGCAAGAAAATCCAGTGAGAAAGTGAAGAAGAATCAGAGGAAAGTTTAGATAGTGATCTTGAAGTTATTGAAGCATTAATTGCAAAGAAATATACTAGAGGCAGAGGTAAATACAAAGGTAAAACTCCTTTAATTTGTTTCTCATGTGAAGAAATTGGTCATATTGCAGCTAGGTGCCCAAACAAGCAAAGCAAGGATGAGAAGAAAGGTCACAAGTACAATGGCAAGAAGAATTTCAAGTCATTCAAGGATAAAGGTAAGAAAACATATTTTTTGGCTAAGGATTCTGATGATAGTGAAGAAGAAATTGTCTTCATTGCTGTAAAAGATGAATCTGATGATGATGAAGATGAGATGGCACTTATCTCCCATATAAGCAAAAATGATACATGGATTATAGATAGTGGATGCTCACATCATATGACTAGTGACAGAAAAAAGTTTGAACACATTGAAGACTATGATGGTGGTAATGTAAGGTTTGGAAACAATGAACCTTGTTGTATAAAAGGAAGAGGATGAATTTCATTAACCAAAGAACTTGTATGTGATAATGCATATTGGGTTGAAGGACTAAAGCATAATCTTCTAAGTGTAGCATAGCTAATCAGCATTGGATTCAAGGTTGAATTCATGGATGGCAAAGCAAGACTATTGGATGACAAAGGAAAACTGATTGGTTCAGGCAAACAAACCAAAGGTGACCTATTTTATCTTGATCTTGGTGAATGCTCATGTTTTATTGCTCAAATTGAAGAAATTTGGTTATGGCACAAAAGGTTATGTCATGTAAATTTTGATAATATGGTGAAAATAAGCAAATTCAAGAAAGTAAGAGGTAATCCTACTTTGAAGAAACCTGATGTTGGTCTATGCAAGAATTGTCAGACTGGTAAAATGGGAAAGACTAGCTTTAAAAGTAAAAACTATCAGTCTGAAGATATTTTGGATATTGTGCATACTAATTTATGTGGACCTATTGGAGTTGAAAGCTATACTAGAGAAAAATTCTTTATTCTCTTTGTTGATGATTACTCTAGAATGATGACTGTTATGTATTTAAGAGAAAATTCAGAGGCATTTGAGAAATTCAAATGGTATCTTGCAAGAGTAGAAAAGGAAACAGGAAAAAGAATGAAGTGCTTGAGATCAGATAGAGGTGGTGAATTCATCTCCCATGAATTCGATAATTTCTACATTGAAAGAGGAATCAAAAGATAGGTATCAGCCCCAAGAACTCCTGAGCAAAATGGAATAGCTGAAAGAAGGAACAGATCTATCATGGATTGTGCAAGGACTCTAATGATTGAAAAGAACATTGCTATGAAATACTGGAAGGAAGCTATTGGCACTATAGTTCATACCTTGAACCGAGTACAGTTGAGGAAAGACACATTCAAAACTCCTTATGAGTTATGGTATGGCTATAAACCCAATGTAAATTACCTAAAAGTATTTGGTAGTAAATGTTACATCTTAAAAGAATCTAGAAAAGGAAAATTTGATGTAAAAAGTGGTGAAGGAATATTTTTGGGATATTCTTGCAAAAGTAAAGCATATAGATGTCTGAATTTGTCTACTCACAAAATCATAGAAAGTGCACATGTGAAAGTTGATGAGTTTGCAGAAAAGACTGAAGAAGAAAGCAAAAAGGAACCAAAGGATTACAAAAGATTTGTTTACATTGAACTTGATACATTGCCATACACATCTGTCAATAAGGAAACTGCATCTACCAAGCCCAGTACAGTAACTGAGTCACAGGAAGAAATTCAAACCAAGTCACAAGAAACCGAGTCTCAGCCTAAAGCTACCGAGCGAATATCTACCGAGCCTGAGCAAACTGAACCTGAAGATGAAATTCAAGAAGATGAAAATGTAACTCATTCAAGAAGCAAGGAACCTGTATTGACCAAGTATGTCAGGAAGCATCATACACCAGATCAGATTATTGGAAACAAATCAGATGGTACTATGACAAGAAGTAAACTGAAAGGTACATGTTTACTTGCTGACTTTGAACCTAAAAATGTTAAAAATGCATTTGAAAATGAAAGTTGGATTGAGGCTATGAATGAAGAAATAGAACAAATAGAGAAAAACAAGACATGGACTCTTGTACCTAGGCGTAAAGACAAAAATGTAATTGGAACAAAATGGGTATTCAGGAACAAGCTAAATGAAGATGGTCAAGTATCTAGAAACAAAGCTAGATTAGTGTGTAAAGGGTATTCTCAAGAAGAAGGTATAGATTATGGAGAGACTTTTGCTCCTGTTGCAAGATTAGAAGGTGTAAGAACTCTACTTGCATATGCAGCACATAAAGGATTTAAGGTATATCAAATGGATGTAAAATCTGCATTTCTCAATGGCATTCTTGATGAAGAAGTCTACATTGCACAACCTAAAGGTTTTGTTGATCCAGACAAAAAGGATATGGTCTGCAAGTTACACAAAGCACTGCATGGTCTGAAACAAGCCCCTAGAGCATGGTATGAAAGATTACATAACTATCTTATTTAGATTGGTTTCAAAAGAGCTAATGATAACAACAGTTTGTACATCAAGGAAGGACTAGATAATAGAATTGTTTTGGCAGAAATATTTGTGGATGATACTGTGTTTACAGGTAATGATGATCAGTGCAAAGAATTTTTAGAGTAAATGAACAAATAATTTGAAATGTTTATGTTTGGTTAGATAAAGTTTTTTTGTTGGTCTTCAAATTTAGTAGAGCAAGAATGGTATCTACATTACTCAGTCTAAATACATCAAGGAAATACTTAAGAAGTTTGGTATGGAAGATGCAAAACCAGTTGGTACCCCCATGTGTACTGGACTGAAGCTTACCAAAAATGATGATTCAAAAGAAGTAGATAAGACCTTATACAGATCAATGATTGGAAAATTATAGTATGTAGTTCATACAAGGCCTGATATTGCCTTAGCAGTTGGTATAGTAGCAAGATTCTTAGCAAAACCAAGAAAAAATCATATGATGGCAATCAAAAGAATCTTGAGATACTTGAAAGGAACTGAAGATTATGGCTTGTGGTATAAATTTGGAGGCAATCTGGACTTAAAAGTGTTTACTGATGCTGATTGGGCAGGAAACATTGATGATAGAAAAAGTACAAGTGGTGGAGCATTCTTTCTTGGCAAGAGGTTGGTATCTTGGACCAGTAAAAAGCAAAATTGCACATCCCAATCCATAGCAGAAGGAAAATATATTGCTGCAATAGTAAATTGCTCTAATATTGTTTGGTTCAAATAGTTATTGGAAGGCATGAAGGTTGAGATCAAAGAACCAGTTGTTATATTTTGTGATAATACAAGTGCAATAAATATTTCAAAGAATCCAGTAATGCATTCCAAAACCAAACACATTGCTATAAAATATCACTTTGTCAAAGAATTGGTGTAGGACAAGGAAATCAGATTAGAATATATTCATACAAAAGAACAGATTGCATATATATTCACCAAGCCACTACCTAAGGATGCATTCTTGTATCTAAGAGGTAAGTTAGGGGTCATTCCCCTATCCGAGGCTCACTAAATGAAGTTTTAGTAATGCATCAACTAGAGCATATTAAAGATCAGTCAGTTGATGCAGCTTAGTCAAGGAATCATTGCATATGAATCAGTATTCAAGGTACATTGCTATTCACCTAGTATGTGTTGTCTTTGGAATGTGTTGTCAAAGAGGGAGAGTTTGCTGTCATATTTCAAGAAATTTCTTTAGATTTCTAAGAGGGAGAGTTTTTCAGTCAGAAAGTGAAGTTTGCTGACAGAGGGAGTTCTCATAGTTGAGAATCAAAATGAAGCTAAGGATATGCTCCTTACTCTATGTTTTCTATGAAATTTCATTGTGCTATGACATATTGTGTTGCCATCAATGCCAAAGAGGGAGATTGTTGGATTAATTGTATGTTGTCTTTGATGTCACACAAATGTCATATTATTTATCAAGCTCAGTCGGTCAACAAAGTAGTTTCCATTATTTACTGAGCTTAGTCAATCAACAGGCGGTTTTCAGTGTCTATCGAGATATCTTGGGTGTCAAAGAAAAGTATGGCAGAAAATAGTGTTAACCGAGCTTCCACGGTTAACAAAGGAAAGTTAGTGTTTACCGAGTTCACTCGATCTCCAAAGGATGTTGCAGAATTCACAGTGCTTACCGAGTTCTCTCGGTCACCTAAGGAAATCTTTTCGGATTAGTGTTTACCGAGCAAGGTCGGCCCAATAAAGGATTTTGTTAATTTGAGAAATAAAGTTTGATTATTCCAGCCAACTATTGTAATGATTAGTAATGTTATTAGTGCTGACTTGACAATCTGAATGGACAATCTGAATGGACAATCTGAATGGTATATATAGAAGGTCAAGTTGTGAATTAAAAGTGTGGAATTGAAAAAGAAGGAAAGTGTGAGCGAATTTTGAAGGATGATTAGATATCCTTGAGGAGCAGCAGAGATATATTTTGATCAGGAAGGATCTAGTGAAGCGGAACAGAGATCTGTATTCAACAATTTAGTTGCATCATTATTCAGGTCATTTCATTGTTACTTTCTTACCATTATAGTAGTGATTTCAAAATCTCCTAACCGAGTTGGTTTAATAGCCATTTTGTAAATCCTCAAACAAGGTGACAGTTCTATTGAATTGTTTCAAGACCTCTCACAAGGCCACTCCTAACAGGGTGATTAAATCCTCTAACAAGGTCACACCTAACAGTGTGTTTTGTAACCTTTTACCGGGTTGGCTCCTAGCAGGGCATCACTTTAGAAGAGTGAAAAATAGTAACTAGTTATATTGGTGGTTTTTCCCATATTGGGTTTCCACGTTAAATCTGGTGTCTCTTGTGTTCATGTTATTTTCTTTATTCATGTATGTTAATCACTAATGAATGCTTAAGAACAGTTATAATTAATACTCACTGCAATAACCGAGTTTTAGCATTTCTCTGTATGTTTGCCGAATAACAATACCAAATGATTTAATAAGACATCTAAGGGATCTGTGGAAAGAAAATTTATGGTTAACTGATTCACCCCCCCTCTTAGTTACTACATCTATATTTCCAACAATAACTAGGGAAATTGAGAGAAGACTAACCATCTCATTATTACTTCGACCTTTATTTGTGGTAGAAAAGATGATAATATCTTTCATTGTATCTAAGTTACTTAGAAATTGTAGACTCTTAATAAAGGAGATGCACAATCTAGACTGCCGGTAAAAGAGACTCTGACAAGAGATTTACATCTCTTCTTCTATTAATGGTGACAACAAATTCACTAAGAATTTACCACTCTCGATGACTTGATTGTTGGATTGCCTTGTCATGGAGGAGTCATTTCCTAAAAAACTGGGTAATCATGAGGAGTCTAAGGGAGGTGATGGATTTCTTGGGGATTGGTGGGCATCATGGTCATGACTTTGGGATCTTTGACTCTGCCAGATGCTCTCAACAGTTTGATTTAAAAGAGGATAGATGGAGAAGGAAAATGGGGGAATCTTGGAGGTTTGAGAAGAAAATAAAAAAAATAAAAAAAATAAATTCTCCTTTATAAAAATGTGCTAATTGAAGCATGTAATGATCAATGGAGGAGAGAGAGAAAACACCCTGCTATGGGCATTAGTACCTTGCATTACAGATCATAGGGATGGTAATCTTTGATGGTTATTAGGACCATATTCTCCTAAGATTTTCAACACTCCATTTTCCTTGTAGTTTTAGATGCTTGGCATAGTGGAGGGATTGTGTTACATGTTGGGAGATTTGAGTCATGCAAATGGGAGTGCACCTCACGAAAAAGGGTTGCAGATACTTTGCGTTGGCTTGCTGGTCTTCTCAAAATGTTCTCTTCATATACACGAATCTAGGAATTGTGGTTGACATTGATAGCCATAGAAGAGAGAGCATATTATTGGAGGCATTTTGTGAAATGATTCAGCCGTACAAATGCTAGTGCAAGTTTGGGAACACAAAATACAAGGTTGGAGGGAAACAATACAAACCATTTGTATTCCCAAAGAATTTAGGTGTGTTTTCTATGATTCCATACCTTGCATGTATGTTTTATTAGAGTTTTTCTACTTTATCTCAACTAGTAGGAATGTCTTTGCATGTTCTTTTGTATAACTTTAGCCATTTCAAATGATGATACCATTTTTTCCTTGCCTGGTGTTGCCATTTCATATCCTAGTCTTTCCTTGGCATTTAATCCTCAAACTATTGTGTCTATTTACAACCCAATCACAAGATCTCTGGTTACCAAATTGTGGTGTTTGTTCTTGAATTTATGTCTATTGCATTGTACATTGCATGTTTCATCTTGGGCATTCATTTTGTTAACTATTCTTATTTCCATGTTGCAATCCAAATAGCATGGTCTCTATTACCGTGATTAGATGCATGATTCTTATCTTCCCTATTTTGGTGTCTCCTTATTTTCAAAGTCCCAATATGTTCTTCTCCTTACTCTTGACTTATCTTTTTGTCTGTATGCATGTTATTTGTCTTTCTTCTCTGTTGGCTCTATTCTTTCAATGTCTGACATAAACAACTAGTAGAAGCCATTTTATAGTATTGGATATTCAAATGGCAGAAGTGTCACATTTTTCTTTTGGAATCATAGTTATTGTTGGCTTATACCATTGTGTTATTTTCATGGATGTCTTGTTAAACCGTTTTCTTACTAAAGCAAGATGTTATTATTGAATATTTGTTAAAATAAATAAAACTAGAGGCTGTTTAGAAAACTGGGCAATATCCTTTAGGTTTTGACATTCGTTATAAATCTAAAACCAATCAGTGATATGGATTTCAGGGTACCTATTTTAGAAAGCTATTTAAAAAAAAAAAAAAAGTGACGAGAACTTGATGAACTTCCTGTAGCAGTGGAATGATTGTATAAAATATGAAATATGATTTTACTTTATTGAATGATTTTCCTTAGGTTTAGTTTTTGTGGCTATTTCAGTAAGAAGTGAATTATGTTAGGAAAGGATAAACTTGGATTTTAAGTTATTTGGTGATTGATTCATGTTGAAGGGAGGAATCAAAATCTTATCTATTAGGTGAATATTTAATCATTTTAGGGGAGATTTCATTGCTGAAATTAGAGCAGTACAGAACTTCATACGGTCAAACTTTAAACATGGATTTATAAGTGGGAGCTAACCACTTTGTTGAGTGGAAGCAAGTTAATTAAGTACATCTTATAAAGACTATGATAAAATCGTATTGAAATTAAATACTTGTGTACTTGTTGGTCAAACTTGATTTGATTAAAGTGTTGTAAAATCTTGTTGTTTCCTATGCCATTTTTGTGAGTTCCTTTATTTAAAATAATCTCATGGTATATCTATGTATTTGAGTGAGAAAAGAATTGAGATCTCAACATGTTGATTAAGAAAGGGTTGATGCTACTTATTTAACATACTTGACTGATGCATTTAGATTTATCCATGTTTTGATGGTAATGAATTAGAATATGGTTATTTCTTATTACAATACTGGAGAAAATAAAAGCGGTGAAAGTCAAAATCTTAATGAGTAGATATATGATGGAAAGCTTAAACATGTAAATTTGTCAGACCTATTGTGATGTACCTGTTAATCACTATTATAGTTTATGCTTCTTGAATGAAATAAATTTGTTATAAGTGTATATCTTGGGTTTTCTCCATGTACTATGAAGAATTTAAGTTATAAATATCATTTGAACTAAAAGAGATATTAGCGGATATTATGAGCTTGACATGTTTTTGATAGTTAAGAGAAGGATTTTTGTTATGTTCCTTTATGTATGTTGAATGCACCATGGAAACTTGATGTACTACACATAAAATGTGAATCTTTGCATGATATTTTCCATATGTATGAAATGGAAGTAGATTTACAAGGTTTGTTTTGAAAGTCCATGACATGTTATATTGGTAACTGAATGTGGATGTAACAAGAAGCACATATTCCATTACTCCTTAGTTTTACTTTGTTAGATTAATTCTAGTTGTGCTTGGTATCCTTCATGTCACGAAGGATTCTGGGGAAGGGTATGTGCAGGATCATGGTATGCCAAAAAGTGGCGATGTGAAAAAAATGTATTTTCAATCGTCCAAAAGTGCACAAATAGATTTGTTAACTTTTTAGTAGGCCTGGGTGTCAGTACACCTGGCCAAGTCAAAAGCCAAAGCTAAAGGCTTAATCAAATATCCGATATTCACCAGTAGATATAAATCTTTGTACCCAGCTACGTTCAACATTTTCTCATTGTAAAAATGTGAATGTAACTAGGGTTATCAGATATCAGCTCCAAATCCCCTATCCAATTTTTCCTAAATTGCCAGGTAAGTGAAAGCTTCTAATTTTTATTGTTTTAATTATTTTTAAATAGAAATATATATTTTTAATATAAAAATTAGGGTAGAAATGAGTTTTTGTATTGTTTTTTAAAATTCATTGTAATTATATAGTTGTTTTTTCATTGTTATCAGACACGGAATCAAAAAACCCTCATAATGATCCCGCAAACAATCTAGAACCACCTCCCAACAATCCCCCGCCTCCAGAAGACGTACCTATCACAAACCCTTGCCATTTAGAAGATCTAATAGGAGATAATCTAAATGAACTTAGATGTTTTCAAACCACATTTGCCAATATCCCCACATTGTGCCCCATGATTACGACATTGAACTCAATTATTGAAAAAATGTAGAAACTTACACAGCAGCATAGTGCTGCACTTCTTTGGAGTGATTTCATGCACACCCAGTTTGATGATGGACTTGATTATGATTAAGTCATGAACCTAAATATAACAAAACATGACATAGCTAATCTTTTTGTGGATCCTAAAACCGGTCTAAAAGTAAAGCCTAAAAAAACTAAGTTGTCAATTAAATGGTGCACAAATAGTGCAATACGTGATAACTTTTGGGACCATTGGTGGATGGTTTTTGATAGACCACCTTACAACAATTTGGATGTCCCATTATATTTTATTAAAAAATTATATGCTAAATTTGTGGTCGGTCACAAGGTGAATTATTGGAGTATGAGACCGAACCAGGGTGTAGGTTTAGGCACTCCACAAGATAGGCCATCGACACAATGGGTGAAATCCTGCACATATGTCCCCCCTCCTGAGATTTGACCACCTCCCATAGTGAAACATCTAGACATTATTGTTGAGGTCAGCTCACAGACTATTCAAGCCATTCACACCTTGAGTGGTCTACTAGTTACACAAAGCACAACATTGTTGCCTCCTCATCCTGATGCTTCTGGCGCTTCCACATCCTCCACAAGATCACATATTTGTGTTCCCCACACTTGCATTATATGAAAGAATATATGCTTTGGTCCCCTAACTGATAGTGATGCATATAATTTTGGCTTCGATGGGGATGATTCTACATAGCACACTATAGGCACTGAAGCAGCTCATGGAGATGTGCATCAAGAGCCTACAAAGCCATGGACTCCCACTATTACGGTAAGGGTAAATCATTCACTTTTTACATTGTATTTAAATTTTATTGTTCATATTTTTAGTATATTTTCCTTATAATAATTTCCCACTTATGTCTTTTTATGTGTTACATTTATGTTCAGTTGATGACAGAGGAGGAGATGTAACAGGTGGAGGGGTCCATGCTTTCGGCCATATCATTTGGTCTTGACACTTCCATGGTACATATATTTTAATGTACTCATTGGTTTCCTTTTAAATTATGATAATAGCATATGTACATTATTTTCTAATTTTTATGATCATCTTTTACATACTGATGCAGGTGTCACCACTTGCCACCCGGGGGCAATGTGAGGGGGTGCAGGTGTCAACCGTTGATAAAGGAAAGGTAATTAAGTAATTTTGTTTATTTATGCATACATGTACACTTGTCAGTTGTGCGTACTCATTTTTAATTTCCATAGTTTATTTGATAGAGAGTGGCATATGATGATGTCATGAGACCCTATCATCACAGGCATATCCATTCAGAGTGATAGCCCTATGGTACATACATTTCTAAAGTTATTTATGTGTATTTTACTATCAAGTATATATATATGGTCAAGTTATGACAATATGAAGTATTTGCTTGACTTTTGTACGTCACTCCTAGTTTGAGGGAGCCAAAACACCAAGGGTTTGTATCGCTGATGACTCAGCCAACAATCCCTGAAGAAAGTTTAACACAGGTAAGTTTTAATGTCAATTCAGTTATTTTGTAAACATATATTTGCCACCAAGTTTTTAACATTAAATAGTATAACTCATAGATCAATCTCATGTTCGCAAACATATAAAGGTGGAAATAAACTTTGGTGGCACTATTCCTGTGCTACTAAGGACATATATTAGGTCTCCTGTCCGCGGGAGGAGTTAGAGAGGCAAGGTATATGAGAGTTCAATTTTAGTTTAAATTTTATTTATTATTGCTGACTATGATTCTGAATTTTAATCTAACTTGGGGTTTCACTTTTGTGTTTGAATGCAGGATCCATCAGAGTCGAAGAGTACTTCAAAGAGGCTGCATTTTGATGATCCACCAGTAGAGTAGGATGTCCTAGAAACATTTATAGTTGAACTTCTTATTTTGAGATGTCATATGACACATTTTGAGATGGCGTATGCCATATTGTATCTAGATATGTTGACATGTAAATATGTACAAAATTATTGTTCATTTTGATATATATGAAACTTGATATTCAATCCAATTTGTTAATTGTGTGTTCATTTATTCATTGTTAGTATGTAAATATGCTTGTGTGTATGTACTCATGTGTATGACTTATGCCTTAAGTATATTCATGTATATTCAAGTACATTGTTCATAACCTAAATTCACGTGTATGGGCTACGTGCATGACATAAGTGAATTCACGTTGTATGCTTTATAATCTATGTGCTACATGTATGCTTCATGACTTAAGAAAATTTATGTGTACACTTTATGTGCTACATGTGTTCACACGTGTAATTTATCATTTGAGGTATATAAGGATATCTATTAAAGTGGTTTCAAGGTTTCTAGACTTACCCTTTACTCCAAATGGCTAAAAGACTTCAAACTGGCCTAATTACATAATCAAACACCCTTTTAGCAATAATCAAACACCCTTTTGGCCATATCAAAACATATCTCAAATTCAGGTATTGGTCTTTTGGACAAAATATCAGTACTCTTCTTGTACCCCAGCAAATACACTAGGAACACCTAAGAAACACGGGCTTGTAGCATCTAATTATGAGCCTCAAAAGTTTGCTGACTGATCATGCTTAGTTCACCTTGGGGACACTTTGCTCTGGCGTGGTCTGGAACATTCTACTGACTCAATGGTCGAATAAGGGTTGTCCCTAGCATTTACCTGCCCAATGGAGCTAATGGCGCAGTCCATTCAATGTCAGGATGAACAATTTGGAAGTAATCCATTGGTGCAACTTTCAACTGACACTCACTATAGGTTTTGGCATCGAGCGAGACTAATCCATTGGTTTCTCTCCCTCTCTCCCCTTCCCCCCTCTCTCTCTCTCTCTCTCTCTCTCTCTCTCTCTCTCTCCCTCTCTCCCCTTCCCTCTCTCTCTCTCTCTCTCTCTCTCTCTCTCTCTCTCCTCTCTTTCTCTCCTCTCTCCCCTTCCCCTTTGATAGGCCAACACTGGGGAAAATAATTAAGAAATAATTAATACTTTAAATGAGTTTCAACTTGGTCTAATCATGTCAATCCCAGAGTGTAAGCTTGCGAAAGTTGTCTGAGCAATATGCCATCAAGGGGTGATAGTTGTGAGATGAGGGATTATGAATGCAACTATGACACATGAAATAAAATCTATGAAAAATTGAAATAGAACTGTGGTAGGAACTGTCACTTCCTACAATAGGAACTTGAATGAAACCTACTGAAACAATTTGGACAATAAAAACATAAAAAATGAAAACATCTTTCTAGCAGAAATAATAGTATAATTATTTCTATTGAATGAATCAAAAATATGATGAAACACTAGTAATCATATCACTCAATACAAATTGGATTACAAACTGATAAGGAAACAATACTCAAATCAATTATTAATTCAAACAAAACTTTATACTAATGAAACATAAGCACACTACACTGAAATATAAAATAAAAAAGCACACCAGACTTAATTATAGAAATCACCACAGCATTCTGAGTAGTGGGCCCTTCCTCCTCAACCTACTGGTGATGGAGTCAAAATGTTTCTCCTTTAAACAATTTCAATCAAATGAATGCAAAGTTTGTATATTATTGATCAAAGTTTTTTTTCATACAAATGATCTTCTTGAGCTGATATATAAAGCTCCAACTGATGGGGCATAAATTAGCATGGTTGAGTTCTGACCAGTGACTAATAAACTAAAATAAAACAACCTACGTAAATATAGACCATACATCATAGGCTGGATTTGTTTACTGTTATAACAGTATATAAATATGAGGAAAAGCTTAGTCCACGAGTTTCTCCTTTGATAGATAGAAACGAGTTTGTTATTGAGGTGATAGTAATTCACGCCCATGCCATAATATTTATTTCCCATGAAAATGAAGCTGGAAAATGAAATGACTTTCATGCTAGTTTCTCCTCCACATGGCACATAGATATGCTCACGGTTTGAAAGAAGTCATGATATTGCTAATTGAAAATCTTTTTGATGAAAATAAAGAAGCCAAATATACTCCTTGAAATCATTTTTGATGTGGAAATAGAAGAAATAATTAACCAGCCGTATATAGTAGTTGCTACCCCAAATGCGACAGGAAGTTCCCATAAAGTAGGTGATAGGAAGATTTGTTCCACAAATCAACATGCTGCAATTATAATGATTTGTAAAATCAATCAATAATGATTTTTTCCATATTTTAATCCCAAAACTATAATAAATACTACTTATATATATTAAATCATATGCAACATAAAATAGTAAAATGGAATGAAATGGGATGGAAATGGAATAGGGAAGTAGGAAAGTGCATGAAATGGATTAAAATATGGCATTAAATAGGTTGTAATTGGCTCTCATCACCCTTCTCTCTCTCTCTCTCTCTCTCTCTCTCTCTCTCTCTCTCTCTCTCTCTCTCTCACAGATCTAGAGCCTTCACCTCCACTTTTTAGTGTATATTTAAAGGTTTCATATACCTTGTTGTGGATAATGTACCTTAAATGTTCTTACATCAATTTTTATGCCACTGTTAGTTTCTAGAACAGATGATGAGCGTACGGTGGTTCTACATTTGTGTGAAATTTCTTTTCAAGAGTTAAAAAATCAGTTGATTCTATTCAATCAAGGGGAAGTCCATTGACATCTACTTATTCAGTACAGTCAGACCATCGAAATTACAAGGAGTCTATAGAAAAATCCTGTGCTAGATACTTTCAAGAGATTTGGGCTGAAACTGTCTGTCCTCAAATTAACTATGCAGGTATTTTTTCGAAATCATTTTGTATATCAAATAATATAATACATACTAATATAAAAATTTATATTATAATATTAATGCTATGATATTATTATTTAATATTAATATTTAAAATGAAATTAATATTAACATAAAAAAATAATAATTTAATATGAAACTTGAATTAATATTAACATAAAAAGAATACAACTTAATATAACACAATTAATATTACTATTAAAAAATACATTTATTATGATACTTGAATTTGGGAAAAAAGGGGCAATTGAAATTTCAAAATAGGTGGGCTTTTTTGGATATCTGATATTATCGGATATATGATGTTATCAGATATCCGATTAGGCTTGGTATTTTCTTGGGCATTACCAAACATGGGTGGTCAGCCCTTTAGGCATGTTTCAGGAGATAGTTCTTGATATCGAGACTTTGACCATGTAGCTAACGACTATTTTTTCACCTGAAATTGATGAAACAAAAAGGGTTTCTTAAAGACATTATCATCTGTTCATCAATATAATTGTTGTCAAATTTTGAGTTCAATAAGTAATTATTACTTATTTTTCAATTGAGTTTATCTTTAAAGTTGTAATTGGCATACTGATTGAAAAATAATTATAACTTTCAAACCACTTAACCTTTTTGAAATCTGAAATATGTGTCGCATTCTATGCTTTAGCTACTACAAGAAAAAAAAGTTTTGAATTTGGTAAAATTTTGAATTAGTTAAGTTGGTCAGACACGAGAGTTTTTTTATTCTAAAAAATTTGTAGTAGAAAAATCATAATTAATTATTTATTTGACCAAAAATTACAAAAAAATATGCCTCACATTCGAGCATGAGTCTACTACTTATATCTAGAATCTTGGGAAAATATATCATCATTTGATTGTGATTAAGGTGGTCAGACATACACATACTCTTTATCGTTTCCCTAAAATTTTCATAGTACTGCATTGAAATCTAAAATTTTAAATAATTAGACAAAAAAATTTTCAAACAAGGGCTAGTAGTTTAGAAACTACATTCAATTTCCTATAGATTCTACTCTTACAACTTTTTCACATAAGGTTCATAAGATGTTCAACCTTTTACGTCAAGTTGACTAACCCTGATTTTCTAATTTTTCATTGGCACTTAAGGCCACAGTTTGGTATACCATGATCCTACACATACCTGGAAGTGTTACTGCTCCATGGTAGGGTGGAAATGCACTCCCACAATATTCTTGCCCTAGCTAACTTTTGTGAATAGGTTTTTGAAGCTTCTTTCAGGAAGGACTTTTCTTTACAATGCTATACACTTCTTTGTATTCGACATGGTGGTATTTGGTAATTTTGTTGTTTACTTTTGTCATTGAAATGGAAATACATATTTGATCTAATCTTTATCTTTTACTGATGTGATTCGAAAATTGGTCAAAAATCTCTTGGGTTGCTATCCTGACTTGATAGTTTGTACTTGCTTGTACTTGATGGGAAATCTCTTATTGTAACTCCATTACTACATTCGACACATGGTCGACATATTCGCATATCTTTGGACATAGGTATGTCTTATCATTTCAACAATTATGGTCATAGTTGTACTTCTTTTATTCCTATATTATAGAGAATCTATTGGTATGATGTTGACTTATGCATTCAACCTTTGACTTGTTGACTGACTCCCTTGTCTTTATTGTAAATTGCTAATGTGGCTTTTTTGTCAAAAGTTCAGTCTTTACATGGTATCATTGTCAAAGAGATGTGAAGAAATTGAGTAGACATACAAGAGGTAGAAAAATGGAGAATTGAAAACTTTTTGTGCAAAACTTTGCAATGCTGAAGCTACAACTAGAAGTTTTTCTGATGCAAAAATATCTTGCAATTTAACACTAGAAGGAAAGGAAAAGAAACTGGTTGTGGTGTCTGATGAGGAGTGGGAGAAAATGGATAAGAAGGTAGTGATAACCATAGTTCTTTGCCTTTCTCATAATGTGATGTTCTATATTGCAACAAAGAAAATGATAAAAGGATTATGAGAAAAAATGTCGGATATCTATGAGATGGCTTTGATGCCAATAAAGTTTTTCTCATGAACAAATTATACAACTTGAAGATGAAGGAAGGAGGTAATGCGTCAAATCATTTAAGTGGATTTAACTTTTGATCAACCAATTAATTTTTGTAAGCATAAACCAAGATAATGAAATCAAGGCCATTTTGATGTTGTTGTCTCTGCCTGATAGTTGGGAAGGAGTTATGATGGCTAGTGTGTTTGGCAAGAGGGGAAGTGTTTTAAAATTTGATGATATTGTCATGAGTCTTACTAGAGGGGATATGAGAAGGAAGAATCAAGGAACTTCCTCAGAAGGCAATTTGATAACTAGTAATAAGGGGAGATCACAAAAAAGAGGAAGATCAAAATCAAAAGGTAGAGATAGTGGTTGCTATACACACTAGAATGTGCACTTCTCTAAGCCATTGCTTCCAAGAGAATCCATGAATGGGAAACCTTGAGAAAGTGACCTAGAGCTCCCTAGGCATGGAGTGGAAGGGTTTTAAGAATGCTCTCAGCTAGAGCTATTAAGCCAATAACCTTGCTAGTAAACCATGTAATGAGAGATTCAATGAGACAAGGGCAAGAATGTCAATATCCTCAAGAATCCAAATGGAGATGAAATGCAACCTATGATAAGAGTGGAAATGCAAGCTAAGCTATGGAAATGAAAGATAGAAGTATTACAAATCCTTACTAATTAAGCTATGTGAACTAAACTAGAGTATGAAAGGAAACTAAGCTAAGAAAACATAAACATGAAGCTAAGCTAAGAATGCAAGAATGAAGGCTATATGCAATAAGATTTCCAAAAAAGCTCCAAAGTCTCCAAGAAATCCTGCAGCATAAGATTAGCATAGAAATTTGGGATCCTAGAATGAGAAGAGAGCTCTCCTTTTAAAGGAATTGAAAAGGAATGGACTATGGAGATTAAGAGGAAAAAGATTTAATCAAGGGTGGAGCTTGAAAGAGGAGCAATCCATGTGCACAAGTTTCCTCCAATGAGAAATAAGTGTTGAATTTTGTGCCCCATATGAGACAAAAAGTGTTCTTTCTCTTTTTTTTTATAAAATAGGAACAATACTTTATTTATGCAACTTAGGATAAGAGGAAAAGTGGGGGGCTTTTTATTTAATAAAAGAGGAGGAAATTCTTTTTAATTAAATAAAGACTTAGGATAAGATGGTTAGCCCAAGGCAAATAATCGAATAAATGATGGAGCTAGGATTTGATCAACAATAAGCAATTGATAATTTTAGCAAAAGGGGCTAATAGTCTAGATGACCATTTTTGGGTGATTACATTTGCCCCTCTTTGACTAATGTGTGATTGATCTGGGAACACATTACGTCAAAGAATAGATTAGCTAAGAAGGCAAGTAGATAGAGATCTAAATCCAGAGAATGAAGTGCAGAGAGATAGCAAATCCTGCATGGTCGGCTTGGTAGTGACAATACTGAACACTTAGGAAAGAGATGGACAATATTAGGACTTGAGATGAGAACTAACATGTCAAGCGCAAAGATAGATCAATAAGAGAAAATGGAATGGTCAAGAATATGCTCTAGAGAATAGCCAATAGGATATGATGTGTCTGCCCCCTCAGGATCAAAATCAAAATTAGGTAGAGGGAAGGCGATAGCAAGAGCAACATGATCAAATCACTAAAAATCATAATCGAAGAATCATAGGATAACCATCAAGCAGTGAAGATATGCCCTAGTCAATACTTTAGAGAGATGAAAATGAAGGAGATGAATGAAAGACTAGAAGGTTGAGAGAGATGGGGATGAAGAAATGAGGATTCCCTAGTGAAGATTGAAGGATCAGGCCTCAAACGGTCAGCCAACTGTGTAGAAGAAGGAGAAATGTTGAAAAGTGATTGTGATTATCAGGATGAATGTGGATTTTGATTTCGATCCCAAAAAGAAGAGAAAAGGATGTGATGTAAAAGACAAGAAGTGAAATTCATGATCAGGAAGAAGTGAAAGGTGAGCACAGCTGACTAACAAGTCCGTGAAAGATGAAAGGAGAGCTCTCTCCATATGCAAGATGTAAAACTAACTATCATGAACTTAAGAATGCAAGCTACTATGAAAAGTGGTTTACTTACAAGGTTACAAAGCCATTAGTCTCTAATAATCATCATCGAGCATTGTTGGTAGCATCACAAGATCATACAATACACACTAGTATAACTATGTGAATCTGAATATGATCTATATCAGATAGGATTGTGGAAATCTCACCTAGGCATCAAAGACATGTAGGTCAAGATGACTAGTGCAGTGAGGTTCTCTAAGTTTGATATAGAAAGATTATACTCGCATCAACACACAAGGAAAGTCAAGATGACTATAAGCATGCACTTGCAAAAAATAATCAAGGATAATACATTGTAGATCATAGTGTCAAGTGGAACAAGCATACATGCTCATGACAGTGAGGATCAACAATATATACCCACAAGCAGAAAGAAAATAAAACATGTCCTCATGCCCCAGTCTTCTAGCTCGGCATCATAAAAAATGATTAGGGAGAGAACACTCAGCAAAGAAATCATCATAGACAGCACACAAAGAAATAAAGTCAAACAAATCTCAGCAAATCAAGTGTTTAAATGCGTGTGTGTAGGTCATAGAGTCAAACTTTGATTATCGCATTTTCTAGTGAGAAATATTGCATCATTCAAGATTGCGGGTAAGATATCTGATAAGTGTTGAGAAACACTTGACGCTAGGGAAGTGTTGAAAAATACAGTTGGGGTGGTGTTGAAAAACACCATTGGAACCAAGTGGCCCAAGAAACTCGAATGCACAAAGAGACCTAGGATAAGCTTAGAACAACATATGCCCCCTAGACTAAGACAATAGTCAATTCCAGGCTAGGAGAGGCAAAGTGAAAAGTGGAGCGAAGGAGTGCCACACAAGACTGATAGACATAGGTGTAAGGGTCTCAAGCAGCGCTTGTTTCCAGGTTTTTACCTAGGCACTTTATCTATTTTTTTGAATTTTTCACAATTTTTAAATTTTTTTGGTGAGACATCAAAGCGCCTATTGCTAGGTTTTCACTAGGATGCTCATTTTTTTCAGTACTTTTTATGCTTTTTAAGATTTTTTCAGCATCATATATGAATTTTTTTTTGGAATTTTTTCAGGATCAATAAATATATACAAAAGATGCCCCCAGACAGAATGGGCATCAAACTCCCAAACAAGATCACATCATGTAGTCCCAATGTCTAGGAAGATGGAGAACAAGAGGGATTAGCAAGCTGATGGAAGAGATGGAAGACAAGAGAATGAAGGAGAATGAAGGGAAAAAATCCTCAAGGGAAAAATTCTCAATAGTACCCAAGCTAGGGGAAAGAAAGTCATGTAAAGGACATTTGGACAAGCAATGAAAAGGCTAGCATAGGATAAGTCACAAAAGTGTAATGCAAAAGAAGGAAAAGATGCAGTCCAAAGGAGTAGACATGTCAAGAGGCTTCATAGCATCATGTTTTACTTTTTTTATTAGATCAAGACCAAAGGGGAAAAGGATAGCAAAAGGCTAGAAGGAATGGAGGAAAATAAATATGAAGGCTAAACATGAATGGAATGAAAGCAAGATCATTGTAATGTAGCTCACAAGATAGCTAAATGTTTGTGTATAGGTCAACATTACCAAGATCAAAGAGAGAAGATGAAATGGATGAAAATATGTAGAAGAACTACGCATGATGCCCAATTGCCAAATTTTCATCATGGTACTTATCCAAGGTGCCATAAGGGAGTGGTTTTCACCATAGGATGAATTTATTTCTCTTAACGTTTGCTACCAAGGCACCTGTTTCCAGGTTTCCACCAAGGCTCATTTTTAATTTTTTAATTTTTTTGAAGTTTTCTATTTATTTATTTATTTTTTGAATTTTAGAAGAAGGCAAGCTCTTTAGATAATGCTCCTTGAAAGAATAAACCATGATATGCCAAGGATTTAAAATGATATGCTCAAAGATGCTGATAGGGAAAGGAAGATGGAAGAGAAAAATGGAGGATAAGGTTTTATGTAAAGTGAGTGAGGTTGGAAGATAGGAGGAATAGACAAATGAGGAAAAAGGATAGAAGGTAGAAGGATAATGAATGGAAAGATTGTGAAAGGGTAGATGGAAAAGAAGGCAAGATCAACATCAACACACCTTGAAGGGTGGCGAGAGGATGGAGAAAATGTGAATGAAAGAATACGAGAAGGAATATGGTGAATATTTAGCAGAGGTTGCAGTTCAGGAACATGGAATGGAAGAATGTTTTTGGAAGAAGATGAGGCAGAAGCCTTTGGAAGCTTGAATGTCAACTTCACTTTTTGTTCAATATTAGACTCTTTCAAGAGAGACTTTGGAATCCATATAGCCTTAGGATTTTTATTTCTCTTTGATGATTTAGAGAGAATATCTTCAATGATAGATTTTGGAACCCATACTTGTCTTGTAGTTTTCTTCTTAAATATCTCTTTTGACTTTTTACCTCCATGTCAATTAGAGGAGACATGGTGATCTTCTTTTTTTATGGATTCTTGTATTTCTTCTTTTTCTTATTTTGAACATTCAAGTTACTTCCAAAAGACTTGGGACTTGCAGAAGAAGAAGGATGATATGACTAGTTTAGATGGGTGGATGGATGAAAAAGATTCAAGGGTATGCATCTATGTTGATCTTGAGAAAAGATAGGAGATGGAGGGACGTAAGGACCCAAGATGGATGATGAATTAGGAGAGTTAGGAGGGGAAAGTGAAGGGACATAAGGGTCCAAGATGGAAGGAAGATGTGAAGCCTTTGGTATTGGTGGAGGAAGTCCAAGGATGGAAGTGGAAGATGCAAAAGGATAATCAATAATTTCATCAACATCTATATGACAACCAAGGACATTAGCATCTTTAGAGTGAGCATTAGGATTTGCAATAGGATCATGAACATCTTGAATAGGAGCAACTTATTTGATAGGATTGTTCAAAGCTTGCAAAGACTTAGGAAGAGTAGAAAGTGGAAGCGAACATGAAGTGGTAGAACAAGAAGATGGAAGATTTTGATCTTGACAAGGATCTTTGGATAGCATAAGCGTATAATTTTTCTTTTGATTTTCAATAGGCTCAACATTGGAAGTAGCAACACTATTTCTAATAACCTTAATGGAAGTATCATCTTTGGAAAGTGCAAGTTTAGTAAGGTTATTTTGATTGTCAATAAGCTCAACTGTGTAACTAGCAGCTTGATCTTGCTTAGGAGAAGACTTAAGACATGGTGGAATGAATCAGGAGGGGTGTAGAGGATCAAAATAACCATGAAACAGATGAGATACATCATGAAAAGGATTGGATGACATGGAGGATTCTTGATTTTGATCTTTTGTTATGCTCTTTTCTTTATCATTTTTAGAGTCCTCTTGACATGGAGCCACTTCTAAGGACCAGAAAGCATGTTGGAATTGTATGGAAGACTTTGGAAGATATAGTGAAGGACTAGCTAAAGTAGACATTATAGTGCATAAAGGCTTAGGCTCTTTAGGTTTAGCATTATCAGAAGTATTCACAGCCAAGTGAAGGTTAGCTTGAGTTTCTTTAAGAGGTAGCCCTTGAGGAAAAGTATAGGGAATTGCATGAAAAGTATTAGGATCTTTGTTGGATGACGGATTTGTGAAAGATTTGAAAGACTTGAAAATTTTAGGAAGTGTATGGGTATTGGATAAAGTAGGGGATGGAAGGGAACCATCACAAGATAAAGGTCCATCATTAACATAATCTTTCTTAAGAGAGAAATCTTTATCCTCAGCATGAGGGTTCTTAGAGGAAGGATTCTTATAATATTGACATTTGAAATTAGCACGATGCATTTTATAGTCCTTAGTAGTAGTAGATGGATCATAATCAAGGTATTGTTCACATAACTCATCAAAGTCTTTTTCAAAATCATAGTCATACAGATCACCATCGTGATCTACCCAATAGGACAACCCTTTAGCAAGCACAAGCACACAACGAGGAGGACTCTTAGGAATAGAGGTGTCATAAAAAATGGGCATGTCACTTTTCGTAGAAGAGGTATCATAAGGACTACCATATTGCTCATAGTGAGGAGTAAGACTCTTGGGAGTAGAGGAGGAACAAGATTGTGAAGAAGAGGAAAATGAAGACCTAGAGGAGGAAGTAGACTTGGATAATGAGGAATGCGAATAATGTCTAGAAGAGCTAGGGTGAGACTTGGTAGATGAGGAAGGATGAGAAGACTTAGATTATGAAGAATGTTGAGAAGAAGGAGGTCGTGACATGATCATATTTATGATCCTAGCAAAGGTGTCTGATTCAAGCATATTTTCTTTTATTCTTGTCTTAAGTTTATCATCCATGCAATATCTAGAAGGACTATTGGAAGAATAATACTCTTCGAATTGAGCAATGAGTTCAAGATCACCTATTCTCAAGAGAGGTTCCATAACAAGATAGTTGAAATTCATGGTTGTAGAAGATGAGTCAAGCATGGAAGTGAAAGAATTGATGAATAGAAGAAGGTAGACTAGAAAATAAGAGAAAAAGCATCAAAAAGACATGAAGAAGTTAGGAAGAAGAGGAAGAAGCATGAAGGAAGAAGAGAAAGGATGGAAATGGGAGAGTAGGAAGACATTGGAGATGTGGAAGAAAGGTGACCAAGACTCATTTTGTGCAATTTGATACCATTTGAGTTCATTTGGATGTTGAGCAACATGTCACGACACCTAAGATCCAACCTGGACCGACCAAGGAAGATTGGGAATGGCAAGAATCAGATTCAGATTGCAGACAACAAAATAAGTTTGTGTGATAGTTTCCAGGCAAGCAGTGCGACTCTTGACCAGTGAACGTGAAAAACTCAGTTTTGAAAGTAATTTGTCAATGTTGTAAGTTGCAAGGTACAATTTCTTGGTTTCAAGCACAGTAATATCAAGAAATAGACAAGTTTGCAAATAGTAGGTGATCAAACATGTCATAAAACACTTGTGCAAGAGCAAAAGAAACTTTTCCAAGACAAGCAATTATGATATCAAAATGAAAAAAATCTATGAGCACTACCATGATATTTTATGTTTGAGAATGTTTGCACGAGTAGATCATAGTGAGAACACTTTAAGCACTTACTAACTAGAAGGACAAAGGCTTAGTAATTAACAACTTGGCCCACACTTGATGTCCCATCACCTCACACAAAGTGGTTACCCACAATAGATGTTGGCTTTGTCATGGAAGTGCCAATGACACAACCAAAGGAACACAAATGGTGAGTAGTCTTGGGGTGATCCAGGTTAGTCCACTAGGATCAATCCTTGCACCAAGATGTTAAGTGGCAGAATGGGGTAGCTTCTATCTATGGTTCTTAGTAAGGGCTTCCATTCGTAATACTCCTCTTGCTCCCCAAAGGGACTCCTTACCTTGCAGCAAGTAACGGACCTCGCGGCCACAAGAGTACCTTAAGCATTCTTGCTCAACATTTTCCTCATGATCACAATCCCACAAGTACTCACATTAAGAAAAGACAAGTACTACGTCTACCAAGGTTTTGTGTCCTTGATAGCCTTGAGTTTATAGTGGGTCGGAATAGCTTGTACCCACTTGGATCATTCCTCTTGATGGCTCAAGAGCAGACCCGCTAAAGGATTCTAGAACTAAACAAATAATAAATTAATCTTTGAGGTTCAAGATTTCTGGTTCACCTCAAGGGTGAAGAGCATACTCTCCTAGCTCAAAAATCTCTCTCCAAACACACCAAGAAAAGTTTAATTACCCTCTTGCTTTCAAAATCTAAAAGTGGGTCAGGATTTCTGGTTCACCACAAGGGTGAAGAGCATAATTTCCTACCACCAAAAGACTTCTACAACAAGATCTTAAGTGCCTAAGAAATGAGACAACCAATATATGCCACACTTAAAAGAAAAGTAAATAAACAAGCACTTGATTGGTTTTTATGCTTTGGGCAGCCCTGCAAAAACTATTAGTAGCCCTTGTGCATTTGAAGCTTTGACATGCGATCTTTTTTTTAGCAATGAAGGTACTTACAAGCACAACTTGTTAGCTCCACAATGGTTAGCACATCAAAAAAATTAGATAATCTGCAAGTAAAATAGCTAATCAAATGATAAAATTTAAAAATGAAACCAACATAGTTGGATCAAGCTCGGAAAGAGCTTTCCAATGATATATCACAGTTCAATTTTCGATACCGTATGCGAAAATTTTTCAAAAATGGGTGCTAGTTTTTTTTGGAGTGGCACAGATTTTGAAAATGCCAAAAAATTCAAAAACTGGCAAATCTGGAATTCTAGGTCTCTGTATGTCATAGAATGTCACGTGAGACAGTACTGGCCACATGAGAAAGTACCGAACCATGTGCGAGAAAGCACAAGCTCACGCGAGAATGTATGCTGGCTCACGCGACAAAGTACAAGGGCTCGCGCAAGAAAGTACATAGGCCCGTGTGATAAAACACCTTTGTCATGCACAGAAGTGCTAGAAATAGAAAATCTTCACGCGATACAATGAGAAACTTCGTGCGAGATTCCATGACAGTGACACACAGAAGTACGGATAGTGTATGAAAATTATAAAAAAAATAAAAAATAGTTGAAACCTACAGCGAAAATGCAAGAAAAGAAGGACAAAATAGAGTTGTCTTGCCCCACGGTGGGCGCCAAAAATGTACACACTAGAATGTGCACTTCTCTAAGCCATTGCTTTCAAGAGAATCTATGAATGGGAAACTTTGAGAAAGTGACCTAGAGCTCCCTAAGCATGAAGTGCAAGGGTTTTAAGAATGCCCTCAGCTAGAGCTATTAAGCCAATAACCTTGCTAGTAAACCATGCAATGGAAGATTCAATGAGACAAGGGCAAGAATGCCAATATCTTCAAAAATCCAAATGGAGATGAAATGCAAGTTATGCTAAGAATGGAAATGCAAGCTAAGCTATGAAAATGAAAGATAGAAGTATTACAAATCTTTACTAATTAAGTTATGTGAACTAAACTAGAGCATGAAAGGAAACTAAGCTAAGAAAGCATAAACATGAAGCTAAGTTAAGAATGCAAGAATGAAGGCTATATGCAATAAGATCTCTTCAAAAGCTCCAAAGTCTCCAAGAAATCTTGTAGCATAAGATTAGCATAAAAATTTGGGATCCTAGAATGAGAAGAGAGCTCTCCTTTTAAAGGAATTGAAAAGGAATGGACCATGGAGATTAAGAGGCAAAAGATTTAATCAAGGGTGGAGCTTGAAAGAGGAGCAATCCATGTGCACAAGTTTTCTCCAATGAGAAATACATGTTGACTTTTGTGCCCCATATGAGACAAAAAGTGTTTTTTTCCTTTTTTTTATAAAATAGGAATAATGTTTTATTTGTGCAACTTAAGATAAGAGGAAAAGTGGAGGGCTTTTTATTTAATAAAAAAGGAAGAAATTCTTTTTAATTAAATAAAAACTTAGGATAAGATGGTTAGCTCAAGGCAAATAATTGAATAAATGATGGAGCTAGGATTTGATCAACAATAAGCAATTGATAATTTTAGCAAAAGGGGCTAGTAGTCTAGATGACCATTTTTGGGTGATTACAGTTGCTAGTATTATGGTAAGCAAGGCCATGTTAAATCAAATTATTGGTTGTTAAGAAGGCTAAAAATAAGCCAAAAGAAAATATAGCATATGAAGAAGATGTGGGTTCTCTTATTCAAGAAATGGGAGAATTTATAGAAAATGTTTGGGTGTCGGATTCAAGAGCATCTTTTCATGTCACTTCATGTAGAGAGTATTTCAAAAACTTTCAAAGAGACAATTTTCATAAGATTTATCTAGGTAGTTATAAATCTTGTAATATTATTGGCAAATGGGATAGTTGTTGAAACTTAAAAAATGGAAATAGTTGTCTTCTATGGGATGTTAGATATGTCTCTCAACTCAAGAAAAAATTGATTTCAGCTGAACAATTGGATTCTCAATTATGTAGGATCACTTTTGAACCAAGTACATGGAAAATGACAAAAGACACCTTGGTAATTTCTAGGTGCAAAAAATCAGTTAGTTTTCATGTGCTAGAGAGTCATACTAAAGTGAGAGCTACAAAGACAACTACATATAATGACTCGGAGCTTTGGCACAAGAGGCTCGGTTGCATTAACAAACAAGGCCTTGAGATTTTGCAAAAAAAGGATCATATTTTGGATTTGAAATCACTATATTTGGAGGCATGTGATCACCATATATATGACAAGCTGAAAAGGATTAGCTTCTACATCAAGAAATGTAAAATATGATTATTGGAGATAGTGCATTTGATTGTCTTCGACCCCATGAAGGTAACTTCATTTGGTGGGTCTAACTATATTATTATTTTTCTAAATGACTGTACTACAAAGATTTGGATTTATACGTTAAGTTCAAAACTAAATTATTTGACAAGTTAAAAAATCTCAAAGCACTTGTTTAAAACAAATCCGAAAATAAAATTAAGTGTTTGAAAATAGATAGTGGTGGTGAGTTCTTGTTCCATCGAATTTGATCAGCTTTTGTGGAAATTTCTTACAATCACTTGTGGGTGGCCAGTTGTAAAAATTTCGTTCACACTCTATCGGTTATCGACTATAGCATCTCCTTGCAAAATAGGTAACTCGCTGCAGGGATGTAATTCAAGCCTGCTAAAATAATGAATGCCTTCGAATGGATATGTATCACTAGAAATTGAAAAGGATTATTTGTAAGAAAATACTAAAAACAATTATTTCTAACAAATTTTAGAGGCAGCAGGCGGAGTAAACATGTTGGTGTTGAGATCTTAGAGAATACGGAAAAGGATTATTTGCAAGAAAATGATGGGAGGATGAAGCAATGGAAGATGGATTCAAAATAGGTTACATATGATGTGCAAAAGAGTTATGATGCTAGTGAGAGTTGATTATGCCAGTATAGGGTGGGGTTCTATTTTGGAACACAAGACAGAGCAATATTGAAAAAGCTAGGGTCACACGTGTTCTTGGTGATTTTTAGGATTAACAATGGATCAGTGGTATTCACCACAAGCATTATTGATTTACACAAGGATTGTGATGGTGACTTGTGATTCAGGTGATTCAGGTTGATTCAGCCACGCTCATAGACAAGTTATGGATTCAGGTGATTCAAAGGAGGTTAAAAATATAGACATTGATGATTTGTAGAGTGGCTATGTTTATTCTCGAGAATGAAGGAATTGATAGAGGCTTTGCAGAATAGGGCAGTTTGGAGTAGGGTTTTGCCATTGCTAGGATGTAGGAAAAACATGCAATGCTAGGAAGCACCATCTTTGTAGACATCAAGCGCAAGTGGACCATGCTTCATCATATTCCCTTCACTAGTTTTCCTCTTCCCATGTCTTTGTATTCCTCTTCCTGTACAAACCTAAAGCCTTCTCGACTGTTCTATTTTGTGCAAATCCTTCATTAATTGCAGTCCATGAACATTTCTTTGAAGGCATTCTGTCAACAGTTCACATGTCTTGTCTATGCTTCCACAAGTCGCATTCATGTTTATCAGGTCAGTTGCAACTATAATAGCCTCTGTCAAAATTCTTGAATTTGATGGATGTTCACCCCTTGCTACAAAACGTGATATTTTGCATACATATCTGCCAGGGCAATTGCAGTTGCAACATCTCAGAAATTTTTCAATCGTTTGTCTCTGTTTGAAGTTCCCACTTCACAGACGGACCACCAGAAAGCAGAAGCAAGATTTGAACTTGCTTATCACACAATTAACTGAATAACTAAACCACCAAATCAAAATTGAAAAAAAAACACACCAAAACAAATAAGAAATATTTTTGTACACTGCAGATTGCTTGTCTATCTGAATATTGAATCTACCATCCTCATCATCGAACTTATTTAGTGAATTGGCCTATATTATGAAGAAGATTGGTCCAACTTTTGTATTAATATTTAAAATATGAAGTTGATCCTTACATTGCTATTGTATTTTGTAGATTGTTTCTATTTCTCTAAATATTAATATGGGTAATATTATTTAAAGGAAATTGATCCATCTATTACATTGGATTATACATATATTGGTTTTTTTACTTTTTTCAGATCAACAGTTGTATTATAAATTATGAATGCTTGTGTTAATTAAATTTTGATGACGCTTGCAACTTCATTTCTCAACCTTAGTTCTAGCATTGCTATTACTATAATCCTGTAATCTACTTTAACAAAACTGAAGGGAAATCTGATTATTTAGGTGTAGCTCAAATTTTCTAGACAATGTCATATGTTTTATGAAGTTTGTCTGAATTTTTGACAAGAAAATAAGTTATGGCATCTTCCTATTTAAAGAATGCATTTTGAGTTGGAAAAGCAATTGGAATCCCTTGTGTACTACATTATAAACTATAACATGCATCAAAATGAAAATTTATATAGATACATTGCAACACTTGCAGCTATGTTGATTGACATGCAAATAAGTATCACATTATCTACTCTTCAGCAATTTGCAACTTGGAAATGAAATGTGCAAATACACAACTAGCTACCAAAAAGCTTCCAAAATAATAGTTAAATGTCATTAAAGAAGAGTGAATTATAACATGAATGTTTGGGAATAGCAGCTAGAAACTACTCAAAATGTATTTAAGGAATAAACCTAAAACTTGCAAATCATGAACTATTATATCAAAAACCTAAAAAAAAATCACCGTCTACACTTTGATGATCATTCTCTCTCCTTTTTTATTAATACAATATTAATTTCCTTCCAACGAAAATTCATTTAATACAATCACACTTTTAGATTCTTACATTTTCAATATTAAAAAAAATTAACTTTTAAAAATAGTGACTACTTTTTATTAACTGTCTATTAAAAATAAAATAAAAAATAAACTAATTTATAACTATGATTACAACTTAAGTTGGTTTAGTAGTTACTGTAGAATTATGGAGTTCGAAATAAAAGACCAGAAAAATAGAATTAAAAGAGCAGATTGCAACTAATAGAGAACAGGCTATTTATCGTGGTTCACCACAACAGTGGCTACGTCCACACTAAGAGCAGAAGAATTATATTAACCTCAAATCAAAATGTTTACAAACATCAAAAGGAAGAGTCTTATTTATAAGCTCATACTGAGCAGCTGAAAGGGCAAGGCTACAACAGAAAAAAGTTTGTTGGCCTTCCAATCCCAACAAATTCCCACTAGAAGTCAATGGATAATTCAGCTGATCAGGCATTCCCTTGCTCTACATATTTGACCTACTTCAGCTTAACAAGTCCAAGAGAAGTTCTTGCACATTCAAACTTCTCTTTGGTTGCAACTTTTGTGAATATATCTACCAGATTTATCTTAGTATCAATCTTTTCAACCTTCAACCTGCCCTCTTGAACCATGTGCCAAACAAAGTGAGCATGGATGTCAATGTGTTTTGAACGTTGTTGAGAGGTATAATTATGAGCCATAAAGATGGTGTTGTGACTGTCACTGAATAGAACATAATCATTTTGTTGATACTTCATTTCACCAAGTAATCGCTGCAACCAGATCATCTCCCGAGCACCTTCGAAAAGCACCAAATACTTAGCTTCAGCGGAAGAAAGAGAAGTAGAATGTTGCAGCCTTGAGGCCCAACTAATAGCAGCTCCAACAAACATGAATGTGTAACCGATATTAGATCTACGCTTGTCCAAATCTCTAGCAAGATCTAAATCTGTGAATCCCCGTAACTATTCATTATTGTTACAAAAACATAAGACCAAATCTGAAGTACCTTTAAGGTATCTTAATATCCATTTGACAGCCTCCCAATGAGTCTTCCCGGGATCTCTCGTGAATCTACTCACAACTCCCACTACATGAGCAATGTCGGGATGTGTCGAAACCATAGCATACATAATGCTACCAACTACAGATTTGTAAGGAATGTCCTCCATATATTCCTTGTCCTCTTGTGTTTGTGGACACAAATTTGTTGATAACTAAAAATGCAAAGCAAGTGGAGTAGAAATGCTATGCACATCAGCCATACCAAATCTCTGAATTACTTTGTTAATGTATTCTTTTTGTGACAATGTAATTACTTTCTTCTTCCTATCCTGGGTGATAGTCATACCAAGAATCTTCTTGGCTGCCCCTAAATCATTCATAGAAAATGTGCTTGCCAATTTAGTTTTCAGCTCACTAACAATTTTAGAGCTTGTGCCCGCTACTAACATGTCGTCAACATAGAGAAGAAGAATAAAAAATTCACCATTCGGGAGTGTCTTGTAGTAAATGCATGGATCAAATTCACATCTGATAAAATTATGTTCAAGCATGAAGGAATCAAACTTAACATACCACTATCTCAGGGCTTGCTTGAGCCCACACAAACTACGCTTCAGTCGGCAATAGAGATGTTCTTGCCCCTTTTTCACAAAACCTTCAGGCTGATGCATATACAACTCTTCATTTATGTCTCCATGTAAAAATGTCATCTTAACATCTAACTACTCCAATTAAAGATCCCAAATGGCTGCTAATCCCAATACTATTCAGATGGATGTCATCTTCACAACCAGAGAGAATATTTCAGTGAAATCAATTCCCTGTTTCTGAGCATATCCTTTTACCACCAACCAAGCTTTGAACCATTTTTGACCTCCTCCTTCATCTTTCAATTTATAAACTCACTTGTTCTTGAGTGGTTTTCAATTTGGTGGAAGAGAAACCAAATCTCATGTATTGTTTGCTTCAAGCGAACTCATTTCATCTGTCATAGCAACAAACCAATTGTTCTTATCACTACTTGTACATGCTTCTTTATAATTGGCAGGTTTGATTTGCTTAGAATTAACAGCTCTGGCTCTACTTCTTCAGCATATAGTAGCTGATAATCAAAGAATTTTGCTGGAACTTTCCTTTGTTTGGTTGATCTTCTTAATTGAGGTTCGACACCTTCTATTTGATCCTGAACTAGATAAAATGAAGAGCCATTAATTGTAGCTCTTGGATGTTTAATTCCTTGTGTAATGCCCTATGAAACTCCATGCGGAAGGGGCATAGAAGGCATGATACCTTCACCAAACATTTTGCCTTCATCTTCTCCAGTAGCTCCATCAATCCTTTTACCAGTAGTTTCCCTGTGTGTTTATCAAGTATAGATCTAGGAGTCTTGATTTGGAGAGGGGGAAGATCACTTCCGTAAGGTGTGCTATGACTGCCATGAATGTTCATGGCATTGTCCCTGCCGCCATGACTTATTTCCCTAGTTTGCAAATTAATCTCTCTATCATGAGAAAACTGGGAATTGTTGTGAGCTATTTTATCATTACCATGAGCTGCTTCAGCTCTATCAAACTTGTCGTGAATTATTTGATCCCTTTTGTGACTTGGCAATAGATCTTCAAACCTATTGTGAGCTACTTTTTAAGTGTCCTGTTCATGCTAGAGACTATCATGAGAGAGCTAGGGTTTTCCATGTTGTTGCTAAAGACAACCGAGAGGTATTTGAAGACTGTCATGAGTTGGCAATGGATACTCAAAACTGTCATGTGATATGTCACGCTTGCTCTGAATGTTTTCTTCTCTGCTATGACTAATTTCTTCTCTATCATGTGGTGTTTGAAGACTATCATGACTGATTTCTTCTCTGTCGTGTGGTGTTTGAAGACTGCGATGACTGATTTCTTCTTTGTCATGTGGTGTTTGAAGACTACCATGAGGGATATGGAGTGGGGAAGGGAAGAGCATTGTCTCTCCCTTGTTTTCTTGAGACCTTAGAGTGTAATCAAATAGATCCCTATGTTCTCCATCGAACAAATTAATAGGTGTGTAATCATCCTCACTTGATGAGGAATGAGAGGGAGGAAATAAAATAGAAGTTGGAGTTGTTTGTAGAGAACTTCTTCCTGAATGTGTAGAGGCAACATTATTTGAAAGTGCCTTGAAAGACTTGTATTCGCCTTCAAACTTATCGATGTCTATGAGAGTTGGAAATTTTTGCTCATTAAAAATGATATCACGACTTCGAATAATTTTCTTTTCAATCAGATCCCAAACTTTGTAACCGAATTGGTCTTCTCCATATCCCACAAATATGCCCTTTTGTGATTTGAAATCCAGCTTTGTCCTTCTTTCTTTTGGGACATGAACATGAGCTTCACACCCAAAAATTTTGATGTGTGAGTATGAAATATTTTTTCCCAGCCATTCCTCTTCCGGAAAGCCAAACTCTCTAGATGAGATGAAGGAGTCCTATTGATTAAATAGACTCCTGTATTGCAGGCTTCCAACCACAAATTATTCTCTCAAACTGGCATTGGAAAGCATACACCGTGCCTTCTCAAGAATGGTTCTATTTAACCATTCTGCTGCCCCATTTTCTTGAAGCGAATAAGGAACAAACTTAATTTGTCTTATACCATGATCTACACAAAATTTATCAAACTCCAATGAACAAAATTCACCTCCATTATCCATTTTCAGACACTTAATTTTATGACCACTCTGATTTTCCATAAGAGCTTTAAAAATTTTAAATTTAGAGAATACCTTAGATTTTCTAGAAAGCATATAAACCCATGCCTTTCGGGTGCTATCATCAAGAAAGGTGACAAAATATTGTGTGCCTCCATAAGAGGTTACCTCTGTAGGTCCGAAGACATCCAAATGCACTAACTCCAAAGGTGTTATCCTTTTGTCATGTCCATCCTTCAAGAAATTGGCCCGCTTTTGTTTCCCATGAAGACAATGCTCACAAAATTCTAAATTTGCAGATTTGAGACCTGGTAGTTGATCATGAGTCAACATTACCTCAAGGCTTTTCTTGCTCATATGGCCTAGCCTTTGATGCCAAAGTGCAACATCGTTGTCCACAAGTGTCAAAGCAGCTCCCACCTTATCAATAGGTTTCAAAATATAGAGACTACCGATTTTGTCTCCTTTAGTAATAGCCAATAAACCTTTGACTATTTTCCATGTATCTGTGAGTTTAGTTTTAAATCCTTGGGTGTATAATTGGTTGACTAAAATCAGATTCATTTTTAATTGAGGAACATGTCTAACATCTTTGAGAATTAATTTTGCTCCACCTTCAAGATGCAAGACAACATCTCCTTTCCCAATAATTTTACATGCTTTATTATCACCCAAATATAACTCTTTGAATTCACCTTCTTTATAATTTGTAAATGCATCCGTGAGAGAGGAAGCATGAAAGGAAGCTCTCAAATCAATTACCCATGAATCAACTTTTGTATTACTTGTAGATAAAATTAGGATACCTGGATCCTTTTCATGAGTTATGTTTGCTTGACTGTCCAATACTTGTTCTTGTGCCTTCTTGAATTTTCTACAATCTTTCTTAACATGCCCAACCTTCCCACAAAACCAACAACTATTTGGTCTCCCTCTTGATTGCGATCTTCTTGCAAATTGGGACCTTCAATTGTTATTAAATCTAACTCTATATTGGCTTCTTCCTCTATTCTCGGTGCTCACCATTGTGAGAGCATTACCAGATGAGGACTCATCATTCTTTCTCCTCAAGTCTTTGGAGAGCAGGGTGGATGAAACTTCATCAAAAATCAGCTTCTTGGTAGTTGATGCTGAAGTGCTTATGGCTGTCACAAGTCCATCCCAACTATTAGGAAGAGAACATAGCAATAGGACAGCCTTATTCTCATCATCTTGTGTCATGCCAACTGAATTTGCTTGGCTGATCAAGGTGTTAAATTTATTGAGATGATTTGTCATGGCTTCGCTTTCCCTCATCTTAAGTTTGTATAACTTCTTCATGATAAAGACTTTGTTCATAGCGGATGCTTGTGCATATGTTGAAGCCAATTTATCCCATACGTCTTTGGCTATAGTTTTGTTTGAAACATTATATAGTACATTATCGCCTAATGCAAGAAAGATTGTTGCCATGGCTTTCTCATCAAGCTTTCCCCAATCTTCATCCGACATGGCTGAGGGTTTCTTTGCTTTTCCTTCAAGTGCAAGCAAAATCTCTCTGTTGACTAACAGAGACTTCATTTGAATCTTCCATATCCCATAGTTCTTCCTAAAAATTCTTGAACTCTTATTGTGTGCTAAAATGTTGTCACACTTCTATGAATCTTTACATGCAAGAAAACTCAAGAATGAGCCCTCACAAATCGATCCATAACTCTCTATGCATGGAGTTGCAAGATTTGTAAAATTAATCTCAGCTAGAGCTATAAACTCATGACCTTGCTAGTCAACCATACAATGGGAGATTCCAAATCAAAGACAAGGGCAACAATGCCAATATCTCCAATGAAATCAATATGGATGCAATGCAACACAAATCTATATGACAATGCAAGTTAATCTATTGCATAAAAGGAAATCTAAGCTAATATGCCATGATAATGCAACTAAGAAAGGAAATATGCAACTACAATAAAATGCAACAACAAGTCTTTAAAGCTTGGATGTAGAATGTCTTCAAAAAGCTCCAAATGACCTAGAAAACCTGCAGCATAACATTAACATGAAAACCTAAGATATGAAAATGAAGAAGAGAGCTCTTCTTTTATAGGAAATGAAAAGGAATGGACCATTGAGATTAAGAGGCAAAAGACTTAATCAATGGTGGAGAAAAAAAAAGCTTGATCCTTGTGCTCAAATATCCTCCAATAGAAAAATAGGAGTTGACTTTATGTCCATATGAGACAAAAAGTGTTTTTTCCCTTTTTATAAAATAAGAATAATGCTTTATTTGTGCAACATAGGATAAGAAGAAAAGTGGAGATTTTTTATTTAAATAAAAGGGGAGGAAATTCTTTTTAATTAAATAAAAGCTTAGGATAAAGTGATTTTATTATTTAATTAGAAGAGATTTTTAATTAATTAAAAGAGAGCATGTTCTCTTAATTAAATAATATTTTTATTTTTATTTCTTTCTCTTTTAAATTAAATAAGGCTCAAACCTTAGGAAATATTGAATTGATTATGATTTGATCAAGGAAATTGATATAATTGATTTTGTTGACATTTGAAAATATTGATTCAGGGATTTGATAAATTGCAGAAATAGGGCCCAAAGTCTAGGCGACCATTTTAGGGTGCATACATTTGCCCCTCTTTGAATAATGTGTGATCGATCTGGGAACACATGTAGTCAAAGAAGAATTGAAATGTGAGATCAATTTGGGATCACAAAATAACCCAGATGTGTGTTCGATGGATGGGAACACATCAGGACAAGCATAAACAATAGCTGAAAGACAAGACCAACACCGTCGCTGCTAGGTGCAAATCAAGCCTTAGACAAAACTATCATTGTCGCTGCTAGGCAATAATCAAGTCTGAAAAATAGGAGATAAAAATTGAAAGACAAAATCATCACCATCGCTGCTAGGTGATAATCAAGTCTAAAAATAAGAATCTCAAGCTGAGCTAAATGATAAAGCTGAATCAAAGATTAAAGCTAATAGGTACTGCCCCCTTAGAATCGAAATCAAAATCAGATAGAGGAGAACAAAAAATTGATAAACTTGATCAAGTCACAATAAATCATAATCGAAGGATGGAGCATGATAAGATAACCATCAAGCAATGAAAACATGCCTTAGGTTGACGAGGTTTGACTAAAAAAGATACATGATAAAGATTAAGTCAAACCTTAGAGAGAGGAAGTGAAAGGGGTGAATGAAAGACTAGAAGTTTGGAAGACATGGAAAGGAAGAAATTCCATCAAAGATCAAAGAATTACGCCTCAAAAGGTTAGTCAACTGCGTAGAAGAATGAAAAAATTTGGAAACGCGACTCAGATTTCAATTTTGAGTCCGAAAATAGATAGAAAATGATGTGATATGAAAGACCACAAATGAAAGATATGATCAAGAAGAATCAGAAAATGAGCACAGTTGACCAACTAGTCCGTAGATGATAAAAAGGAGAGCTCTCTCCATATGCAAGATGCAAAAACTAAACTATGATGAGCCTAAGAATGCAAGCTACTATGAAAGTGGTTGACTTGCAAGGTCACAACGCCTATAGACATCTAATTATCATCATCAAGTGTTATTGGTAGCGTCATAAGATCATACAATGCACACTAGCATAACTATGTGGATATGAATATGATCTTTATTAGATAGAAATGTGGAAATCCCACCTAGGCATCAAAGACATGGAGGTCCAGATGATTAATGCAGTGAGATCACCTAAGTTTGATATGGCGAGATTATGCTTGTATCAAGACACATGAAAGTCAAGATAACTAGAAGCATGCACTCGCAAAACAGTCAAGGATAATACCTTGTCAATCCATAGTGTCATGTAAGACCAGCATAAATGCTCATTACGGTTAGGACTAACAAAATATACCCACAAGCAAATAAAAAAATAAAACATATTCTCATACCCTCAGTCTTCTAGCTATGCATCATCGAAAACTTCTCAAGGAGAGACCACTCATCAAATAAATCTTCATAGACAATGCACAAAGAAAAATAAAGTCAACATATCTCAAGCGAGTTGATTGTTTAAGTACATGTGTGTTGGTCATAGAGTCAGACTCTGATCATCGCATCTGCAAATGAAAAATATCGCATCAAACTTAGACTAGTGGGTAAGACATTTGATAAGTGTTAAGAAACACTCAACACAAGGATAGTGTTGAAAAACACTATTTGGGGTGGTGTTGAAAAACACCTATTTGTGAAATGCCCCAAGAGACAAACGCACCTAAAGGACCTATGCTAATAGGTATGCCCCTTAGACAAAGACAAAGACCAATTCCAGACCAAGGCAAATAAGGTCAAGGCATGATGGAAAGTGGCTAAGTGTCAAGGACGCATGCTAACAAATAGGGGTGCAAAGGCCTCAAGTAGCGCCTGTTTCCAGGTTTTCACCACTTGGATTTATTGCAATTTTTTTTTTGTATTTTGCTACCAAGACGCCTGTTTCCAGATTTTCACCATGGCACATTTTCTATTTTTTTAAAATTTTTGAATTTTTGATTTTTTTGTATTTTTTCAAGACTTTTTATGCTTTTTAAGATTTTTTTAGCATCATATATGAATTTTTTTGACATTTTTTCAGGATCAATAAAATATATACAAAAGATGCCCCCACAGAATTGGCATCAAACTTCCAAGCAAGATCACATCGTGCAATCCCAATATCTAGCAATGTGGAGGACAAGATGGATGAGCAAGCTAGTGGAAGAGATGGAAGACATGAGAATGAAGGAAAGTGAAGAGAAGACATCCTCAAAGGCAAACTCCTCAAGGGTACCCAAGCTAGGAAAAAAAATTGTCATGTAAAGCACATTTGGACAAGCAATGAAAGGATAGCATAGGATAAGTCACAAAAGTGTAATGCAAAAGAAGGAAGGATGCAGTCCAAAGGAGTAGACATGTCAAGAGACTTTATAGCATCGTGTTTTACTTTTTTTTATTTGATCAAGACCAAAGGAGAAAGGGATAATGAAAGGCAAGAATGAATGGAGGAAAATAAATATGAAGGCTAAACATGAATGGAATGAAAGCAAGACCATCGTAAGATAGCTCACAAGATAGCCAAATATTTGTGTATAATTCAACCTTGTCAAGATCAAAGAGCGAAGATGAAATGGATGAAATAATGTAGAAGAACTACGCATGATGCCTGATTGCTAGGTTTTCATCACGGTACTTATCCAAGGTGCCACAAGGGAGTGGTTTTCACCATAGGATGAATTTATTTCTCTTTACTTTTGCTACCAAGGTGCCTATTTCCAAGTTTTCACCATGGTATATTTTTAATTTTTTTTTTTCTTTTTGAATTTTTTCTATTTTTTTGAATTTTATATTTTTTGGAAGAAGGCAAGCTTTTTAGATAGTGCTATTTGAAAGGATAAACCATGATATGCCAAAGATTAAACATGATATGCTCAAAGATGCTAATAGGGAAAGGGAGATGGAAGAGAAAAATGGAGGATAAGGTTTTATGTAAAGTGAGTGAGTTTGGAAGATAGGAGGAATAGGCAAATGAAGAAAAATGATAGAAGGTAGAAGGATAATGAATGGAAGGATTGTGAAAGGGTAGATGGAAAGGAAGGTAAGATCAACATCAACACACACCTTGAAGGGTGGCGAGAGGGTGGAGGAAACTTGAATGAAGGAATACGAGAAGGAATATGGTGAATGTTTAGCAGAGGTTGTGGTTTAGGTGCATGGAATGGAAGAATATTTTTGGAAGAAAATGAAGTGGAAGCTTTTAGAAGCTTGAATGTCAACTTCACTTTTTGTTCAACATTAGACTCTTTCAAGAGAGATTTTGGAATCCATATAGCCTTAGGCTTTTTATTTCCTTTGGATGATTTAGAGATAATATCTTGAATGATAGATTTTGGAACCCATACTTTTCTTGTAGTTTTCTTCTTAGATATCTTTTTTGACTTTATGTTTCCATGTCGATTAGAGGAGACATGGTGATATTCTTTTGATGGATTCTTGTATTGCTTCTTTTTCTTGTATTGAACATTCAAGTTACTTCCAAAAGACTTGGGACTTGTGGAAGAAGGATAATATGACTAGTTTAGATGGGTGGGTGGATGAAAAGGATTCAAGGGTATGCATCTATGTTGATCTTGAGGGAAGATAGGAGATGGAGGGATGTAAGGACCCAAAATGGATAATGAATTAGGAGAATTAGGAGGGGAAAGTGAAGGGACATAAGGGCCCAAGATGGAAGGAAGACGCGAAGCCCTTAGTATTGGTGGAGGAAGTCCAAGGATGGATGTGGAAGATGTAAAAGGATAATCAATAAGTTCATCAACATCTATATTACAACCAAGGATATCAACATCTTTAGAGTGAGCATTAGGATTTGCAATAGGATCATGAATATTTTGAATAGGAGCAACTTCTTTGATAGGATCATTCAAAGCTTTCAAAGATTTAGGAAGAGAAGAAAGCGAAAGTGAACATGGAGTGGTAGAAAAAGAAGATGGAAGACTTTGATCTTGACAAGTTGCTTTGGATAGCATAAGCGCATCATTTTTTTCTTGATTTTAAATAGGCTTAACATTGGAAGTAACAACACCATTTTCAATAACCTTAATGGAAGTATCATCTTCAGAAGGTGCAAGTGTAGTAAGGTTGTTTTTATTTTCAATAAGCTCAACGGTGTGAGTAGTAGCTTGATCTTGCTTAGGAGATGGTGGAATGAATGCAGAAGAGCGTAGAGGATCAAAGAAACCATGAAATGGATTAGAGACATCATGAAAATAATTGGATGACATGGAGGGTTCTTGATCTTGATCTTTTTTTATATTCTTTTCTTTATCATTTTTAAAGTCCTCTTGACATGGAGCCAGTTCTAAGGACAAGGAAGCATGTTGGGATTGTATGGAAGACTTTAGAAAAGATGGTAAAGGACTAGTTGAAGTAGTATATAAAGGCTTAGTATTTTTAGGTTTAGCATTATTGAAAGTATTTTAAGTCAAGTGAAGGTTAGCTTGAGTATCTTTAAGAGGTGGCTCTTGAGAATAACTATAAGGAACCGCATGGAAAGCCTTAGGATCTTTGTTGGATGAAGGATTTATGAAAGATTTAGAAAACTCAGAAGCTTTAGGAAGTGTGTGGGTATTGGAGGAAGTAGAGGATGGAAGGGAACCATCACAAGACAAAGGTTCAACATTAATATGATCTTTCTTGAGAGCGCAACCTTTATTTTTAGCATGAATGTTCTTAGAGGAAGGATTCTTATAATATTTACGTTTCAAATTAGCACGGTGCATTTTATATTCCTCAATAGTAGTAGCTGAATTATAATCAAGGTATTATTCACAAAACTCATCAAAGTTTCTTTCAAAATTTAAATCATACAGATCACCATCACAATCTTTCCAATATGAGGACCCATTTCCAGTAAGCACAAGGAAACGACTAGGAGGACTCTTAGGAATAAAGGTGTCATAGGTATCACTACATTATCCATCATCATAGTCATCATAGTCATCATAGGTGGGTGTGTCACTCTTTGTGGAAGAGACATCACAAGGACTATCACGTTGCTCATTATGGTATGTCTTGTGAAGAGAAGTAAGACTTTTTGGAGAAGTAGAAGAAGAATGAGATCGTGAAGAAGAGGAATATAAAGACTTCTTGGAAGAAGAAGATTTAGATAATGAGGAATGTGTAGAAGAGTCATGATAAAATTTGGAAGATAAAGAAGGTGAATAATGTTTAGAAGAATCGTGATAAGATTTAGAAGATGAGGAATGATGAGAAGATTTAGAAGATGAAGAATATTTAGATGAGATCATGAGTATGATTCTAGCAAAGGTGTCTGATTTAATTAATTTTTCTTTTATTTTTGTCATAAATTCGTCACTCATGAGAATTTTGGAGGAACAACACTTTTCAAATATGTCAATGAGCTTAAGATCATCTATTCTTAATAAAGGTTCCAAAACCAAATATTCAAGATTCATGGTTATAGAAGAGGAGGAATCAAGCATGAAAGAAATGAATAGATGAGTAGAAGAAGGTAGACTAGATAGTAAGAGGAAAAGAATCAAGAAGAAGAAGAAGAATTTCCCATGGGAATAGAAGACTTTAGAAGAACATGGGAAATGGAGAAGAAAGAAGAAGACTAAGATTCATCTTGTGCAATTGATACCATAATGTTCATTGAGATGTTGAGCAACATGATAGCACCTAGGATCTAAGATCTGGACTGACCAAAAAAGACCAAGCTTCTAAGGAGAACTCACTATAGCAAGACAGAACTCAGTTTCAAAATTCCAATTAGATCTTTCAAAATATTTTGCAATGATGATCAAGCACATAGAACAACAACAGGGAGTTCAAACAAATAGTCTTCAAGAAATGGGCAAGGGACAAAGCAACCTTGCGTGTGAACACAGATAGTGACTTAGTATTTCTACTCCTTAAAGGTTCTACTTGTGTATGTTCTTGACAATGTTTTAGCAGGCACTTAGAACACAACAACACCTTAACAAGGTGTCTACAAGGATATGCATGGCTTTCTAAAAGGATTCCTCGATATACACAAGGTACATGAGGCCCAAATCCATAGATGAGAAGAATTCAAAATCACACAGCCAGGGGGAGATGGTAACCCAAATCTCCTCCATCACTTCTCAAAGGTATAAAGTTATTTGAGGCTTAGCCAAGAGTGATATCAAACTCAATTCCCAAGAGAGGTGTCTTTCGATTCACCACCCACTATTTATACTCTGTCAGAACACAGGAGTTAAGGTCGTCCCTTGAGGTGGTGTGTCCCCAAGTAGGCCTTCTAAAAATAAAAACTAAGTAATTCACTATCAAAAGTATTTAGAGCACTAAAGGTGGAACACTTAACTCTTCAAGTAAATGTGAAGTGAGTCCAAAAGTGGGACACTTAACCCTTCAAGTGAATGCGAAGCGAGTCCAAAAGTGGAACATTTAACCCTTTAAGATAATGTGAAGCGAGTCCAAAAGTGGAACATTTAACCCTTCAAGAGAATGTGAAGTGAGTCCAAAAGTGGAAAATTTAAACCTTCAAGAGAATGTGAAGTGAGTCCAAAAAGTGGAACACTTAACTCCTCACATCAACTCAAAGTGAGTCCACACTTTAGAAAATAAGTGAGTTCCAAAAAGCACAAAAGGGTTGCCTAGTGGAGCAATTAACGCTTCTTTCCTGTAGACCCCTCCCCTTTAATGTGGTGCTGATCTTGAAACCACGGGGTGGAAATGAGGGGCTGACGGATTAGCGAGTCCAATAATCCAAGATAGCAATCTAGATCAATCACAAGGAATATAAAGTTGCTTATCAATACTACTCACAAATGACAAAGGGTTGAATCAATGGAATATTTAACTTTCCAAGCAAACATAGAGTGAGTCCACAAAGTGGTGCATTTAACTCCCTATGTAAACAAGGAATGAATCCATGCCCTCAATCACTCAATGAAATATTTGATATTGGAACCAAGAATTACTTAAAGTTTAAACACAAGCATTCACTTACACAAACTTGTATGAAAGTAAATCTATATTCATTCATTTCCCATTAAGAGCATTAATTGAAATGTGTCCTATGAAAGCATGTAAAAACTCAAGCCAAACACATAAGAGGTTCAATTTTAATTCCAAAATCTAAATGTTGTAGAGATGGAACAAAGTACCTCAAGTCCAATGCTTTGTTTTAAATATTTTCCATGAAAGCAAGAGCACCTTCAAATGAACAAGACAAGAAAACAAGCAAACAAGATATGCAATGTATATCCAACTTATGCAAAACCTTGGGTTAGATCTAAAAATCAATTGTTAAGAGCAATGATAACCAACAAATAATCCAAATGATAACTCATATCATGCAATGAACAATGAAAAATAAGTGCATTCCCATTCACAAAATTTTACTTTTTTTGCATTTGACCTAGTCAACAAGATCTAATTTTTACCACATGAATTCGGACCCCAAACCCAAAATGTAGAAAAGAGACCTCTGTCAAAAAATAGAGAGCTTTCCAAAAATGTAAAAATTTTAGAAAAATCTTTTCATTTGTGCCCTAGAGACCCATTTTATCAAAACATACCAGTTTTTATAAATTGACCAAATGAGCTATGATATGATTTCTAAATTAAAAACACAGTGAATGGACCCGTTGTATAATTTCAAGACCTCTCCAGAAATGTAAATTTTTTTGAAAAATACGTTGATTTGTGCTAAAAATCAATTTTTTATGAAAAATCAAGAAAAAATCATAAAAAATACAAATCACCTCCGAAAATTTTGAAATTTTTTTTGGAGTTTCTTTGATATGTTGCAACTTGCAAAAAAATTTTTAGACCAAAATACCAAGCCGTTTGGGAGATATGATCAAATCTTTCAAATCTAGGGTTTTTCATCTCCAAACAAATATGCACAAGGGTTAGCTCCAAAAATAATCAAAACCAGCATGAAAGAGGCGGGTTTCCCCACAGTGGGCACCAAAAAATGTGTGCTAAAATGTTGTCACATGTCTATGAATCCTTACATGCAAGGAAAAATAAGAATGAGCCCTCACAAATCGATCCATAACTCTCTATGCATGGAGTTGCAAGATTTGTAAAATTGCTCTTAGCTAGAGCTATAAACTCATGACCTTGCTAGTCAACCATACAATGAGAGATTTCAAATCAAAGACAAGGGAAACAATGCCAATATCTTTAATGAAATCAATATGGATGTAATGCAACGCAAATCTATATGACAATGCAAGTTAATCTATTGCATAAAAGGAAATCTAAGCTAATATGCCATGATAATGCAACTAAGAAAGGAAATATGCAACTACAATAAAATGTAACAAGTCTTCAAAGCTTGGATGTAGAATGTCTTCAAAGAGCTCCAAATGACCTAGAAAACCTACAGCATAACATTAGCATGAAAACCTAAGATATGAAAATGAAGAAGAGAGCTCTTCTTTTATAGGAAATGAAAAGGAATGGACCATTGAGATTAAGAGGCAAAAGACTTAATCAACGGTGGAGAAAAAAAAGATTGATCCTTGTGCACAAATATCCTCCAATAGGAAAATAGGAGTTGACTTTATGTCCATATGAGACAGAAAATGCTTTTTCCTTTTTTATAAAATAAGAATAATGCTTTATTTGTGCAACATAGGATAAGAAGAAAAGTGGGGATTTTTTATTTAAATAAAAGGGGAGGAAATTCTTTTTAATTAAATAAAAGCTTAGGATAAACTAATTTTATTATTTAATTAAAAGAGATTTTTAATTAATTAAAAGAGAGCATATTCTCTTAATTAAATAATATTTTTATTTTTATTTCTTTCTCTTTTAAATTAAATAAGGTTCAAACCTTAGAAAATATTGAATTGATTATGATTTGATCAAGGAAATTGATATAATTGATTTTGTTGACATTTGAAAATATTGATTCAGAGATTTGATAAATTGCAGAAATGGGGCCCAAAGTCTAGGTGACCATTTTAGGGTGCATACACTTATATCTTCCATGATTCTAAAATTTCAATTACCGAAATCTCAACCAACGATTAAGCTCGCTTTGATACCAATTGTAGAATTATGGAGTTCAAAATAAAAGACCAGAAAATTAGAATTAAAAGAGCATATTGCAACTAATAGAGAACACGCTATTTATCGTGGTTCACCACAATAGTGGCTACATCCACACTGAGAGCAGAAGAATTATATTAACCTCAAATCAGAATGTTTACAAATGAAAGGAAAAGTCTTATTTATAAGCTCATACTAAGCAGCTGAAAGAGCAAGGCTACAATAGACAAAAGTCCATTGGCCTTCCAATACCAACAATTACAAATTTGTGTGCTTGAGAAAGGTCACAAGTTTAAATTTTACTATAATATAAAATATGTGTGCCTTATTTGTACACAAACAAATAGATACTTATTTATACACTATAAAAATTCATTTTATCTTCTTTTTCTCAAATTCCACACTTCCATTTTCATGTGATACAATTTTTCCAGTTTTCCTTTTATTCCGTTGTTTTTGTTTTTGCATGCAAGAAACATAAACTTTGCCATACAACTGGCTAGCAAAAAAAAGAGACATAAAAGTCTCGACTTGAAAGAATCCACCTTGGAAAGAGTTCAATTGTAATAAAGAATTCCTTTTATTCCGTTGTTTTTGTTTTTGCATGCAAGAAACATAAACTTTGCCATACAACTGGCAGGCAAAAACAAGAGACATAAAAGTCTTGACTTGAAAGAATCCACCTTGGAAAGAGTTCAATTGTAATAAAGAATTCCAATGCTATTTACTGCAGATTATTGTCGTAACCTTATTAATGCAAGGATTATATGGTACTTATATTATTTTAAATAAACTCAGTTTATCTCTTAAATTAAGAGTCTTTTGGATTTATTTATTAGTTTATTTATCAAATTATATAATATAATTTTTTTTTGGAGCGAAACCTGCGAACTTGGATGTTGCCTCAGTTACGTGGAGGAGTTCTTTCTCCTCCACACGGTTTTCTCTTCTCTCTCCTCTGCCTTATGTTTATGTTTTTTTCATTTTCCTTTATTGTGTACTAGTTGTTTTCAACTATCGAGTGCATTTACTTCCCTGTCCAACTATGTATGTGGCTTATACTTGGCTTTTAATGGAGCCTGAGTCGATAGCCATTCGTTTAAGTAACCCTAGCCCAATTCCCACGGTTCATTCCTCTCTGAAAAAATTCATTTGCAGAAATGGTCACCCCTACTAGCAATGGTGTCTCCCTTGCTACGAGATTTTTTTCAACTCCTCCATGCAAACGATCCAACACTGGAGGTAAGAGCCCTATCACTGCCTCGGGAGATTTCTTCATTTCCCCAAATGATGAAATGATAGCTAAAATTGCTTTGGAAAAAACTAGGTTAAGCAACATTGCTATCTTTTTTTCTTCTATTGATGTGGAAAAATGCCCACCATAGAAATTCATGGATGACTGGTTTCACAGTTTATGGACCCTAAAACTTGGTTTGAAGATCTCTTTTTGTAGGCAAATTCAATGCGGATTGTACATCATCTTTTTTAGCAATCATGAGTCTCAGCTTGAAGCACTTAAGCGCCATTACTGGACTGTTGGAAAAACCTCATTCCATTCCCTAGCATGGTCGTAGGAAGTAGTTAATGAAGAAGTTCTTGCTCTGTCTTCCCCTAGATGGGTCATAATTAAGGATGTCCCCCCTTTTCTCTAGAAATTTTTACCATTATTATTGGATGAGTATGGGAAAATTATTTGGATAGATGAGACTACGCATCTGGTTCCTAACCTTGATGCTAGGGTTTTGATCTCCATTAAACTTGGCATTGATATCCCCCCAAGCCTGAATCTTAATATTTGTGGAGAAGTCTTTATTTGCCCAGCCGAGATCCTATTTGGTCTAAATGCTTGTTTTCTCTGCAAAAGAGAAGGTCACCTTCGAAAGAACTGCCTGATAATTGCCAATCACAAGAAACCTAGTTCGACTGAGGCCCCAGGAAACCCTTCCAATGCCGAACCTTCTTTGACTAAGTCACAACCTGTTGCCTCTAATGATAACCTCAAATTGTCTTCGGAATCAATTGGTCCTAAGGACAACAATAGCAATCCCACTGTTTCCTCGGCCCCTGGCTCTAATTCGAGACAAAATTCGCAATCCATGGACATTTGCCCACCTAAAGTCCCTGAAAAAGTTTCACAACCTATTGCCTTTAATGATAACCTCAAATTGTCTTCAAAATTAGCTGGTCCTAAGGACAATAGTAGCAATCCCACCATTTTCTTGGCCCCTGGCTCTAATTCGAGACAGAATTCGCAATCCATGGACATTTTCCCACCTAAAGTCCTTGAAAAATTTTCAAACCCTTTTGAGTTTTTGGCTCTCAAAGCACCATCCTCTAATGAATTCCAAATGGTTTCACATAGGAAGTGTCATTAGAAAAATGCTCAACAACTTGCCTTGGAACAAATTTGCAACCCCAGATCCAATCGATTTGAGATCCTTAATACTGGCCCGCTCATGATTGAAGCTGGTCCTCTAGAAAATAACCCTAATAAAGTTGAACTTAATAAGGACACTAACATTACCATGAATGACAATAACAGGGATATGTCTAGTCTAATTATGAATCTTGACCCCACTCCCTCTTCGAGGGCTCCTTTGGAGGAATTACTACCTAATCATTCCTCCTCCTCGCTCAATGAAATTGAGGATAGTTTGGTCATTGAAGTTATTTATGCTAACCCTAACCTAGCCTCTGGCTCTATTCCCACAAATTCTTAGGCTCTGCATTATCTCAATAATGATAAGAAGGGGTCTAGTATTGACCTTGCTAGTGGTAGTGATGAGGAAGATTTTATGAAAAATTCATCTGCCTCTAAGAAGAAAGGAAGAACCCTTGGTTCTAAGAACAAAAAGAAGAATGGAGATCTCACTGGTCTCCCTACTAGCTCCCTTAACCATATTTCTCCATGAATTTTATTTCTTGGAATGTGAGAGGCCTCGAGTCTCCGAACCACAAGTTTATTGTTAAGAGGTTTATGAATTGTCATTCTAATATTGATTTTATGATGTTGCAAGAAATTAAAGCTATTGGTTTCACTCTTGATAATGCCCTTAATTGTATTTGGAAAGATGCTTTTAAAATTGTTACTTTGCATCCTAAAGGGAAAGGAGGAGTTTCCCTCCTTATTAGCCCTAAATGGACTAGTTACATTACTGCTTCAGGTGTCTCACCTTGTAATAGGGTAGCTTGGGCCACTCTTACTGTTAATGGCTCCCCCTTTGGTATATGTTCTCTTTATGCCCCTAATGATTATAATGAAAGAATTATCCTATGGGATTGGATGACTACCCTGCCCAATATTTCATGGCTTGTTGGTGGAGATTTTAATATGATTGAGTATTTTGATGATAAAATTGGAGTTTCTCCCTTTGACTGGAAAGGCTCTGAGAAGGCTCATTGGGATAACTTTAAGAAACATTTCTAGTTATTTGACCCTCTTGAAGGTTTCAAATCTGAAACTACAGCCCTCTGGTATACTTGATCTACAATTTCCAGCAAGGATCTAATCGTATCTACTCTAGGCTTGATAGATTTTATGCTAATAGTGGTTTTTTCTCTTTCTCTCCTAACTAGTATAATATTTCTGTTGCCACTATCCCTTCTACTATGTTAGACCACTACCCCATTTTAGCTATCGTGAATACTAGAAACTGCATTTTGGCCACCTCCCAGTCCAGTCATAAGTTTATTCTTAATACTTCCCTTCTTGGTGATCAAGATGTTCTTATTGCCATTAAGATGGTTAGACTGCTAAACTTACAGAACACAACCCTCTCTTAGACTAGTAGATGGAGTCTAAATGTTTCCTCTTGGAAAATTTTTTTTAAAACTTTTTGTCAAAAGAAAGCCAAAGACTATAGGCATGTGGAGAACCTGCTTTCTAACCATCTCCACTTTCTTGAAGTGAGTATCCAGTCTTAGCCCCACTCCCCTATCCTTGCTAAGTAGGTTTCTCTAGCTAGGGACTCCCTAGGAAACACCAGCAAATCAAAATTAGAGGTGCCTTTATTAGGGCCCGCAATCATCAGCTTCAATATGGTGATAAAGGTTCAAAAATTTTCTTTAACCTCCTTAAGCATAAACAAAGCAAAGAAAGAATTGACAGAATTGTTATGGATGATAAGGAACTCCTCACCCTACATGACATTACCAATGCCTTTGAGATATTTTTCAGGACCCTGTTTACCATTGAAGATACTGAGACCTCAAAAGATACTAGAAACATATGCATTGACCTCATCCCCAAGATGATAACTGACAGTGATTCTCTTGTCCTCTAGAATATGGTTTCCCCTCAAGAAATCTCTGACACCATTTGTAAGCTCAAGGAAAATAAAGCCCCTGGCCCAGATGGGCGACTGGATCACTAAAGACCTTGATGATCTTTACATGGAAGCCTTCACTAATGGTATTCTAGGGAGCTCTATTAACACTGGCATTATCAAACTTATACCTAAAGATGGTGATAGAGCTCTTGTCAAAAATTGGCACCCTATTACTCTTCTCAATGTTTCCTACAAAATCCCTGCCAAGGTCCTGGCTTCTCGCTTGGAAATAATTCTCCCCAAGTTCATTTGTTCTACCCAGACTAGATTTATTAAAGGCAAGTGTATTCTTGAGAACCTTGTTACGAGTTGGGAGGCCATGGAATGGGCTAACACCTCTAAACAAGACACTGCCATGCTTCTTCTTGATTTTGAGAAGGCATACGACAGGGTTGAATGGGACTTTATCCTTATGATGCTTAAGGCTTTTGGCTTTCCTGACCTATTTTGCAATTATGTCCAAATCCTTCTCAAAGATGCCTCTACCTTGGTCGATGTCAATGGGACCCTTTCCCAACCCATCATTTTATCTCATTCGATTAGGTAGTGTTGTCCTCTTGCTCCCACCCTCTTTGTCATTGCTTCAAATGCTTTGTTTTACCTCCTTAGAGATGATACCATCTCTCCTAGAGTTCGGGGCATTACATTGCCTAATGATTCTAAACTTCTTAATATTTAGTTTGCCAATGATACCTCCCTATTTTTGGATCTCTCGCAACATAATATTTAGTGTCTCAATCAGAAGCTTGAGCTCTTTGGCAAAGCTTCAGGGGCTCGAATCTCCACCTCCAAATCCAAATTATGCTGGGATGGAAAGAGAAACTTCTTGATTGGCTTGGTTATTTTGGGTATACCTGGGGAGGGCCTAATAAGGTTGTTTGATACCTTGGTATACCTTTTTCTATGGCCCCTTCTCTTAAAGATATGTGGCTTTGGATCAAGGAAAAGATTGTCAAAAAGCTTAACAAATGGAACAATAGATTTCTTTCCCTTGCAAGAAGAGTCCAGGTTTGTCAGAAAATTTTGTCTTCCTACAACATTTACTACTCCTCTACTTGGATGTTTAGCAACTATCAAATTTTTGAAATTCAAAAGGTCATCCATCATTTCCTGTACTGGTCGGATGGTAAAGGAAATAAAAAAACTCATGCAGTTAAGTGGGACTAGTGTCACTTAGAGAAAAAACTTGGTGGCTTGGGCTAAAAGATCTTAGACTTTAGGGAATGTCCCTTGCCTCCAAATGGATCTTCCAAGCTCTTGAAGGTGATGAGCCTTGGAAGGTTCTTATCAGAAACAATATTCAAAATGGTGTTCCTAAAGCTGCCAAGTCATGGAAAGGCCTTCCCTTTTGTGACTTGGTTGCTGGTAGGTTTCCAGTGTCTGTTCAAGGCACTTGGGTTTTCAGATCCATTTGGAAGGCTTGGGAAAATGTGTGTGGTTTCATTACCAACTCTAGTTTTGATTATAATCACACCTTACAAGGAGAACATTCTATTTGGTGGAATCTTCTCCACTTGGATAAGCCCATTGCTCTTACGAAAGGGTGCTTTGCCAGACTCTGGGCTAACAAAGGCATTAAATGCATCATGGATATTATGGAACATAACAAAATTATCAGCTGGGAAAATCTTTCCTGGGACTATGATCTCCCTGGTGCTCACAAAAGAACTTACAATCTGATTAAAATGGCATGTGCTACCCTTAAGCTCCCTAGGGATACTGATGTAGATTCCCATCATTACCTCACCTTTAGATGGAAAGATGGTTCCCTCCTTACCAATGTTAAAGCTAAAGATATCTATAAATTTCTTAACCATGACACCTTTGTTACTAATCATATTAACACAATGTGGTATAGTACCACCAGCTCTCTTGATTGGCATAAAATCTTTGATCACTTGTGGAAGTCTCCCATCCTGCCTAAGATCAAATGCTTCAAGTGGCAGCTCCTCCTTGATAGATTGCCTATTAGGAATCACCAAGCCACCCTTGATACTTGTCCTATCTACAGAATGCCTGAGACTATGAGGCACATTTTCTTTGACTGTTGTTTTTCTAGAGAAATTTGGTTTATGTTTGGTTTTTCTATTACTAAGCATGTTTACATTCTTGATATCATTACTAGTTTTATTAATGGACTCCACAAAGATGCTAACCTGTTTTGGAAAATTCTTTCATATTTCATCCTTTGGTATATTTGGAAATTGAGAAATGAATCTAAATTCGAACACATTGATAGGACTCTTACTGGGTTTTTTAGAAAACTCACCCATTACAAAATTGCTTCACAGGTCTGTTGTGTCTTGAATCTAGAGCATAAGAAGTTTTTGAGGTTTCTTTGTGATGGACACGCATCTATGTTCATCTATGAGATGAAGGATGGCTTCAAGTCGGCTACCATTGTGGACAATCAAATGACCTTTGATGCTGCACTTGGGAAGCTGATACAGGACATTAGGGACAATAATGGTCCCAGATCTGATAGGCTGGATATGTTCTCTCAGATTTTGGAGTGGAAGAAAGTCATTTGGATGGAAGGTTCTCTTGGCTGGACCACTTGAATTGAGAATCTTGATGATGTCCTTCACTAGAGCATTCTCTGCTTTTTTTTGGATGACCCCTCATACTGTTACATTTTGTAATTATGTATTAAAAATGCTTGTTTAGTGGTTTTGTACTTGCTAATACTCTTCGATTCGTGGGTTGAGGCCTAGCCTCCCCTCTTTTGGATGTAATCTTTTCTGAACTCTCGATCTTTAATACAAAAAAAAAATTATATAATATGTTTTAAATTATAATAATAAAAAGAAACAACAATCTAAATAAATAAACGTTGTTGTCTCCATATGTGTGACATGTTGCAAAATACATGTATGATATTAGCTTTAAAAAATAGTTTAATTTTTTATTCGAATTTGTGAGTGGTTGGAAATTTATTAGACACTATGGATTAATAGACTAAATTTTTATAAAACTATAAAATGATATTTAAATTTATTAATAAACTTTTGTTATAGACAATCTAGTAATTTATTTAGTAATATAAATAATGTGATTTTATAATATGTATGATAAATATATGTTATTTTATAATATATATGTTTCTATTTTAATTATTATATATTCATATTAATTTAGAATTTTTAAAAATAGAATATATGAATTTTAAAAACTTGTTTTAATAATTTACAATATTAGTATATAATATACATGTTTTTATTATTTATTATATATTTATATTAATTTAAAAAAAATTAAAAAACATGTGAACTTAAAGACTTTTAATATATTACTGATTTATAATTATTTTTTAATTTTATATTTTTTTATCAAAATTTCTATATAATTTGTTGTATATTATTATTGATTTAAAATCTTTTTAAAATAAAATATATGAGTTCATAAACTTATTCATACAAAGATTTTTACATATTTACTAATTTATACTTATTTTCTAATTTTATTATTTTACTAAAAAATTATGTTTATAATATTAAAATAGTTTAAATTAAATTTTAAAAAAAATATTAATAAAAAAATGCAAATTTACAATACTTGATTTATTTTATTGAATTTTAATTTAAAGATCGTTGCAATTTGCCTGCAGTTTTTTGTAGAAGAAACTACAATATGTAAGATAAATAAATAAGAGATGTTATCATTTATTATAGAAGAAACTACACTCTTCACACTTCTACATGATAGATATTTATTATTTAATTTTTTTCCTACATAATATTTAAATCACAGTTACATCTAATAGATCTTCTTGTATTAAAAAATATAATTTTCACAAAATATGATAACTAAAATACATTTATTTTTAAAAATAATTTATATGATTTAAAATTTCATTCAAACAACTCATTTTATGTTAAATTTGTAATAATTTGATTTGATTACAAAACATGGAAAATATGATTCGAATGCGAACACATTGTAATTTTATGGAAGGGAAAACTGAAAGCATTATAAAGAAGACTGTTCAATACGAACGAGTCAAAGAAACGATTATTCAAGGCAAAGCCATGAAACAAACAGTATTCATTGTATTTATCTGACAGACTTTGAACAACTTCAGTAAATGCCATAAATTTGGGCAAAATTCAAGCAATGCCTTCTTCCCTCCTCTTGCCATCCCTTCACACTTCCACAAGCTCAACAAATTGAGGTATTTAAGCTTGCAGGACTCTATCTTTATTGGCTAGATTCCTAGAGAGATTAGTAACATGTCTAGTTTAATTTATCTTTATTTGTATTCTAATTTTTTGAGTGCCACCATTGCAACATCTTTGGGTAAGCTGTCAAAACTCATAAATCTTGATTTGAGTTCTAATCCTTTGAGTGGCGCCATTCCAACATCTTTCGGTAAGCTGTCAAAGCTCACAAGTCTTGACTTTAACTCTAACTCTTTGAATGGCACTATCCCAACATCCTTGGGTGAGCTATCAAAACTCACATATCTTGATTTGAGTAATAACTCTTTGAGTGGCACCATCCCAACATCTTTGGGAAAGCTGTCAAAGCTCACAAATCTTGACATGAGTTCTAACTCATTGAGTGGCATAATTCCAACATCTTTTGGTAACCTCACCGAACTCACACAACTTTATCTTAGCAGCAACCAGCTAAATGGAACTTACACACTTTCCTTTTTTGATAAAATCCCCAATTTTCTAGAATTGCATCTTTCAAGGAATATGTTGACTATAAATTTCAATGTCACTTATATTCCCAATTTTCAACTGGGATACTTATATTTGGCATCTTGTAATATACAAGGGGACTTTCCATCTTTCATTTCAACTCAATATTTCTTACAATCATTAAATTTGTCTCAAAACTCCTTAAGTGGAAATATTCCTGATTGGCTCTTAGAGTTTAGTTTCCTTTCTTATCTCAACCTCTCTTCTAATCAATTTGGCATAAGGTAAAAAACAACCAGGGTTTAAGAAGACACATGTTCGCAAGGCCAATGTAAAACTTCTAATTCTACCCCTATTTTCTAGCTGATTTCCAAAAAGTTACCAAAATGCTACCAACAAACCAAGTAAATAGCACTTGTTTAATGTCGAACTTGATGAAGAGTCCATTTCCATGGAGGAGGAGGAGGAATTCTTGCAGCAAGTGGCCTTGAGAAGCTATCTGCTATACTATCCGCTAGATCTCTGCTAATTTTGTCCTGTCAGATTCTGCTAACACTGAAGCGTACTATTTGGGTTTGAGCAATGGAAAACATCCCATCATTGATCAATAAGTGGCTACTCCTCTTGTCCTCTATCTAGATTTCATTTAATGCTTTGAGTTCATATCCATGCTATGAGGAAAGACACCCATCTTATCACCTCAAGGAGCCATTCTGTTAACTTGCGAGGCAAGAAACCATCGGGGTCTGAACCAACCAAAGTATTTTGATGACTAGACTTGAAGAGCTTCATTGACGTTAGATATAATTTTCAAATTTGATCTTTTGGCTGCCAAGTCCACTAGCTCATCCGCTTCTGTGTTTCCTTCTATGAAAGTATGGTTGATGGTTTTTGAATCCAATTTATCCATGTGTTGTAAAATGGCCTCTAAAACTACCATTAACCACCAATTTGGAGTTGATCTAACCTTGATTGCGTTGATGGTAATCAATGAATCACCTTCAATTTTGAGTTTTGATATTCCCGCTTCCTGTGCCAGGGTCAGGCCATTTAGTAGTGCCTTAAATTTTGCCATGTTATTTGTGTCTTTGGGAAATGGTATGGCTTGTTTGGCAATCACATTCCCTGATGAGGAGTGTATTATGCATCCCGCACCTAAGGGTCATCACATGATCACAAGGCATCCCTTCCACTCTTGCGATCATGCGACTAGATTTGTACCCCCACCTTAGCATTTAATTCAGCTTTATTTTATAATAGACTTCTAGGAGAGTACTGCAAATCAATGGAAATCTATGTCAATCAGTCCTTTTAGCCACCTACAACATGCCTCGAGCACAAAACCAGACTTCACCGGGTACAAAAACATCATGCAATCAACCACAAAGACCCCCAGAGTAGTCTACAACAACTGTCACCACCAACCAAATCAAATCCAACTAAAGAAACAATTAAAACCAGTCCTTTTTGGTGAAAAACCCTCTCAGGAAATTCAAATTTGATAACAAATAGTCACTTGATGACGCCAGACACATGTCAATGGCTAGCAATCAAAATTAGGTCAACTTTACACCTCTGCCATCAGATCCTTACTTTCTCGGGCTCGACAACTTAACCATTTATCTTTAGTTGCGTAGTCGCATGGTCATCTACTTAACCACCCTAGGAATCCTGCTTTACATTTTAGATTAGTCACATGATCGCAAGGCACTTTATTAACCCTTGCGGTCATGTGACCGCAGTCTCTCAGCCGCGGTCAACAGTCACAAAACCCCTTTGAAAGGTCCTCAGTCACATTACCAGCCAGCAACCAATCACAGTCTAGCAGCATTGGCACCATGGATCCACCTCACAACTTTGCAACCACAACATTCTCTTAATAGTTGTCGCATGATCACATAGCTAGGAAAAGGGCTATGTGAACATGCGACACACTACCATGTCACCCCTTTACCTTGCCGCATAATCGCCGCCACTGTGAGCTCAACACAAAGGGTTTGTCGGATGATCTCATAGCATGAAAATGGCTCACGAGATCATGCGACAAGCCGCAAACCCGTTAGAAAATAGGTCCCACCGACAATGAGAAGAATTGGGTCCCACCAACTAGTCACAGTTGCGCAGATAGGGAATGCTGACAAACAGGGCAGAAGTGCAAGATTGAAAACATCCAGGGTTTTCACATTAACACAAAGGTAACAGAGAAATGTGAAAACATCAAGGGTTTTATGCTTAGACAGTTTTTGGAACCCTGCAACATGAAAGAATAATTTCCAGTAGACCTTGAAACATGAATATCTCCCTGGTTTCAACACTTTAGGATATGCACTCTTAACCTGACCTTGGAAACACAAAGAACTATTCTCAATATTTCAAGAAATCATTTCAGCAACTTGAAATTATAAAATCTTTCGTAAACATGGTGCAACTACAATCACTTAAATCTCACATATTTGAGTTACTTTGATGTGTCTCATAATAAGTTATCAAGAAGGACAAATGATGACATTTGATTTCTCATCATTTTCCAGCAATTCAGATTTATGTGGCCTACAAATCAATGTGTTATGTTCAAAAAATCATTTTGTTTCTCCTAGTGAAGAAAAAATAAATAAAGAATTGCTGGAAGAGGATATATGGTGGGATGTGGGAATAGGAATGGGCAATGGATTTGGGTTTTGTGTTTTTCCAAATCTTGAAGTACAAAATGCTTAAGAATTATGGATGGTATTATTGATTCTTTTTTCAAACATTCAGAAAAAAATGGTATCATATAAGATGAGATATTTTCAGATCTTTATTTCTAGTAAACCAGCATATTCAACGCACCATAATTGGAGATTTTCATTTTACCAGGAGTGAAGAGTAAGTTTATTCACAAATTTTCTTTACAAATTGTTAATGATTTTGCATTCAATCACAAATTTTCTTGATAATGTTGATCGTTTGGCACAATATCTTACAATTAGTTTGTAGAGATCTAATGCAGGTATTCTTCATGTATCTTCTAGCCAAGTTTCAATTGCAAGACAACAATATCCTCTTCTTGAAAACAAAGAAGAACAAAGAACTTTATCATCTTGGCAGTTTCAAAGTTATAGAGGTATTAAAGCAATTAGCTAGAAAGAATACCTTTTTGAAAAAAAAATTTCAATTTACATGCTACTTTAATTCTGATTTTTCATTGTGTTTTCCCATTTCTATAATGAATCCACATAGCGACTGCTAGCAATAGACATTGATTTCTAAACTTTTAGTATACAAGAGCAAAGTAAAATTTAACATAAGCTTATCATGAAATTTCAATCATCTCATGAACGTGATTATTAGTTGGAACTTGTTCTGCTCAGCAAGTAGATTATTTTTTTGAGATTTGTAAATGACTTATAAGCACTTTCTTAGTATTTAGTAATTTTCCATTTGCAGTAAGAATCCCTGTCTCTCCTTGAAGTTTTAATATATTTTCTATTATCAAAGTTAGTGTCAATATGTTTGAAGGTCAATAAGTTGAGTGGAAAGGATAAAATTCACTTAGAGAATAAAGGCTTTGAACACTCTGGCTTACCAGAGGTTTGTTTCATAGGAGATGGCACGTTCTCTATTCTCTCAATATGAGATTTGTTTGAATATTTCTAACTATTCAATATTGATATGCTTTTGGCGTACAGGATTGTAATTCAATTTTCACAAGAATAATCATTACCTCTTGTTGATCCGTGTTTTATGACTCACCAAATAGTAGAACAAAATACCAAGATATATTATCCTCTCTTGAACGAAGTACTACGTATGCTAAGATTGCAAAAAGATCATACGATAACTCCAAGGTTCCTCAACTCATGGATATGCTCGGTATTGATGTGATTTGCTGATGATCACAAAGGGCCTTACGTTTTCAATCCTTTATGTCATGATGAATATGGATACTATCATAAGATTTTTAATTAAGTGCTATTTTTTTTTTTATTTTCACTAGATATGCAGAAATGAAAAAGGTTTAGGGTTCAGAGATCCTAATCTAATCCTAAGGGTAATGATAGCTAAGGAAAGTACAAGATGGATGAGTTTCTCAATTTACCAAGTCCCGCTTCACCAAGTCAAGCTACAACTACACGTAGACTGGTGCAATCTTCAAGGGTTTGTATGAATGATTGAGTTTAAGCACATGGATGGGGGTTTAGGCTAACTTTGCACAATGCTTTAGAATCACTAAAACATCAAAAGTATGAAACAAAGAAACTCATCAAAACGTCAACATATTCTCCAAAACATTCATTACACTTTATCTACCAAACTTAATCTAATTGAGAGAATAATTAAACCAAGCAAGCATTAAGACACATCAAATGTTCACCACACTTCAATGAAAATTCTATTATCTCAATAGCTCATAAGCAACAATCTTAGAATTCACTCCTTCACAAATGAGAAGAAGAGGCCTTATATAGGTCTTCAAAAACAATGAAAGGCCTGGATCAAAACAATAATCGATGGCCTAGATTTTTCCACCTCAGTCGTAATTAGGGTTACGACATAGAAGAGGGAATCTAAATTAATGCAAGGAAGAAACCACTAACGTAGTGGGTAATAAATGTCCATGATGCATGCATGCTCAAGAAGAGAGTGAGGTGTCATAAATGACCACTATATGAATGTCCACTATGCATTAAATGCATCTACCGCTGACCTCTACGTTTGAATTCCTGGAATCTACCCAATATGGCTTTCAACTCATCAATGCTAACACTCGATGCTGATTTCTACCTAAATTCCAATGCCAACGCTGCTCGCTCTGACCTCTTCAAGCTATCCTCCCATTCTGGCAATAGATCCTGGGCTGCGTGCATGTTTTTTGAGAAGGAAGAGAGGTTCTCAAAATCATCCTTTGTGAAAGAGTTAAGCCTAAAGAATTCCTCCAAGTTCTCCTTCATGTTGTCTATTGTTATTTCCTCCTTGGCCAACCTTTGCAACCACATTGATGCAACGGTATTGGAGAGCTCCTGCCGGATATTCTCAACTATCCCCTTCAATCGAGATGACTCCTTACTCAAATGTTCAAACATGTCCTTTGCCAGAAGAACTACACAATACCACTGAGAGAAATCATATGCTCCTTCTCCAATGACCTTGCCGTCAACCAAGACCTGCCTAGGGGTTTCCATCAACTCCTGCAAGTTAGAGATTGCCTCATCCTCATAGATATGCTCATCTTCCCAAGTCTCCTCTATGAAATGAATTCGAGAAAGAATAGCCAATGCCTTATCATGAATTCATACTAACTCCTCGGCGTGGATGTAGGCCTCATCCTCAATCCCCTTAATCCAAGTCTTTGCACCCTGCACAATCCTCCTAATCTCATCGATGGCCTCAATTGACTCCACTGGAACAGCCGTTGGTGGAACAAAAGATGGATCCTCTTCTCGAATTGGGCGAGGCAACCTATCAATGTATGTACATAAAGCCCTATTCTCTTCCTTCATTCTCTGATATTTTTCTTCCAGCCTCCTCATCTTATCCTTAATAGCTTGTGTTGAATCATCAAATTCCTCCATGACCTGTGCTCGAGAGGCCTGACCAAGATCTACCTCTGTTATGTGATACTCCTTAGGAGCAATTTGATCTTTGGTCTTGTCAATTGCTGGAGTCACTATCTACAAAATTCTAGATCCGAACTCTCCTCTGATGACCTTGGTGAATTTCTTCGCCTTTCCCTTTCTCCTGATCAATCAATTCGATCGAGAATCTCTTGTAACTCAACTGCAAGGTCTACCTCCTTTTCCTAGCTTCTCTAAATCCTTTGCTTGAGCCACTTTGGAACATTTGGATTTGGGTCCCTCTGTACTGCTAGCTGTTCTTGTCCTTGCTCTACTCTGGTATCAATCTCCTCAACTCTAAGACTTTTTTCCATTGCTTCAGGAGCAGGTTCCTCTATCGCAAGGATCTCCTCTTCTTCCATTGGGGCCTCTACTTCTACCTCAGGAATTTCTTCCTCAATTATCTTCCTAAAGAATATAGCAAGACTCTCCTCTATTGTCACATCTTGTTCCCTGCTTGTCCCTGGCATGAACCTCTCAGTGGCATTAATGCTCAATCTATCTTGCACCAGTCTAGTCATGCATTTCTCTCCTTCATGTGTTCTTCTTTCACTTGCTTCTCGTACCTGCTGGATGAATGCTCCAATTTCCTACACACTGGGAGTCTGGCTAGGAGAAGATGGTGCATCCTCAGACCTTAATCTTTTTTGTTGTGGTTCTTCAACATGAAGATCCAATCTCCTCTTTATATGCATCTCCTGAGCTGCACCCTTCTCCTTTCTATGTTCTGTACTACCTAATGGGCTGTCTCTTTCTTCTACTCTTCCTCCAGATGGCTGCCTTGGTCTCTCATCTCACAGCTATGGATGACCCATCAACTTGTAGGTCCAATCTTCTTTTGACACAGTCATCCTTTCAAGTTTTCCTTCTACCTACCACCTTGTGAAGTCCACAACTGACTTTGTCAATACATCAAGATCCACGATCTCTTTCCTCTACCAATCATAAGGATGAATGACCTTTTCCTTATATGGGTTAAAACCTCTCTGGAGTACATTCATATCCTCTTCCATCTGATCAGGAACTTGGACAATCTTACATGCCCTGATCAGGTCCAAGGGTAATTGGGAGCACATCCTCTTCCTGACCTCATTCTCATTAACTGCATTTGCCCAAAAATCCTCGAGGTGAGCCTTATGTTGATGCCTCATCCCTGCCACTACTCTAATCTTATTATATGGGTCAAAAGCTGGCCTTCCTAGATAGAGTGGTAGATGGAAGAATTTTAGCTCATCAGATGACCTCTTAGCTACTGGAAGACAAGGACACACTTCAACTCCATCACCTCCAATGGACAAGGGGAACTCCAGTCCTAGCTTCTTCTTCTTCTTCATGACTTTTTCGTAAGCTATCAACTTTCTGGTGACTTAACCAACAAGACCATTTTATCAGTAGGGTACCGTGGAATCTTGAATGGCTGCTCAGAGAATCCTTGCAATCTGATATAGGAGAAAGTGGGAAATTGAATGAACCACGCCCCAAATTCCTCCACCAACTTCATTTCCTTTGAAGACAATCTCATATGCAATCCCTTCTGCAAGGTTCTCATGATGCGCATTGCAAATGCATCATTAACCCGGGTGTAGTCATCTATAGCATGTAGATGTAGCTATGGGTAACAGTCATGGACCCTTAACCTTGTACTTCCACTTCCAAGGACTCCCTTGTACCTCAATCCTTCATACCTCATATTTCATGCCAACATATATATTACATATGAGCTCATGAAGAATTTCTTCCTATGCTCCAGATTCCTCAGCTGCTCATTGAGGTTGTCGCTGATCAACCTAGCCCAATCAATGTGATTGACTCCTCTACTACCTATTGAACAAAGTACCACATCCATGTCTCGAACAAGTAAGAGTGGGGTAAGCCAAATATCCTGTTGGGCATCATTATTAGATCATTGTATTGACAGTGGAAATCCATCCACACAAGCTCCTTGGGCAGCTTAAAGTAGTGGGTTTTATTCCTCCTCATCCATTTGATGTTGATGATCTCATCACAATGTTGAACCCCTACTATGTAGACTCTGTGTGCCTACTCCTTTGTCTTCGAGACCAACCTTTGAGATGAAGGGATCCCAAATGCTTTAGTAATGGAAGGAGGAGAGAGATCTACAATGATATTCCCGTTTGAGTCCTTGATCGTTCTATCACTAGAATGATAATGTTTTGCACATTCCACGATCAACTTAACATGCTGAAAGGCAAGAGGGAATCTGACCGCAGCTACAATTCCACTGTTCACAATCTGGGTAGCCAGGTGTGTTGGGTGATGATCTTTGTAGCCAAACGTCCTCCTTTAGAACTCACTCAAATCGAGGCATCCAAGATTCATGTCCTTTACATCCATCCACTTCGAGACAATCTTGGATTCTAGGTAGAATTCTCTCTGTTCATTCTTGATCAGTTGCCTTCTGCTTACGCTAGTTCCTCTGGGTTCAGCCATCTGTAAAATAGAAAGAGGAAAAAAAACTTATAAGAGCATAAAGAAAAAGCAGAGAAAAGCACTTCATCCGAAAATTCAAAGATCTGCCAGAATTTCTTCATCTTGTCCAAAATTCAATTTTCTCTCTCCTCATGGAGATTTTTACCTATGATCAACTTACTGAAGAAAATTTTGAAAATCTCACAAATTTCTTCACACTTTCCTAGAAATAATCCTTCTCTCTCTTCTCAAGAATGCTCTCTCGATTTGTGTGAGAATGAAATGAGCAAAGCCTTCTCTTATAGCTTCTCAAAAACTTGAAGAGCTGCTTTAAAGCCTGCAGGCTAAAATTAGGTAGCTGCCCCGTTTTAACACAAGTTTCCATTTTTTCAAAAAGATTCCTTGCCACTTGTCTATGTTTTTCTCCTGCTTTACGGAATCTGCCAATTTGACCACTTTTTCTTCATGAAGAAGTCTTTCCTATTCCTCAAAATTTTCCAATTTTTTGGTTTTTTTGATTTTTTGATTTGGAGAGGTTAATTAATTAAATATTAATAAAATCAATATTTAACCAATTTGAATTTTAAAACATAAAATCAAGAAAAACCTTTTAAAGCAATTTCCAACTTTGAATTTTCATTCTTTAATTGCTTTTTTATGTTTTATCAATTTTTTTGATTTAATTAAATATTGATAAAATCAATATTAATTAATTTTCAATTTAAAATCCATATCAATTTACTTCATGCCCTTTACTTCCAATTTTGATTTTTTAAAGATTAATTAATTAAATATTAATAAAAAATTAAAATTTAATCAATTTTAAATTTGAAACCCAAAAAACTTTATTACTTCAAACTCGGGTGTGTGTTGGATTTAGCCTAAAGAATTCACTCCGACATTGAGTAGTTTCACATCGAAGATGAGGAGAAGTTGGGATATCGGGCTTGTCGTGGATTTCATCCTTAGCACTCATTCCATGAGTGACTTTCATTTGCATTTCCACTATCCTTGGAGCGGGAATTTTAGTGTGTGAAGGAATTTGTCCTTAGGACCCATTTCGTGAGTGCATGCTATTTGCACTCCAAGGAATGTGGGAGCAGGATTCTTCATGTGTGAAGGATTTGTTCTTCTCTGTAGTCTCTATTGACCATATTGACTTGCGCTCCTAAAAGGTTGGGAGCAGGATTTCTAGCGAGTGAGGGATTCTTTCCTCAAGCTCACATTTTGTGAGTGCATGCTATTTGCACTCCAAGGAAGCTAGAATCAGGATTTTGGCATAGTGAGGGATTATTTCCTTAAGCATACATTCCCCACTTCATGCAACATGCACTCCAAGGAATGTGGGAGTGGGATATTTCATGTGTGAAGGATTTGATCTTTGCAAATTCCTATCCTTCAGTTATTCTGCTACTCCATTATTCTCAGGAGGTAGAGCCTTTGCTTGAGACTGCTACAAATAGAGCACCTAAAACCCAAAAAATAGGGCCAAGCCAGTAGGGAGAGAAAAGGGGGATCCCATCTTATGGGTGGTGTTGTGAAGGTCACAACATCTGGTGACTCCACAAGTGAAATGTTGAAAACATTTCAAGGATAAAAATTTACTTGGAACCTAGATTCCTTGGTTAACAAAATTACACTATCATGAAGAGAGAAAACATAACTTCAAAGGGGAGGAGAATCATATATTGAATCAAGACATGGTCATCCTTTAATTACCTTTGTGTGTGCAAATGCGTTAATTCCCACTCAACAAGACCACTCAGAAACCCTAAGATTGGCCATGGAAAGCTATATATTCTTCTTAACTTCAAAAGCATCCTGGACATTTCCCCACTACCAGTCAGGCATCCATAGCCCTGACAGAGTTGTCACTGTAAAACCAACAGAGATTGCTCCACTTCCATTGATTTATACTTTTGAACACCTATGGAGATTTCTGTGTACCCCCAAATGCCAATTACTTCATCTTTTCTTTTATTTTCTCTTTTATCCTTTTCAATTGCTATTGCATTCCTTTCTTTTCTTTTGGCTCATGAGTAGTGAAGCTCACATGGGTTTAGGAATTACAGTGGCGCTGAAGCAAGATTTTAAAATTTTCACAAGCCATGACCTCTCTTAAAGAAACTAAGATGGACTCAGAGAAATAGTTAGGTGTGAAAAATATAGCAATCTGAGAGTTTGAGTGTCAAGATACAGTGCATGGTTAACCTCCCGAGTCAAGTTTGCATTCCAACCTAATGATGAACATAAGAAAGACAACCTTAGATCCTAGGGATCTTCATAAATAGGTATCCAGGAAATAAGATAAACAAGACTTGGTGGAATCTTCAAATGAAGTTAGAAGTCACACAATGCCCTGATGGAAATGGGAACCCCCAAACCTCCAAGCCACCTGGTGAAAACCAAAACCACAACCAAAACAAAAGAAAACCAAAACTACCTAAGCAAACTAGGCTTAGGGGAAACAAAACCCTAAACTAACAATTGAACTACAGGAAAACTAAAACAACCTAAACTACAGAAAGCCAAAATCCCACCAATGAGAAAGAAACGAAAGGAAAGGAAATAGGGGAAGAAAACCAAAATCCCCTCTAAGCCAAAAGAGCGAAAAAAGGAAAACCAAAATGAAAGAACGCAAGGGGAAACCTAGACTAACTATGTACATGGTAGGCTTCTAGAAGGAAACCTAAGGGCATAAATAATGCTTGAGGAATTGCCCATTAATGGGAAATTGGACTTCCTTTCCTGTTAGAGTTCTTAGATTGAATGCATTATCTCCTAGTATCTTAGAAATTTGAAAAGGCCCCATCCATAGATTTTCAAACTTGTCATGATTGCCTCTCTTTTCATGGGCCTTATCCCAATAGAGTACCAAATCTGAAATTCAAAAATCCTTAACTCTAGCCATTATGTTGAACCATCTTTTTACCATAGCTTGATGTTTTGCAAACTTTTCTAGTGCTTGATCTCTTTTCTCTTCCAGGAGAAGCAATTGTGTCAATCGTGTGCATGCTATATCTTCACCTTCCATGTATTCCTACATAAACTGCAATGTCAGGATCCTCAACTGAATGGGAAAAATTGGATCTTGTCCATAAACCAAATGATAGGGAGATGTCCCTATTGAGCTCTTGATTCTTAATCTATCTGCCCAAAGTGCAAATCTCAGCTGCGTATGCCAGTCCCTAGGATTTTTGTTCAATAACTTCTTGATAGCACTTAGCAGATTCTTGTTTGTTGACTCAGCTAACCCATTTCCTTGAGGATAGTAATTTGATGAGAACTTTAGGGTGATCCCATAATCAAATGCCTAGTTTGAAAACTTCAAAGATTTAAATGCAGTACCATTGTCGCATACAAGAGCATGTGGACATCCAAATCTCATGACAATATTTTCTTCAAGAGACTTGATGACAACCTCCGTCCTGCAATTCTTTAGTGCTTAAGCTTCCAACCAGTGAGTACAGTAATCAGTAGTAGCTAGGATGTACCTGTGTTGTCCCAAAGAAGGTGGATTAATTGGACCTATAAAGTCTAACCCCCACTTTGCAAAAGGTCTGACTTCAATAACAGGTTGCAAAGGCATTGCAGGATTTCTCTCACATGTTGCCACTACTTGACAAGTGTGATAGGTTTTTACATGTTCGTAGGCATCTTTAAATAATGTGGGCTAGTAATATCCTGCTCTTGAAATCTATTGGGCCATAGAGAGACTACTTCCATGACTGGTCCCATACTTGCTATGAAAATGTTCTAGGATCTGCTTTCCTTCTTCTTTTCTGGCACATCTCAAATAGATTCCATCATGATTCTTTCTATATAGAACTGCTCCTTGAAGCATAAATTGTTGACTCTTCATTCTCAAGGCACACTTTTGGACATAATTTAGGTGTGTAGGAGACTTGTGATTTAGGAGGTAGTAAAGAATGTCATCATACTATTCATCTGGGGATACTTCTTCCATCACATATACTTGCTGAACCAATCCGGGACCAATCATTGCAATTGTTTGTGTCAGAGCTTGTCCTTGAACCAGCTTCATAGGTTGTATCTCTATGTCATACTCTTGAATGATAGACATCCATTTTCCTCTTCTTTCTCCAAATTCATTTTGCATCAATAGTGTCTTCACTTCCATATCTGGGACAATTGCATAAACCTTGCTTCTCAAAATATAATGTCAAAATTTCTTAATTGCCTTCACCAAAGCACAGGCTTGCTTCTTTATGTTTGGATATTTCAATTCTGCATCCTTCAATGGTGAGCTCATAAAGGCAATAGGATGCTCATCTTTCTCCTCCATAATCTGAGTCAAGATAGCTACACAGGTATGCTCTGATGCAAATGAATAGATGTAGAATGGTCTAGTGTAATTTGGACTGATCAAAACAGGAGCATCCATAATTGCTTTCTTTATTTCCTCAAAAGCTCTCTTTGTTGCAGGTGTCCAATCTATCTTTGCACCCTTCTTTAACATGTCATTTAGTGGCTTGACTATTTCTACAAATCCTGATATGAACTTCCTCACGAAGTTGATTTTTCTGAAGAATGACTTTAACTCTTTCTGACTAGCTAGCAGGCCCAACTTTGAAATTGCTTCGATGCACTCAGGATCGATTGAGATTTCATGCCCTGAAATCACATGTCCCAATAATTTTCCCTCTGTGACTATGAACATACACTTCTTTGGGTTTAATTAAATTCCATATCTCCTACATCTCTAAAATATTCTCTTTAAATCAGTCATATGATCTTCTCTGCGCCTAGAAAACACAGTGAGATCATCCATGTATATAATGATGCATTTACCGACCAAATCCTTGAAAGCATAGTCCATGGCTCTCTGAAAAGTGGCTCTAGCATTAATCAAACCAAAGGGCATTCTCTTGTATGCAAATGTGCTCCACTTAGTGGTGAATGCAGTTTTAAGTCTCTCTTCTTCTTCTACCATCACTTGGTTATACCCAAAATAACCATCTAAAAATGACATCATTTGGGATCCATTCATGACTTGTATAACCTCATCTAGTGATGGTATTGGATAGTTGTCCTTTTCTAAAGCTCTATTAAGATTGCAAAAATCCACATGCAATCTTATTTCTCCACTCTTTTTTCTAACAGGAACCAAGTTGGCGACCCAGGTTGAGTGTCTGACTGGAAAAATTATTCTGGAAAAAAGCAATTTCTTCACTTCTTGATGGATCAGTGGCTCTAACAAGGGATTTATTGGTCTTTTCCTTTGCTGGAATGGTTTACTATTTGGCTTCAATGGAATTGTGTGTGTGATTAGGGAGGTATCATAAGTCTTCAAATCTTCGTATCCCCATGCAATCACATCTGGGAATTCCCTCATAAGCTTCAAAATATCTTCCTTTTCCCGAGGAGTACAAACTTTACCAATAAAAACATTCTTCACATTTTCTTTAGTCCCTAAGTTCACTTTTTCACATTCCCCTCTAGTTGTTTGATACTTGAGGGCACTCAATCTGTCTGAATCAAAAATTCTTTCTAGCTCAATCATCCCCTTAGGAATAGTATTTGTTTTCAAATTCATAATCTCATCTATTTCAAACTGAGCTTGTTGTGGTTCTCCCTCATCGTTGACTTGTGCTTCAAAGACCCTTGAAATTGTCAAGAAATCAAGGATATGCTTATCATCCTCAAATACTTGGAAATTTTTTATGTTATCTAGAACAGATGGCATTGAAGTCAATTCAACTATGAGCTTCTTCACACAATCCATGGCTAATAGTTCCAAAGAACTTGTAGACTGAGCTAATGAATTTGCTACTCGATTGCATGTCTGATTTATTCTTTTAATGTTAAAAGCATCAAAGCTTTCAATCAAATCCCAAAATCTATTGTGATAACAACCCAATCTTTTATCATGACATGCATACTATTTTCAAACTTGTCCTACTACTATGTCTGAATCTCCATGCACGTACAAGATCTTGGCACCTTTTTGGATAGCAAGGAGCAAACCAATAACTAATGATTCATACTTAGCCACATTATTTGTGCAAGGAAACTACAATCTGTGTGTTGCGAGATAGGCTTCCCCTGTTGGGCTAACAAGTTCAACACCGGCTCCACTTCCTTTCTTTGATTTCAACGCATCAAATGATAGAGTCCAAACTTGATCATTGACTTGAGTACTGGAAGGTTCACCCTTCGATTTCTTGACTTGTTTCTCATGTTCTTCCTCAAAAAAATTCTTCTCATCCTTTTTAACTTCTTTATATTGTGGTTCCGAGCTCATTGCTTGACTTGGATACTCCACATTAACAACTTCAAAGTTTCGTGCCACTAATACTTGCAGGACCATCTTTGAAACTTGTGCAACTACAGCTCTACATATTATGCATGATATTTCAGAATGAAAAGCATTATGTATTCTGCACCAATTAGGAAGTAACAAATTTTGAATATGAGCATCTTTTCCCAACTCAACTTCTTTCTTAACACTTTTCAAGACAAAATTCTTGAAATTTTCAAACATTCCTTCTGTCATTGATGATTCTGAATTATCATCAATTTGTGCCTCTGCAAACTTTGGCATCATGTCCGGGCATCCTCCTTGGTTGTAACCTTGTAACATCGAAATTTCCCCAATTCTAGGTGCATAAGAGCCCAGACTTGTTTCCATGAGCAGGATCTCATTATCTTCTCCATATTCGGTTATCAATAATCAGAGCCTTGGTGTGCTCTCAATCCTTATCTGATTTGGGATTCCTCTCCATGGAAGCCACATGTGTGAGAAGTTAGTTGCTATGTATCCATTCAATTTCCTTGCCCAATCTCTGCTTAGAAGCATTCCATATCCTTCTGCAATGTCCATAACTGATATGTCGATACAGCTTTGAACTCGTGGATCTGAAGCCAATTGCATATTAATATTATTTAGTTCTCCTACAACTGGAACTTCTATTTTATCTAACTGAGTCACCTTCTTATCTGTTTGCAATGGGACTAATCCCAATTTTCTACATATGTCAAGGGGCATTACATTACTTGATGCTCCAGAGTCAATTAGATAGTTGTGCACCATTTTTCCAAAAATCTAGACTGACACAAGGAAAGGGGCAGACTCTTCTTTTCCTTGGTAGAAAACCACAAGTTTTTGTGCTCTAGGGTTGAATTCCTCATTGTTCACATTCTATCGGGTGTTGCTCCCATTCTGAATAGCACTTGTTTGTTCTACGAGAGTGGTGAGATCTCTCTTTTTTTCTTCTCCTTGAAATGAAGGATCATGTTGCGAGAATCCTTCCTCAGGATAGTTTTTCACCATCCCAATGAAGCTTGAACTTTGTGAGACATTAGGTACACTTTCTTTTACAACAACAACATTCATGTTTTGTGCAAAACTAGATTGATGATTGTTAGGGGGACCTTTGGGTGGGTATGAAGCATTCTGCGAGATGATCTTCAGAGGTACATCATTTAGACTTCCCAATAATGCATCCCTTATCTCAAGAATTTTCATTAGTTCATACAGTGGTAGAATCACTTTTATCTTCTTGAATTCTTCTAGTACACAAGAGCTCAGCCTCTTGAATTCCTCCCTAGGGGGATTTTCTTTCTACCCTTGTTCTTGATTTTTCTTTTTTCCTCCATTCTATGTAGTAGAATGCATCATAGGTTGCCCTTTCTAATTTTGTGGAGCATTGGTCATAACAGACTGACCTCTTTCTCCTTGTGCACTAGTCAGCTATCGATACTCGGATGAATCCCTGAGAGGAGTTGGAGTATTACTGGCATTGGGATGTGGAGTTGTAAAGTTATTTGGAGGAGTTGACGTTGTCAATGGCTCATGATTTCTATAATTTCTTTGATAAGTCCTCAATGGAGCATTCCTAGATGTTTGTTGAAAAGCTTGAACTTCACTTACTCCTTCCACTAGGACACTATTGTAAAGTGGAGGGAAAATAAATCCATCCTTCTGCAGTGGCTCATTTGGGGAAATAGGTGGAGGTTGATTCTCCGGTGGAACTTGATATCGTGGTGCCTCCACAGGACCATTTGCTGATGTAGGGGGAAATTTTTTATTAGTTATAGGCATGTAATCCTGAGAATCAGGAGGTGGAAACTTGAAATCATCAAAGACCAATGCTTGGTCGTATCTGGGAGCAGGCACTATCTCATAGCCTGTAGGTGGAGGACTTTTTGGTGCAGTAGTGTTTCTTACTTCTCCTTTGAATATATTAGCTGCTCTTTGAAACTCTTGGCATTGTAACTCAGAATGTTGATTAGTTTCATGTAGTCTACACCATCCAAACAATGCTTCTTCTGCTAGGAAAACTTTGTCAGCAGGTCAACTTTCAGAAGCTGGTGGATTGTCCAATGGTGAAGGAACTCTGTCATTGTTTGGATTTGTATTCCATGACCTTTTATGGTACCCTTGATTATTATTTCGATACCCAGAACTATTTTCTTGATAACCTTGATTGTTGTTCTGGTATCCTTGATTGGTATCTTGATGATTCTCATGGTGAGCTGGAGGATTTCCTTGATACCCTGGGTTATTTCCTTGATGAGACTGATAATTCCTTTGAGAATTTTGCAATTGATTATTCTGATTTCTAAGGTAAGTAACCTCAGTAGATAAATTCTTGACTTGTTCTATTAAGTCTTTCATTTCATCTCGTTCTTGCTGAGTCCTTGTAGAAGTGGTCATATTTTGAAGATAGACCGGTTGTACAAGTGCTGCGTGAGAAATTGGAGCTCCTGGATGCAACACTAGATGATTAGAAGGAGCAGGAATGGGATTAAAAGTAGGAGCATAGCCCAACATCCCTTGATTAGCATTCCCAAAGTAACCAAGTGCTCCAACAGTGGTTTTTGGTGACTGTAAAATGATCTTCTCAGCCTCAGCATATGCTTGGATTAAATTGGTAGGGGCTGGATGGGTCTTTTGGACGAACATGGAAGTGAAACAATCTAGGGTTGCATAGTAAATAGGCCTTGCGGCATCATCATTTATGCAGAAAGGATCACGCAACCGAGAATAGGCCTTCTGAAATCCATTGTTAAAGGCACCAATAGGTTCACACTTTTGTCTTCTTATCTCAATGAATTGCCTATACAATTTAGCAGGGGTGATAGGCAATCTGAACTTCCCCAAGAATGCCTCCTTCAACTCTTTCCATGTTTGGATTGAATTCGTGGGTAAATTAATATACCAATAAAATGCTTCTTCCCCTAGTGAATATGTGAACAATTGGCATGCCACGTCTTCAACTTGAATATTTTTATTCTATAGAGCATCTTCAAAAATCTTCACATGTTCATCAGCAGTGTGGTTGACGTCGTTCACAAAGAACTTAGAGCAAAAATGCTCAGGATTCTTTGGCATATGATTGTAAGCAGCAAATGTTGCAAGAGGTGAGGCATTCTACGGTCTCCATTGTTGTGCCATTACTGGAACTTGTTGTTGGGCAGCTGGAAGTACACTGGCTTGTATAGGTATTTGTACTATCAACTATTGAATTTGTGTACCTCCTTGTTGAAATCCTTGAGTGATCCCTTGTGTTCGACGTTGTTGAGGTGGAGTTTGAAATTGCCTCGTGAGATTAGCTACACTTGGTGAGTTTTGACTTGTAGATGCTTCTTTCTTGCCTCGCCTATGCTTTGGATCAAAATTTAGTTCTTCTAGTTGCTTTGCTCCTAGAGTGGATCTTAAGATTCTTCGATGCACCTCAGGTGAGAACGAATTAATGTACTCCAGTATGTAAAATCTACTTTAATTCCTTCTTACAAGTGTTGGAGGCTGTTGATTCCTCTGGATGACCAATGCCCTTTGAATAGCTACTTTAATTTTTTGAGCCTTCTCTTCTTTTTCTTCTAACACAAAGCTCATTCGCATATATTTAGCTACACTTCTCTTAACTTTCCAGGCAAGTGAGTTCAATCCTACGATGATGTCTTCTTGGTCATCTTCAAAACAATGATTAGGTTGTAAAATTGCTACGATATCTCTATGCAGAAGCACCATATCAATTCATGGCATGCAAAATAATGTCTTGCAGTATAGGCCCTCCTTCCAGCACCAGTTTCTCTTGATGCGTGTTTTATGACTCACCAAATAGTAGAACAAAATACCGAGATATATTATCCTCTCTTGAACAAAGTACTACATATGCTAAGATTGCAAAAAGATCATACGATAACTCCAAGGTTCCTTGACTCGTGGATATGCTTGGTGTTGATGTGATTTGCTGATGATCACAAGGGGCCTTATGTTTTCAATCCTTTATGTCATGATGAATATGGATACTATCATAAGATTTTCAATTAAGTGCTATTTTTTTTTGGATTTTCACCGGATATGCAGAAATGAAAAGGGTTTAGGGTTCAGAGATCCTAATCTAATCCTAAGGGTAATGATAGCTAAGGAAAGTATGAGATGAATGAGTTTCTCAATTTACCAAGTCCCACTTCATCAAGTCAAGCTACAACTACACGTAGACCGGTACAATCTTCAAGGGTTTGTATGAATGAATGAGTTTAAGCACATGGATGGGGGTTTAGGCTAACTTTGCACAATGCTTTAGAATCACTAAAACGTCAAAAGTATGAACCAAAGAAACTCATCAAAACATCAACATATTCTCCAAAACATTCATTACACTTTATCTACCAAACTTAATCTAATTGAGAGAATAATTAAACCAAGCAAGCATTAAGACACATCAAATGTTCACCACACTTCAATGAAAATTCTATTGTCTCAATAGCTCATAAGCAACAATCTTAAAATTCACTCCTTCACAAATGATAAGAAGAGGCCTTATATAGGTCTTCAAAAACAATCAAAGGCCCAGATCAAAACAATAACCGATGGCCTAGATTTTTCCACCTCAGTCGTAATTAGGGTTAGGGCATAGAAGAGGGAATCTAAATTAATGCAAGGAAGAAACCACTACCATAGTGGGTAATAAATGCCCATGATGCATGCATGCTCAAGAAGAGAGTGAGGTGTCATAAATGACCACTATATGAATGTCCACTATGCATTAAATGCATCTACCGCTGACCTCTGCGTTTGAATTCCTGGAATCTATCCAATATGGCTTCCAACTCATCAATGCTGACACTCGGTGCTGATTCTTGCCTAAATTCTAGTGCCAACACTGCTCGCTCTGACCTCTTCAAGCTATCCTCCCATTCTGGCAATAGATCCTGGGCTGTGTGCATGTTGTTTGAGAAGGAAGAGAGGTTCTCAAAATCATCCTTTGTGAAAGAGTTAAGCCTAAAGAACTCCTCCAATTTCTCTTTGATGTTGTCTATTGTTATTTCCTCCTCAGCCAACCTTTGCAACCACAATGATGCAACAGTATTGGAGAGCTCCTGCTAGATATTCTCAACTATCCCCTTCAATCGAGCTGACTCCTTACTCAAATGTTTAAACATGTCCTTTGCCAGAAGAACTACACAATACCATCGATAGAAATCATATGCTCCTTCTCTAATGACCTTGCCCTCAACCAAGACCTGCCTAGGGGTTTCCATCAGCTCTTGCAAGTCAACGATTGCCTCATCATCATAGATATGCTCATCTTCCTAAGTCTCCTTTATGCAACGAATTCGAGAAAGAATAGCCAATGTCTTATCATGAATTCATACTAACTCCTTGGCATGGATGTAGGCCTCATCCTCGATCCCCTTAATCCAAGTCTTTGCACTCTGCACAATCATCCTAATCTTGTCGATGGCCTCAACTGACTCAGTTGGAACAGCTGTTGGTGGAACAAAAGATAGATCCTCTTCTCGAACTGGGTGAGGCAACCTATCAATGTATGTACATAAAGGCTTATTCTCTTCCTTCATTCTCTGATATTTTTTCTTCCAACCTCCTCATCTTATCCTTAATAGCTTATGTTGAATCATCAAATTCCTCCATGACCTATGCTCGAGAGGCCTAACCAAGATCTACCTCTGTTATGTGATACTCCTCAGGAGAATTTTGATCTTTGGTCTTGTCGACTGCTTCAGTTGCTATCTACAAAATTCTAAATCCAGACTCTCCTCTGACAACCTTGGTGAATTTCTTTCCCTTTCTCCTTTCTCCTGATCAGTCAATTCGATCGAGAATCTCTTGTAACTCAACCGTAGGGTCTACCTCCTTTTCCTGGCTTCTCTGAATCCTTTGCTTGAGCCACTCTAGAACATTTGGATTTGGGTCCCTCTGTACTACTAGCTGTTCTTGTCCTTGCACTACTCTGGTTTCAATCTCCTCAGCTCTAGGACTTTGTGCCATTGCTTTAGGAGCAGGAGCCTTTGTCACAGGGATCTCGTCTTCTTCCACTGGGGCCTCTACTTCTACCTCAGGAATTTCTTCCTCAATTATCTTCCTAAAGAAGACACCAAGACTCTCCTTTGTTGTCACATCTTGTTCCCTGCATGTCCCTGGCATGAAACTCTCATTGGCATTAATGCTCAATCTATCTTGTATAGGTCTAGTCATGCGTTGCTCTCCTTCCTGTGTTCTTCTTTCACTTTCTTCTCCTACTTGCCAGGTGAATGCTCCAATTTCCTGCACACTGGGAGTCCAGCTAGGAGAAGATGGTGCATCGTCAAACCTTAATATTTTTTGCTATGATTCTTCAACATAAAGATCCAATCTCCTCTTTATATGCATCTCCTGAGCTACACCCTTCTCCTTTCTATGTTCTATACTGCCTGATGGGATGTCTCTTTCTTCTACTCTTCCTCTAGATGGCTGCCTTGGTCTCTCATCTCACAGCTATGGATGACCCATCAACTTGTAGGTCCAATCATCTTTTGACACCATCATCCTTTCAAGTTTTCATTCTACCCACCATCTTGTAAAGTCCACAATTGGCTTTGTCAATACATCAAGATCCACGATCTCTTTCCTCTGCCAATCGTAAGGATGAATGACCTTTTCCTTATCTAGGTTAAAACCTCTTTGGAGTACATTCAGGTTCTCTTCGATTTGATCAGGAACATGGACAATCTTACATGCCCTGATTAGGTCCAAGGCTTATCAAGAGCACATCCTCTTCCTGACCTCATTCTCATCAACTGCATTTGCCCAAAAATCCTCGAGGTGAGCCTTGTGTTGATGCCTCATCCCTGCCACTACTCTAATCTTATTATATAGGTCAAAAGCTGGCCTTCCTAGATAAAGTGGTAGACAGAAGAATTTCATCTCATCAGATGACCTCTCAGCTACTGGAAGACAAGGACACACTTAAACTCCATCACCTCCAATGGACAAGGGGAACTCTAGTCCTTTCTTCTTCTTCTTCTTCATGACTTTGTCGTAAGCTGTCAACTACCTGGTGACTTCCAACAAGACCATTTTATCAGTAGGGTACCGTGGAAGCTTGAATGGCTGCTTAGAGAATCCTTGCAATCTGATATAGGAGAAAGTGGGAAATTGAATGAACCACGCCCCAAATTTGTCCACCAACTCCATTGCCTTTGAAGACAATCTCATATGAAATCCTTTCTGCAAGGGTCTCACGATGTACATTGCAAATGCATTGTTAACCTAGGTGTAGTCATCTATAGCATGTAGATGCAACTGTGGGTAACAATCATGGACCCTTAACCTTGGACTTCCACTTCTGAGGACGCCCTTGTACCTCAGTCCTTCATACCTCGTATTTCATGCCAGCATATATATTACATATGAGCTCATGAAGAATTTCTTTATATGCTCCAGATTCCTCAGCTGGTCATCGAGGTTGTCGCTAATCAACCCAGCCCAATCAATGTGATTGAACTCCAAGGAATGTGGGAGCGGGTTTCTTCATGTGTGAAGGATTTGTTCTTCTCTGTAATCTCGGTTGACCCTGTTGACTTGCACTCCTAAAAGTTTAGGAGCGAGATTCCTAGCGAGTGAGGGATTCTTTCCTCAAGCACACATTCCATTAGTGCATGCTATTTGCGCTCCAAGGAAGCTGGAAATAGGATTTTGGCATAGTGAGGGATTATTTCCAAAAGCATACATTCCGCCACTTCATGCAACATGCACTCCAATGAATGCGGGAGTGGGATATTTCATGTGTGAAGGATTTGATCTTTGCAAATTCCTATCCTTCAGTTATTCTGCTACTCCATTATTCTCGAGAGGCAGAGCCTTTGCTTGAGACTGCTGCAAACAGAGCACCTAAAACCCAAAAAATAGGGCCAAGCCAGTAGGGAGAGAAGGTCACAACACCCCTCCTTGAAGTTTCAATATATTTCTTGTTATCAAAGTCAGTTTCAATGTCTGTAAGTCAATAAGTTGAATGGAAAGGATACATTTGTCATAGGATTTGAAGGTTGTGATCAATCAGAGGTTTTTTTGATATGTGATGATTCTTTTGGATATTCCTGAAGTTGTTAAATATTGATATGCTTTTGGTGGACAGGATTTTATTCAATTTTCTCAATTACTTTAGCAATTTTTTTATTGGAGTTTGGGAAAATCATGTATATGGCGTCCTATTCCCATATCTGTTCTTCTAGAAATAGCTGGTACTCACCTTTTATTTTGTCACCTTTTAATACTGTTTATTTTGTCTCTTTCCCATTGTGCATTTCTTAACAAGAAATTTCTATGAATATTATTTGTTTTTAAATGACAGCTGAGCCGCTTAAAACTAATCGAGGGGAGGTGTTGCATGAAAAGGAATTTCTATGGATGATGATCTGTCCAAAGGGCCAGGGAAGTTATAATTGATCTTGGTAGGGAGTGTGAGGAAAATTATGTTATCCTTTCCACTTTTAGTATTTGAGAGTATTAGCATTACTAAAATGTTAATTATTTCTTGCTTGGTAATACAGAATTAATATACTTCACGGTTCTGGTATGGTTGTTTACATTCCTTTTCAATGTATGTTTTCTTGGAAACTGTCAAAACTTTGATGCTTTTATTCTATTAGAATTATTCATTTTTAATTTGGAGTTTTTTCAACCAGCATAACCATTTGTGACAGCCATGACAAGAGTTACTACATTGATTAAACCAGTGGGTTATTGACTCACCATCCAATGTTAGTGGCTAGGAAATACCTTCCTCCTTTATCATTATTTACATGTCACATCTTTTTCATTTAACTGTACTTCAGTGTTGATTTGGATCAGTGTCCCTAACAACCTTGAGTGTGTCCAGAGGCAGGCGAGCAAATAAGTTGCAGCAAGAACCGTCTCAGTGTCCTGAAGTGCAATCTTAAATTTTAGTCTCAGTGGTTTCCTTAAATTTCTCAAATGAAGGAAGATAGTCTCACCCTGCTGAATCTATCTACTAAAACATCTTTGCTTGCTAATCAAATTGGTTGTGTGTTCTTTATTTGCTAATTTATCTTTTAAAAAATGATTATGATCAAAGATAGTTTTGATGATATTAGTTTTTTTTTTTTCATTATCTATTTGTTCACAATTTCTTTCTTTCTTTTTTTAATATAAGGAAAAAGCCTGAACATTTAAATTGATATGAAAACATTTACATGTATAGACAATGTGTACATAGGTTACCTATGTTATGTAGTTTACAATCCCGGCCAATATTAATAAATTGATACAAAAATCAGAGGAGATAACCAGAATTGCTCTATATGCCCTCAGAATACAATGATAATCCCAGACTGAGGCCACCATAAAAGGCGATGCTACAACCAAAAATTTTGTATAGAAAAACTGGCAGCTACAAAACCTCCACCCACACATAACAATGCCTGATTTTATCTATTGAGAATGTGTTACACAATTGTTTCTCTCTGGACAAATTTTCCAGAGGCAAGTAATAATGACCTGTTCCTTATCTGCAGAAATATCATCATACACATTTACTGTTCCTCCTTAGAAAAAGATTAACCGAACACCAAAGAATGTTTGTATTGAAGGAGAGCATCAACAGAACAAAATAATGGGTACACTTCTTTCAGATCAGACTAACTGTATTGAGGTTCTACAGCCACGTGTAGATGAACCGGAACCATATTGCTGGCCATTCCCTTCCTTGAATCCACTTCATCATTCAACACTTTCCTCTTGCCATTCCGACCATATTTGGTGAAAAGATCAAATGCTTGAGAAAGACCAGCGTTGACAGATTCCTTGTTATTTCTGTTGATGGGCTACAGGAGCATAATCGTGCAGAGTATGCAAGATGATAATCTTACACAGCTATTGCCTCTTGTCCAGATTGATTGCACAAAGAGGGCCAAAAGAAAACCACGGGTGTTACTTAAGCTCATTAGAAGTGCCTAGCCAAATGATTCCTCCTCACCAAGTTATGGCATAACAGATGTTGTGCTCTTTTAGTGCTTTTCTCTTTAAGCCTCACCAATAAATGCCAAGAATTATAGATAAGAGGTCATCCAGGAAATTACAGATTTTTGAATTCAAATCTATAACATGTTTTGAGCATTCTGTTGATTTTGAAGGCTTATGTGTCTGTATCTGGCTCTGATGAGAATAAGCTCTCAGATTAATAAACACTGAGGTTTTGGAACCATTTTCTTCATCTTCCAAAGACCCCTTTTAACAATATTTTGTCTTGCCCTTTCCACTTCTTTAGACAATTGGCTGCCTGATGTTCCAATTTTCTAAGTCAATTCTCCTAGATTGAAAGCTTGATGGTTATGATTCGTATTGACTTCCCAATTTGCTAACCAATCCACCATATCACATAACACAAGATCCTTATACTGGCCAATCTAAAAATCAACAAAGCACTGCTCCCTCACTTCTAGAGCATGATCATTTTGTAACCAGCCACATAAGGATGAGGATGTCTCATTCTATTCAAACCAAGTTTTTGAACTATGTCCTCAGCAACAAGGTTATTAGTACTACCAATGTCAACAATTGCATCACAAAGTTTACCTCTAGACTTGCATCGAGTTCTGAACAAACTACTCCTTTGACAAGGTTCCTCCTTTGCACCGAGCAATGTTCTCCGAACAAGCAAGTTCTCAGATTTAGGTTCAATCTGAATGTTCTCATTTACTACAGCAGTCTATCGGTCACCAAGCTTCTTCTCTGTACACTCAAAAGAATGGTGTCCTTCTTCACCACAATTATAACAAGTACCCTTAAAAATAATTCTACTTGTCTTCTTCTTCAATTCCACAGGTTTTAGCTCATCTTCAACAATTGGTTTATCCTTCACCCAGTGATCAATCTTTTCCTTCCCTCGGGGATTACTATGTTGTCTCCTCTTCAACTTATCTTTTGCCTTCAGGGCATACTGATAATCATCTTCAAGCGAATCAATCTTCAGCATACCAAGCTCATCCTGAATATTGAATCTCAAACCTATCACATACTGAGCTACTTTTTCTTTACCAAGTTCTCTGTGTCTAGACTAAATAGTCAATTTATAGAACTCCTTAGTATAGTACTCCATAGTCAAATCTTTTTGCTTTAGATTCTGCAACTTCTTAAACAAGTCAAGCTCATAGTCAGCAGGTATGAACTTAGCTTTCAATTTAGTCACCATCAACCTCCACCGATTGATCTTGATTTCACCTTCATCTTCTCTATCTCTTTGTAATTCTTTCCACCAAAGAGAAACATGTCCTTTCAACTTAGTTTGTGCCAATCTTACTCAAAGAGGATCTTCAATTTCTTCAAGCTTAAAGAATTCTTCTAATTCATCAATCCAATCAATCAAGTTCACGGGTCTCAAAGTACCAAAGAAAGTAGAAACTTCCATTTGGTAAGTATTACTTAACCGAGCTTCAGATTTATGCAACCGACTAGTTTTGTCTTCACTAGATCTGTCTCTCCAGTCATCTCCACTAGATCTAATAGCTTCAAAGTCTTCAACAACTTCTTCGTAACCATCATATGTACCAAGATTCCTTGACATACCAGCAATAGCTCTCATGACCTCACTGATCATGTCATTCTTCATCAATTCCATCTCAGATCTAAAATCAACTTTAACCTTCTCTGTAATCTTCGATTCCACAACATCGTAGAGATTAGCAATCGCTCTAGGGTCCAAGCTTCTCAGAGGCATCCTTCAAGATTTTTTAAAACCCAAAGCAATAAATCACTGACAAGGTCCAGGTGCAAACAACCTCAATCAGTTTACACACTCAAGATATTCAAGCTCTGATACCACCTGACGCAGGACAGGTAAGGAGGATCCAATTAAGTACAGTCCCCACAAGAAGCCAAACAACATAATGCAGAATAACACAACAAGATAACTATTTTCAACTAAATTTTCATTAACATGCCCAACTATAAGGCCATTCAAGTTATGGCTAATTACAATCAAGAAACAGTTCTGCAAGATCAACAAAGATCCAATCCCTAACCCTAGCTAGTTCAGTTTTGAAACAATCAACAACTGATGGAAACCCTAAGGTAGATCTGAACTTGAGCTCGCAAGCCTCCAAGCAATCTCCTTGTCTCCAAGCATGCAAACCACTAGCTCTACTATTAAAAACTATCAGATAACAATATGATCTTCAAGATCACGCAGGATCTAGATCTAATCTTCTATCTCCTAAATTTGATACCCTTAAATAACTACCCAAACACTCCTTAAATACTAATCTTTAGCCACAAGTTGGCTGGATGAAATAATTAACTCCTGAGCCAAGTCAGCTCCTATTGCAAATAAATATTAAATGCAACAACAGTCGGCTCACAAATAGCCTTACAAATATTTAATTTTCCATGTCGGCTTCAAGATCTACATAGGAGAATACAACAAAAGCTACCAATGATAAATGCACCAAGTCGGGCAATCAAATCTCCAAGAACTCCAGTCGGTAAACCAGAACTACTGAGTGTCAGAGAAACAATCGAGCACTAGTGAAACAACCGACCAAGCCAAGCAACACAGGCATCACCGAGCACCAATTCCACCAAGCACCAGAGGTTTCACCAAGTCCTTCAGTGACCGAGCTTCCTTCAATAATTGAGACCGTCAGTTAAAGCTGTAACTAAGTACCACATAACCAAATCAACACACCTCCATGCAGATTCACTGAGTACCCTAGAATGCCCCTGCATCAACATTCTTACAACCTCATCAAAATCAGATCAATCTCTTCCTACATCATTTTATCAATCAAAATTACTTCAGATCACTAGGCACTTAGCCATATTTCAATTTTTCTCCCAAGGGGGCATGATCATGACATCAAAAATTCAATTATCACATCATCAAACATTGAGAAACCCATGAATCTTTAATCAAGCAATCAATTCATCAAATAAAAAAAGACCTCATCACAAGGGGCATCTAAAATTCATTGCACTGCATCAAGTTGAGATTCTTCATCATCAACAAATCACTAGGGGCATATTAGTTTCATCACTTCACATCAAACTAATATTATCCTCATCAATCCAATTGGCGTCATTGCATCAAATCAAGTCAATTTTGCTAACGATCTCTTAATGATAATTAGTTTCATGACTTCACATCAAACTGATTATTTGATCAAACCAATCCAATGGTTTAAGAATCTTTTTGACATTAATCAATTTCATCGTTGCACATCAAATTGGTTAGTTATCACCATAAAAAAGACAGGTGTTCAGTTTCAGTGCATCACATCAAGCTAAACATTCTATTATTCCTATCAATCTTCATTCAATCAAGTTCGAAATTGATATCTTTTGAGTCAATCGAATTGAGGGTAGTTTCATCGCCTCACATCAAACTATTCTCAGTTTCAACACTAATTGTTCTTTAAATCAATGCACTAATCGAACATCAATTCAAAGAGGGGCAAATATAATCACCTAAAAATGGTCGATAAAACCATAAGCCACTAATCTTGATTATTCATCGAAAAAACCCTAATTTTGATTAAATCTCCTAAGTCCTAACCTAAGGAAATTCAACTCATCAATCTGATTTGACGCATACTCTAGGTCACATTCAACTATCACACTTGATTTTATTTGATTAATTACTTCCTAAAACCTAATATTGTGGATAATTAAATCAACCTTATATCATTTATTTAATGACTATTTTAGGATGTTGATTAAATAAATAAATAATTGTCAAATAATCACAAAAGGGAATTAAATTAATTATGTTATCACATTTTGGATAAAAATGCATTAAATCCTCTAATTATTCCAAAAATGTATTTATGGAGTCATCATTCAGTCAACTGAACAGGAATTTGGAAACAATCCAGTTAACTGAGAAACCACCTCTATTAACTCATCTGATAATTTAGCAACTTCAGTTCAACCTTGGAAGTTTCTAAAATATCTAACCAAGCCATTTGTTAACTAATTCTCTCAACCAATTGAATTAGTTGCACATGGATTGTGCTAGTCCGAAATAAATCTCAATCGTTCATCGTTGATCAATCTTGTATGTTCACTCTGGAAAGAATTCCTATATAACCAGGCCTCCATTCTCACACAAAGGATCTTCTTTTTGCTAAGTAGAGTAAATTTGTCATTTTGCTTATTATTTATGCAATTAAAGTCATTGTTAGTTAACATTGTGTAATTTAGTTTGTTTTGATTACGTCTTCATTGCATCAATCTCATTTAGGAACACTTCAATATGCTTAAATATGGATTAATCATTAGTTAATTGGGTGAATTTGCATTGCATATTAAATTAAAAATCCTTCATTTAGATATTGTCTAAAGTCACTAGATTTTGCAATGATATGAGAGCCAAATCTATACTCTTATCTACTAGAAGGCAATGAGTCACCTTGGTTGATTTTAGTTTCTTAGATTATCATGCTTTCATTGATTAGATCAATCAAATAATGATTCATTGAAGTGTAGTGTAGTGTAGTGTAGTTTAGGAATCACTTTTCACACTCACACTAACTTTTTAGGACTATACACCTTGCTAAAAAGAGCATGAATGACCCATTGGATACAAATATCTAGTCTTTGGAATTGGTTAAAATGTAGCCCTAGGGTCTATAATCTTGAGAGAGGGAGCATAATTCCCAAGAAACCTCATGAAAACCATTATTCTTGTTTGAGGAATAAAAAGAAGATGCTAAAATTGCTTCTTAAGCTTCAAGTAAAATCCTTAGAAGGAGCCAAAAATGAAGGATAATACGTATGGGTGGCCATGAGGATTTTAGAAAAGACTTGAACTTTTTTCTCTTGGAAATAGGCTTGGTAATCTAGTAGGAAACCCTTTTTTGCATTCAAGAAAGAATCACATTCCAAAGTGTTATTGAATGATCAAGACCAAGGTAAGGGAAAAAAGAGTGAAACACTTGAGTGCTTCCTTTCTATTTTGCTCTACTTAATGAGAGATAAAATAATCATTGATGAAATGACCATTGACTAGGCAGTTCAATAACTTAGGCATGGCAATACCTTAGATGAGCCCACAAGAAACAAAATAAAGTAGGTGGTACCTAAATCTTTTGGCAATAAGAATTTACAAAGAGGTTATAAGAGCACACCCTTGTCTGATAGAAAATACAAGCAACAAATGACCATTTATACTGATGTGAGTATGATCATCTATGAAAAATATATTCACAATTTGAATAAATCTCATCTTGGACCCAAAATCTTAGAGCATGGAAAGGATGAGGGTCCATTCGGTGTGATCACAACCTTTGGCAAAATTATTTTTGAAAAATGACCTTTTTTAAAGTGTCAACATCATTCCTTGTCATCTCAGACTACAATAATATTATTGAGAATGAATTTGAATTTAATAACACTATTTTTCTTAGGATTAACAATCTGAGGAAGAAGATGACAGATTTTCAAGTCCAAAGCTTTGGCAATGATCTTGTATTTAGAAACATTAAGTAAAGTGAATATTCAACAATTGCAAATATCTCAAGTTCACTAACTTTAGGTATGAACTTTATGTTACCCTTGTAAATAATCTTTACCAAAGTATTAGACTAAATATTTCCAAGACAAACCCATTGAAGGTTGTAACCTACATAGTCACAAAGGATCTTGTAGAATTCATAAGAAAACCCATAACACTTGAGAGGTTTAGCATTGATCATAGGGATCAAAATCTCGTTGAGATCCTCCAAGGAGAAAAATTGCTCAAAAAGGGTTTTTTGATCTTTAGAGTTGACAAAGAGAAATTTGGAGGCATTCTTAAAGGTGACACAAGGGAGGATGAGGACAGGGGCCAAAGGCACACCCTAATCTAGATCTGCCTTGTAGAGATAGCACACAAAAGAGAGAGAGAGAGAGAGAGAGAGAGAGAGAGAGAGAGAGAGAGAGAGAGAGAGAGAGAGGAGAGAGAGAGAGAGAGAGAGAGAGAGAGAGAGAGAGAGAGAGAGAGAGAGAGAGAGAGAGCAGATCAACTCCTTATATTTCTTCAAATTGATTTATACATGTTAGGTTGTAAGGCCTTCCTAATTAGGGCCAGATATTGCAATTCAAGTACAATAGTCCTCCTACATGCGAGGATCTAGAATTATCATCAATTTTCTACTTCTATCTTCTCCTAAAACTGATCCCCCAAACTACAACCAAAAGATTACAATATATACAAGAGGCTACTGAACAAGTTAGCCTTCAGATCTACCATTAACAAAAGGAATGACCAGATCTAGGTCCACACACTTCCCGATGATAGATACCAACAGTAAATATGTGACCTAAATCAATTTCACAAGTTGGCCTCAACAAAAAACTAAAACAAACAACTCGGTAAGCAAAGATAACTGAGCACCAGGAAAAGATAACCGAGCACCAGGGAATTAACCAACCAACTTGGTTAACAAAGGAAACTGAGCAACTACTGAGCCAACTTGGTTAAAGTAGGAACCAAGCAACACAGGAAAACTCAAACTTATTTTTGGTGACACGAGATCTCCAAGGACTTGAGATGCTCCTGCATTAGACACTTGGGTTTATTTGAAATGATTCTTTGAATCATGAAGTAGGTATAACCCGAGTTGAATCCAACTCAAATTGTGAAATCCATGAACTATCTTCAATTGGTCTATTCTTCCACTTTAGTAGATATTCCATTTTTTTTTTCCTCTTGTACTTCTAACAATTCTTTGTTCCAAAATCTGCCCAACTTCTTCTGTCTATTTCTTAGGATAATCATTCAGTACTGTCATTTCTTCATTTGATTCATGGTACTCATATAAATCATCAATGTTGAATATAGGTGATATATCCATATCATTAGGTAACTCAATCTCATAAGCATTCCACTGACAAATTTTCTCAAAATCTTGCACGGACCAAACTTCTTCATTTTCAGCTTTCCATATGTTCCAACAGGAAATCTGCCTTTCTTCAAATGAACCATTACTTCATCACCCACTGCAAAAGTCTTATGTCTTCTAGATCTATCAGCTATGTCTTTGTATTTCTGATTACTTTTCTCGAACTTATGTTTCGCATCTCCATACAATGTCTTCATGAACTTAGAAAACTTTACTCCTTCAACACTTCTCTTTTCTTCATCAACAATATCCCTCAAATTTGATATACCTCTTGGTTGTATGCCATTTACAATCTCAAAAGGTGTTTTTCCAGTACTCCTATTCATTGAATTATTGTATGCAAACTTTTCTTGTGCCAACACATAATCCCAATTACTCGGTGCGTCTCCAACTAAACATCTCAAAAGATTACCCAAGCTTCTATTCACAACTTATGTGTGTCCATCAGTTTGTGGGTGAGATGTAGAACTATACCTCAACTCGGTGCCAAAATTTTTCCAAAGAGTCTTCAAAAAGTATCCAACAAACTTACTGTCTTAGTCAAAGATGATACTCCTTGGTAATCCATGCAATCTAACAATTTCCTTAAAGAAAAGATCTGCTATATGTACTGCATTTGATTTCTTTCTACAGAGTATAAAATGTGCCACTTTAGAAAATCTACCCATGATAACAAATATAGAATCATTACCTCTGACTGTCTTCGGTAAGCCAAGAACAAAATCCATATTGATATCAATCCAAGGTTTCTCAGGAATAGAAATCGGTGTATACAATCTAGTATTCTAACTTACTCCTTTTACAACTTGACAAATTCCACAACTTTTCACAAATTTTTTGATATCCTTGTACAATTGCGGTCAAAAGTATTTCTCCTTAAAAAAATTCAATGTCTTGTCAACACCAAAGTGTCCAGCCAAATAAGAAGAAGGTGTTTTTGATCATTGAATCTATGTCATTGGTTTAGTTTGAGCTTCACTTGGTTTCGAGAATATTTTAATATTCTCTACTTAACAACGACAACTACGTAAAGGTAGAAGCTCATTTAGCCCCTACCCCCCCTAACATCACTCTAAATTCTCCATTAACATCTAATAACATTCATTCATTCATTCATCCATTTTTGAAATATAACATTCAATCATTATAATCACATGATAACATTCAATAACACATAAAATTTATTAACACACAACATTCATGAATAATTCATTAACACGTCATTCACCAACATTACTAGTAATAAATTACATCCATTAAGACAACGTTCTTTCATTAGCAAAAAATGTTATTTATAATCATTTCTTTTTGGGTTTATTGCTATTTTTTTTAAGGTAACTTCTAAGAGGAAGATCAATGTCCTCATCATTCCCCTCCTCTACTGATTCTAATACCAACACATGTATCCTCCTCATTTGTTCAGGAATAGGAGGCCGTTGCACCAAAGGGGGGTCCACTACAATAACAACTATGTCATGAGTTAAATTCACACCATTTTATATTAGTGAATTACAAGTATTTAATTAAGTAAAAGCACTATAAATCCGAAAATTAATTTAAAAGAACAAAACATAGATTTTCTTTACCTGAATGTGCCACATGATCTAGATGGTGATCACTCTGAATATCCTCCACTCATTCAGCATGACATTCTATAAAGTTCAATTTAAGATGTTAAATTGTATTAATAATTACATAATTAATTTTAAATAGAAAATAAACACCTCCATTGACACTAAAATGCACATCAGGGGCTTCATCATGCGGCATAGGATCTATGTTACGATTAGGAGGCTGCATTGCAATGTCATGCACATTATTATCAAATATATTGTTGCTCAAGTATTCAATTTCAAATATATTGTTTTTGGCATATTTACCTAGTCACCTGATGTAGGAGACTCTTGGGTTGGACTAGTGGAAGCTTGGCATAGGTGTTTAGCCACAGCTTGATAGCCTTCCTTGAAGGCAATTTTTTTTGTGCTATTTTGTGGCCTCTAAATTAAATTCAGAGCCATACATTTTTTGATTAAACAAAATTATTTGCATTTTTAAATAATTTTTCTCTGGAATTCATTTACTGCTACTTACAATTCATGCTTTAATTTTTGAATATCCACTAGAGCCAAGTTTGTGCTGCCCAATCTTTTGCAGCCTGACCTTTGTTCCCCTTGATGTGTCTTGCAACCTATGAAAAGTTTGAAATATGTTAAATGATATAGATATAAAGATCAATAATTAGTGTATTATTACATTATACTAGTAGTTAATAGTATTGCATACCTTCTCTCATTTATTGGTGTAATTCCTCTTTGAGCATCCCCTTTCTCCTTTGCATCCAAAATGAACTCATTCCAATCCCTCACTGGAATAAAGGGAGGACACTCATACTTTGGGTTCTAGATGAGACTCCTATATGAGTCCCTCACAGTCTTAAGATGTTTGACAACTTTTTCTAAAATTTTCTTCTCCTCAAAAATATTACTACCAAACTCATGCTCTAAATCTTTAATGAGCTGATCTTTTAATTTTTTGTCTTGCAAGTTCCACCTTTTAAGAAAAAACTCAAAATTGTTAGATAGAAAAATTAACTAAAGTCACTAGAATGAGTCCTAAGGGAGTTTAAAACTTGAGGAATATTAGTCATGAGGTTATGAGGAGTATAAAAGGGGAATAATTTTCAAGGCATATGAAAGCATTGTATGTTCAAGTAAGAGAGAATTTGGAGAAGATGAATTAGAAGTATAAGGAGATAGTAGATGAAAAGAGGAGACATAAGGAGTTTTCAATGGGAGATGAAGTGATGGTTTATTTGAAGAAGGGAAGATTTCCTATTGGAAAATATAACAAGATGCAGATGAGCAAGTTTGGACCATGTAATAACTTAAGGAGATTTGATTTAGAGAATGCATATGAAGTTGAGTTACTAGGTGACATGCATATATTGCCTATATTTAATGTTGCAAACTTGTATGAGTATCATGAATTAGATTGCAGTGAAAGAGATGGATTATATGTTGAGTAGCAGTATCCTAAGAAGTACACAGAAGATATGTTTGATGAATAGAGGCCTTTTTTATTAAAAATATAAAAGTACAGTATTCACAAAAAAGGAGTCGAGGGAAAAAAATCACCCCGCAAGTCACTCGGCACTTAGGGTAGAAACATACAACTATTCATAAAAAAAACATATAAAACAAGAAACCCTCAAGATGCAAGAGCAGTAGAAGAAGAGGGAGGAGGATCTCTATCATCAGGATTGCCCCAAACATTGGGTCTAGGAGTCTGATTAGGAACGGCCCAGCCATCTTTAGGATCTTCTTTTTCCAATTCTCCTTCCTCCTGTCTAAGTGAAATAGCCAACGCCAAGCGAGGGAATTTGTCTTGATTAGCAGGAATAGAGTCCGAAGGATGAGCAATAGCAGTAGTAGTAGAAGCAAGCATATGAGGCCAGCTAGAACCTGCATCCCTCTAAGGAGGAGGGGAGGTAAAGTGGTGATGCCATTGATGTAGAGTCCTGGAATGTCTAGAAAAGGAACTCCAGCTGCGACATCGGCCCCTGGGCAGCGTACGGTCAGCTGAGAGAGAATCTGGAGGCACCCGAGCCACAATACAAGGGGCATTGCCCCAGTGCTGGAGAAACTCCTGTAAATGAGCAACCTCAAGGGCCACTTTAACTACTTGCACCTGGATCTGCATAATGACATTATTAAAATTACATGCCTTAGCATAAAGAGAGACATGAATATCCAGAAAACTATGAGAAAAAAACACAGTATTTTGATCTTTCCATAAGGTAAAAAAAAATTCATCCTGAAAGTATACCATATCTTGGTGTATTGGGAAGGCATTCTAGGAGAGTTGCCAAGAAGAGCCATGTGCCATGAAAAAGGTTCAGGCCTAAAAGGAGCAAAGAAGTCATGGATCCAGATCTAGTAATTCTAGGCATGACGACAAAACCAAAAAATGTGCATGAGTGTCTTAGAGTGACCACAAAAATGGCATTTAGGATCAGGAACCCCCAAATGCCTGAGTCTAGCTCCCAAAGGTAAGCCATGGTATAACAAACACTAGGCAAAATGAGAAATTTTAGGCTCAGTGACAGAGTCCCAAATAGTATGAAATCTCCAGCCCCAACTCTTATGAGAAGAAGAGAGATGCCAACGCTGGTTGAGAAAATTAATCATGGGAAAATGAGGCATAAGCCAAGAATACCCAAGCTTAGGCTTGTAACTAGTGAAGGGCATAGCAGAATACCATTTCTAGTCTTTCCACCATGGTCTAATAGATTGAATACCTAATTTATGTAGGAGGTGAGGTGGGATAGTCGAAATTAGCATGTCAAAAGTCTGACGATCTGGGCGGATGAGCTAAAATTGAACCCAGAGATCATCCCAAGATCAGAGATTCATAGTGGCTCTAGAGAAAAGATCTTTCAAGGTAAAGAGCACGAACCCCTTGAATTCTGGCAAGAGGAGTCCCTTGTTGAGCAAAAAGAGGGGACCACCACATGTTCTGCTAGTTGAAAGAAAGACCATCCTAGAATCCATTCCCAACCCAAGCCAGGGCTTAACAGACTCCCAGGCTCTCCAAATAATTTTGGCGACAAAATTACCCTGGATTTGAATAGGCTCCTTCATAACCAGAAGGGTTTGAAAATTGATCCCCTTCTAGGAAGGCTTGTGAAGAGGAAAGCCTGAGGAAATGCAGTGCCGAAGTAAAATTTTCCAAGCCTCATTGCCTGTGAGATACCACACAACCTATTTGGCACAAAGAGCATTCCCTTGCTTATGGGTGTCAATTAAACCAAGCCAACTGGAGATTTTTGGGAGGCAACAGAAATCCCAGGCAACTCTATGGAAGCCGTAGTGGTCAATACCATAAGCCCAGAGAAAATCTCGTAGAAGTTTCTCGAGCTTCTTGTAGGAGGCTTTAGAGGGAGACCAACAAGAGGAGTAATAAACATGCATGGCCGCTAGGACCTTGGAGCAGATCTAGAATTTTCCTGTGAGAGAGAGAGGCTTTGTGATCCAGTAGGTAAGCCTTTTTTCTATTTTAGCAAGAACTGCATTCCATAGATCACTAGGGTTGCCTTGAAACGCAAAGGGAATACCAAGAAAGCAAAAAATTTCCCCATGTTGAATCCTAGTCCAGCTCAATTGAGAAAGCCAGGGAGGCTCGAGAAGAGCCAACTATCTATAGCAAAGGGTTTTGTGCCATTGAATGACCGAACTAGAGGCTAGATAAAAGGTGTCTAAATACTACAAGGCTGCCTTGATATTGTCTTCATCCTCTTCCAGAGTGAGGAAGGAATCATCAACAAAATGGCCATTGACCAGTTGTTGAGATGAATCCAGCAAGTAGATTCCCTGAACAGTACCCATGGAAATGGTGTGAGCAAGCAAGTAGCTGAAACCCTTAGCAACCAAAACATATAAGGCCGGAGCTAGAGGGAAGCCTTGTCGAATGGAACAAAAGGGCCCGAAGGTGGAGGATTGGCAGCCATTGATGGTAATGCAATCAGAGACATCATTGAAGAGCATCTGCACAGATTGAAGAAATCTAGGACCAAAACCCATAGAGTGAAGCATCGCAAGGATAAAATGCCATTCAATATGATCATAAGCTTTAGAAAAATCAATCTTAAGAAAAAGGGCTTTCTAGTGAGACTTACGAGCCCATTCCATACCTTTCGACACAATAATGATGTTGTCAAGAATAAATCTTGACTTAATTAATCCTATTTTCTCAGGCTGAATAATTTGCGGAAGCATGTGCTGGATCTTGAGAGCCAGTGCCTTGGAAATGATCTTGTAGGAGACATTGAGCAAGGTGATGGGTTGCCAGTTACAAATGTCCTCCAGATCCCCACACTTGGGAATAAACTTGATATTCCCCTGGTTAATGATATCCCCAAGAGATTATGTATGAAACACTTCCAAGTAGACTTGGTGGAGATAAGGACCAATGGCATCCCAGAGGGCTTTGTAAAACTCACAAGGGAAGCCATCACAACCAAGGGCTTTATCATCATCCATGGTAAACACAGCTTCACGAAGATCCTACAAGGAAAGCAATTGATCACAGAGGACACGCTAGGTAGGGGAGACACACTAAGGCACCACTGCGGTACAATCAGCAAGATCTTTCTTGCTAGTAGGAGAGAAACCCTGAGTAGCAAAAACCTATTCATAGTGATGAACAAAGGCTTGAAAAACATCAGGAAGCCCTATGAGAAGGGTGTGACCTTCTTGGATTCTGGCTATGCCTGTACTGGTATGCCAAGGCCGAAGGGAAATAAAAAATTCTTTCAAAACTTGGTCTCCAACCTTTAACCGGTGCAAACGAGATTTGATATGGGCTCCTCTACCAGCATGGTTGTCAACCACCTACTTCTGATGATGTAACTTAGCAATATTGAGTTGCAGATTCTAGTTGAAAGGGTCCTAGGCTAAGGCCTCGGTGGCAACACCTAAGGCTTTGGTGTTGACATCATAGGCTCTGCGATGACACTTGGCCAACTGTCTACCATAGATGTGTAAAAAATGAGTCGTACGCCTGATGGTGTCATTCCACCATTGAATCTATTTTGTCAACTGAGTGGGTCTAGGCTCAAGGTTCCAAACCCAATGAATGTGGGCCTCAGTAGAAGGATGATGAAGGACAAAAGTATTAAAGTAAAATTGCATGGTGGGAGGCCTAGCCTTAGCTGTCTTCCAAACAATATTAAATTGGATGGGAAAGTGGTCTGACAAGGTCACATCAACAAGTGGAGTGACTGGTAAAGCTTGCTTTTTCAGAAAAAGAGAAAAAAGATTGAGCTGAGATCATAGCATGATCAAGCCTTTTATGAATTTTGTCAAAGGAGGCCTTGTAATTAGACCAAGTGTGCCAGACCCCATCAGAATGGCGGTGGCCCGCATTGGGATCAAAAAGCCCTAATTTATTACGCATGTAATACCAAGCTTCTCTTTCTCCATCTGTCCATCGAAAAGGAAAAATGCCATCCTTGTCAGACACCATCTCCACCATGTTAAAGTCCCCACAAACAATCCAGGTAGCAGGTGGTAGAAAATCTGCAAGCCAATGCGACAGGTGAGATCTCTCAACAACATCATTGGGAGCATAAATATTAACTATGCCAAAAGAATGATTTTCAATAATGAAAGTGGCCCAAACAACTCTCTACATGGGGTCAGAACCATGACTAACTAGAAAGGAATTCCAATGAGGAGAAAGGAGAGTAACAACTCTGCCTTGACCAGTCTCGTGTTGAGAGCAAAGAGAAAGGCTTGTAGGCCAAATAACTTTACAAGTAGCATTAAGCATGAAACCATAAATCTTAACTTCTTGGAGGCATAAAACATCCAGATGACAAAAATGACAACGCAAATCATTGATAAAAATTTTTCTGTGTAGGTCTGTCAACCCATGAACATTCCATGAGATATACTTCATGGAATAACAGTGTCATCCATTCCATCCTCATCCCCAAGGGAGTCAAAACTATTAGATAAATAACCTAGGGAAAAAGCAGGCCCGAAAAATTCCAAAGAAATATTACACCATTTTTCCTACATGCCATCAAACCTAGCCTCAGCACACCAAAAGGGTTGCGAGAGTGGCAGAAAGAATTGGAAGAAATAATCTCTGTGACCATCAAAGGCATGCGGGTTGGAGGATCGGTGACCTAGGAGTCAATAACTTCTTTCCCCTGAGAAGCAGGGTTTGAAAACTTGATAACGGGGGTTTCCAAAGAAACTGTGTTATTCGAAGGTGGTGGATGGGAAGTGAAAGCCGAAGCAGGCAGCTTGTGGGGCTTGTTACGGTGACTGACTATAACCCATTCATCTTTTTTTTCTAGCCTCAGCCAACTGAGAACCAGAATCCTTGGGAGGAGTCTTGGTATGAGGCACTGCCAAAGGTAAGTCCTTAATCTTATGCTCTGTAGATTAAGATTGGCTAATTACAACATATTCACCATACTATGGGAAAGTGTCTTTTTGATTGGCTAATTACAACATATTCACCATCTAGGCTAGAAGAATAAATCATCGCGGCTCGAGAAGGTATGACCATGATTACACGGGCTAACTAAAAGGTGAGCTATCAAAATTGCCACTAGTCATGGGTGCTTCGTGCAGGATCATATTCCTTGAATATGCATTGGTGGGTTCATGTGAGTGTGAATGTATATAGGGGACATGTGTCATGCTCGCAAAACTTGGAGAAGAAATGTCCTCCATAGAGCGGCTTGAAACCCCAGCTGGTTGATACATGTCGACCCTCGTAGGCAGGCTTTGTTAATGTGAACATGTTCCATGCATTTATGTGGTTGAAGCTTGGAAATTGAGGTGGTGAGGCCAACTAGTGTAGAAGGAGTCTACGCTTAGGATCATCAAGTCTCCTCCTACTTTCAATCTTCTGCACTCTGAGGTAAGTTGATATTCCCATTTGTACCTCCTCCAAAGATTGATAGTTTCTCATAAGTTTCTCTTTCAAAAAAAAATCATGGGCATAAGCCCCCAAACTAGCATATTTCTTTAGATAGTTTTAGTATCCTTTTGGATCAAATTTTCTTGCTTCAAACCCATTTTGGAAACTTATACGAGTTCAAAAATTCAATAGCCTTCTCATATTCTTGGGCTGCATTAATTAGAAAGTCACCAATATTAAGATACATATGGAGAAAAGATCCCTTGGCATACTACCTAAATGGCGTAGATGCTCCAAACATTTTCCAAATAATATCTAAGGTAGATATTATATTAGGCACAATAAAAGAAAGAATATGTGGTTGACCTTATAAGCTATACACCCTAATGTAGGTGGTCTTTGACTCTTTTTCCACATACCAATCTACCCAGTTGTTGTCAATACTAATTTTGAGCTCTTCCTCTTTACCCTTTAGTCCCAAGAAAGCCATTCTTGATTTGTCAAGCTTGGAAATTGAACACCACAAGCATCATATATTTTTCTCACAAGAAATTGCTCAAAAGCCAAGGCTTGGGAATTTTGACATCTACAATGCCAAACTGAGGTCGACAATTGGAGTTCTATAATCAACATTTTTTGGACATCTCAAGCTAATACAACCAGCTCTTTTGACATATATGGGCCTCCTTTATATCCTAATTATTGACTATGGGTATAATAGGTCATTTCAAAATACTTGTAGAACCATTCATCTTTATATGAGGGCTTCTCTGAATTCCCAAACAACACTAACCTCCAAACCCAGGACCATGCAAGGAAGCCACTTCATTCTATAGCCCAGTATTTTACTTTTGAAATTTCAAGGTTTATCTTCATGTTGTAATTTTTGTTGTTCTCCATGTCAAACACCTCAATTATCTTCTCTATACTAATCTCCAATAGACAACAATTGGTGGACCTAATGTATCTACCATCAGGGTTATAAAATCTTGCCAAAACCTTGATCAATTCTATGTTCACAAAGCCATTGGAGACAACCAACCTTGCAAGCCCTAATCGCCATAGATTACACTTTGGTATTTTTTGTTCTGACTTTAAGTAAAAGAATTTAAAGATATTAGACACCCTAAAAAGTGTGTAACTTTCTCTATAATTACATTGCTTGTCATAAAAAATTGGGACATTGCCTCCTATTTTCTTGAGGATCCCTTGATCTTGAAGCCTTTGATGTGATCCATTTTTAATTTTTGCATGAGAGAAACGTTGCCTTGACTATTATAGATATAACGGGATACAATTTTGCTCCCATTTTATCCACACGTTTTATTATTTTCGTAACATCGCCTTGATTATTATGGAGAAAAGTTCATTCGTAATAAAAACCTGTCGTATACAATATACGATTCCTCCGCCTATTGACCCTTGCAAATGGAGCTGTTGGAGGGAATCTTCCTACAAATAGATAGAATCTTCAATATTGAAGGGGTAAATCAATATTCAAGGGAATCTTCGTACAAAAACTGTTAATGTACTTAAAAAACTTTATATTTATCAAATTATTTTGTGAAATTACAAGAAATTGCTAATCTTGTATTTTCTATTTGAAAAAGAGCAAAATAAATTTGCTAATATATTAAAACATTCTAAGGGACCTAAGCTCTATATTTTAAAAATATTTAAGGTAAATCTATCAATAGAGTACAATTTCTATCCTTTAATTTGCACTAACAAATAACTTTAACAATAGCTTTTTAAACTTTAAAATTTATTTACAAAGTTCAAACAATTTAAATGTTTTTAAGTGAAATTCAATTACTCTCCTTTGTTTTTTTGGTTGTTTATTAAAACTCAATTTAATTATTTCTTCTTAAATATTTAAGTCTAGAATAATTAACTCTAGATTTTTTTAAATTTAATATATTAAAAATTCAATATTTTTAAATATTCACTTCAAATTTTAAATTATTAATAAATTTTTAGATTTTATTATTTTTTTGTTTATAATATTTAAAAAAAAAATTAAATTTAATGAAAAAATTTATATCAAAAAAATTGCAAACTTGCAATATTCAGATTTTTTTATTAAGATTTATTTTTAGTTTTTTTGAGTGAATTTTACTTTAAGATAAGATAAGATAAGATAACAAAAAAGAAAGAAAGATAAGATAAGATAAATTTATTAATGTCTAACAAGAGACCAACAAGGGTCCAAGGGGCTGGAAAACAACAATTACAATTTTCTTGCAATGTTCACTATAAAAAAAGCCACAATATCTATGATAATTAAATAGAAGATGTTATCATTTATCTTAAAAAACTCTCTTCACACTTATAAATATATATTAAATTAAAATCTGAATTTATCTTAAAAAATCACAACATTTAAGATAAATAAATAAAAGATATTACCATTTATCTTTAAAAACTCTTTTCACACTTATAAATATTTATTAAATTAAAATCATATTTAATTAATAGATCTTCTTTTATTAAAAAATAATAATTTTTCTAAATTGGAACAAGTGAGCAGTATCTTCAGAGTTACATAGGTACAAAGTCAAGCTCCAAGTTGCTCCAATTCTTATTTTTTATTGCATATTTTCCATACCAATAATGAATTCACATAGTGGCTTCTAGAAATAGGTATATTGATTTCAAAACTTTCGGTACAAGCCTATCATGTAATTTCAAATTTGTTTAGCTAAATTATGTTTAGGGATTTGTATCTAAGGGATTTGCAATTGTAATCACCATCTTTAGTTCACAATTTCTGAGGGAATCCATTTGTTGTGTCCAAGTAAGGAGTGAGAAAAAGTATGTTATTCTGTCCACTTGTCATTTTAGGACATTCAGTTAATGTTTCAAATTGTTAAGAAATGATATAGCTCTCTGAAATAGTATTCTATTTTCTTGAGAGTGTAAAACAAACAACTAGTAAATTGAAGTCAAATGCAAGATTTTGAAGAAATAAGGAAATTGGTTTGCTATAATCTTTTTAAAGGACAATCATAGTATGTGATATGTTTCAAGTATTTTTTTGCTTCTTGCTGGATTACATTCTTAGGAAAAGCTTTCCTACATGTCAATTAAACACATATAAAATATAAAAACATTTTCTCGAATAGGTCTTTTTTATACTTGGGAGAGGCATTGTAGGGCACAACATCTTGATGTTGAAAAATTAAGCAATCTTTGTGAGGAAAGCACAAAATTCATGACATTTTCAAAATTGATTTGAATGGTAAGAAAGGTGCTTCCACTTTTGTTATCAAGCCTCATGATGGATATCTACTATTTTAGCATTTCAAAGTGTTATCCTTAATTATTGCTTGGGTGGCAATACATAATTAACTGCAAACAATTCTCAAGTGGAATGATGAATTGGCTCGACTGACTTGAACAGATTACCTGGGCTGGTAAACTCCATAGTGCATATGAAAGGTACAACTAGGTGATAAATGCTTAAATTCCTTCACAATGCCAATTTAGAATATAGGTGATAAATGCTTAAATTTCAGATTTTCATTGAACAGAGATTATTTTTTTCCATCAAATTATACTATTCATTATGTCTTCAAAAATAAATAAAAGAAAGATAGATGGGACTCATAAATGGAATAGCAGGTTCAAGGGAAGATACATTTAGAAGATGAGTTGAATAGCAGGTTCATGGGAAGACTCATTAATTAGACATAAGTAATGCTCTAGTTATGCCTCTAAACACTGTGGGAAGATCTTTTACAATCTCAAGGCCAAGGAAGTGCAAATCTTAACGAATGAGGAAACCCTAGAGCCAAAGATGTACGATAGAAACATACTTCATATTTTTGGTATGGCTTTCAACATTCATTTCAATCTATGTTTTCTTGGAAACAGTCAAATTTTTAATGCTTTTATTTTAATAGAATTATACATTTCTAAATTAGAATTTTTGAAACCAGCACAACCATTGCTAGAGCCAAGACAAGAGGTACCGCACAAGATCACATAATTTATCCTTATTCGAACGTCATAATCTATCCATTCATGACGTAGAGGGAACTTCATGGGAAACTATTCCAACTGCACTATCTAGAGCCAATTCCTTCTTCCCTCTTCTTGCCATCCCTTCACACTTTCACAAGCTCAACAATTTAAGGTATTTAAGCTTGTACGACTCTAATTTTGTTGGTTAGATTCCAAGAGAGATTGGTAACATCTCTAGTTTAATATATCTTGATCTGTGTTATAATGGTAGGCAATCAAAGCTTGTATGTTTTGATCTGAAGTATAACTCTTTTAATGGCACCATTCCAACATATTTGAATAAGTTGTCAAAGCTCACAGATCTTATCCTGAGTTCTAACTTTTTAGTAACATTCCATTTGCAATAAGAATTAGTGTGTCTCCTTGAAATTTTAATATTTTATGTTTTCAAAGTCAGTTTCAATATGTTTGCAGGTCAAAAAGTTGAGTGGGATAAAATTCACTTAGAGAATAAAGGCATTGAAGACTCTGACTTACCAGAGGTTTGTTTCATATGAAGATGATACGTTCTTTCTTCCTTCAACATGAGATTATTCCTGTCTATTGAATTTTGATATGCTTTTGGTGTACAGGATTTTAATTCAATTTTCTCAGTTATTTTAGCAAATTTTTATTGGAGTGTGGGGAAATCATGAATTTGTATATGGTGTCCTATTCTCAATCTATTCTTCTAGAAATAGTTGGTACTCACCTTTTATTTTCTCACCTTTTAATACTATTTAAAGAAGAGCTTATTTGAGCTCTCTTTTTCATTATGGTGTTTCTTAACAAGAAATTTCTGTGAATATTATTAGTTTGTATGATAGATGAGCCACTTAAAACTATTGGGGGAGGTGTTGCATAACAAGGAATTTCTATGAATCTTTCCAAAGGGCCAAGGAAGTTATAATTGATCTTGGTAGGGAGTTTGAGAAAAAATAAGTTATTGACCTTCCCACTTTTAATATAAGTCTCAAGATACATGTCTACCATTTTAACATTTGAAAATGTTAGCATTAAAAAAATGTTAATTATTGCTTGGTTGGTAATACAGGATTAACAACAAAAAGTACTCTTGATAAAAGGAGTGTTCAGAACTGGTGGATATTGGATCCACTACCCTGATAGTAAACTTCACAGAGCATATGACACAATACAATTCCTTCAGAATGCTTAATAGAAGATAGGTGATAAATTCTTAAATTCCACCAACAGTTCTATGGAGTATGGAATTTCAGATTTTCACTGAACCGAGGTCATTATGTCTTCAAAAATTTAAAAAACAATGATGCCAAAAGATGGGACTCATAAATTGAATAGTAGGTTCAAGCAAAAGAAAAAGGGTAGCTCCTGCAGTGTTGGTGTCATTGGACATAAATCAATGTTGTTGTTTCTTGTTATATTTTTACAATTATGGTTGAGGAGTTGCTTCTAGTCATCCAATTCATTTTCCATCTTGAAGTTCCAAGGCCAAAGAAGTACAAAAACATACTTCACAATTCTGGTATGGTTGTTTACATTCATTTCAATGTATGTTTTTATTGGAAACAGTCAAAATTTTGATGCTTTTATTCTATTAGAATTATGCATTTTTTAATTTGGAATTTTTTCAACCAGCATAACCATTTGTGAAATCCATGCATTTATGGGAAAACACTCTTATGCATTGATTCAACCCGTGGGCACCATCCAATGTTAGTGGCCAGGAAATGCCTTCCTCCTTTACAACAGTTTTCATTATATATACATCTTTCTCATTAAACTATACTTCAGTGTTGATTTGGATTAGTGACAAGAGGCAGGGGAGATAATAAGTTGCAGCAAGAACAGTCTCAATGTCTCAGTGGATTCCTTAAGTTGCAGCAAGAACAGTCTCAAGTGCAATCTTATATTTTAGTCTCAGTGGATTCCTTAAATTTCTCAAATCAAGGAAGATAGCCTCAACCTGATGAACCATTAAAGCAAGAACAGTAAGCCAAACAAACCTCTGTCTTGAAAAATTGATCGATTTTCTTTTTTTTTTGTGTAGAATATGATATCTTTTGATTACAATGGGTTTCAAATTTTGTATACTTAAGATGGTCCTTAAATACTTTCTTATCTTTGATTGCTTTGGCTTCAGGTATTACATTTGTTGCAACACCACTGAGTATCGGTTTGTACAAAGAATATTTCCCACCTTTTCATTTCCATTCCAATGATAAAGCTTGAATTAATTGTTAAGACAATTTGTCATTTGTTTGTCTAAATTCAAGCAAGAGCAACATAATTCATCATTTGTTTGCCTGAATTCAAGAAAGAGCAGCATGTAAACTTTGAAGACATGCATCTTAAACCATGAATGTAAAGTTTTGTTTGTTCAACTAATCAATAGTTTGCAAGCTGCAATATAGGTATTTGTAGTTTGCAAGCTACAATGTAAGCATTTGTCAGTTGAGATATGCATTCAGTTCTGTCTATGCAGATTATAGATACAATCTTTATTTTATGATTGTTTCCTTAGTTTTGAACAACAATTATTTTCAATTAATTTGTTAACTCCTCAGTATAATGTTAACCCTGTTTTAATTGTTAATTTTCAAAATTGACTATATATTCTAAAGGATAATGAACATTCAGTAAGTTTCCAATTAGTTGTTGGTTTGAGTAGTTTTACAAATCATTTAATATTGTAAATTACACTTTCTAATAATTTTGGAAAAAAATTATTATTATATATCTTTCATTGCTCATTAGCTAGATGATCTACAAATTACTATTGTACTTTTATTATTATTGTAAATATATGTATAAGACGTGTATAACTTTTCAATTTCATAGAAGAGATGTTGGATTGTATATTACATTCTTTGTTTTCTAATCTATCTTTTAAAAATTAAAATATGATTATGATCAAAGATAGTTTTAATGACATTATGCTTTCCTTGCGCTACTTTAATTATCTATTTGTCCACAGTTGTTACTATAATGCATGTAGAATAATAGTTGGCTCGAGGAATCTATTTGTGACCATAGACATTTATTTTTATTTTTATGTTAATATTAATTTTTAAATAAACCTGGAGATTCCACTATATCATAGTTCAATTAAATATTTTATAGTAGAAACTAAACTACCACAACATTCTAATAATCAAATGAAGAAGTTGAAACAAGTATCAACAACACAATAGTCTTACACCTAAGAACCTAAGTTAATGTCTAAAATATCAAATCTAATGAAATATTAGATGCATTGAATCCACAAAACCATTGAAACAATTAAGCTGTTACAACACAAACAAAGACATTAATTTGAGAGGTTTTACTTTAAATTTTATTTCTTAGCTTGTTATGGGTTTTGTGTTGTATCTAGATTGAAGCTCATTTTTGGCGAAGTCAATAGTTATGTTTGTTAAGAGTCTAATGATCTAAAGGCTAGCACATTTGGGGTTTTTCATTAAACAAAGCAATTAGCCAGATGGTGGTAAGTATGAAGGACATCAAGTTTCATCCTAACTCATATCCAATGGTACAATTGGGAGAAACTAAAGAGAATCAGAAAAACCAAACACTTGATAGTAAGCGGATCATTAGGCATCAGGTCATTAGTGGAATTTAAATTGATTTCCAAAAGAGATAAGGGTGTTGAGTATGTGAAGTCTAACGGCAACTGGACTATTACACAGTCTCCCCCTAGTGACTCTTCATATTTGGAGAGAAAGAATTTGTATATATGTTAGGAATTGAATCTGTATCTGCTCCAGCATCCAATATAAAATATTGTCCCATTTTCTTGTAAATGCAGCTTGTGATTGTAAACCATGCAATTCACTCTGTTATGTTAATCTTATGACTATTTTTGTCTTTGTTTTTCTATTTAGGCATTATTTTATAATTTAATCTGCTCTTAAACCTCAACAATTGGTATCATTGTCAAGGAGATGTGAAGAAATTGAGAAAACGTACAAGAGGTAGACAAATGGAAAATTGAAAACTTTTTGTGCAAAACTTTACAATGCTAAACCTACAACTATAAGGTTTTTTGGTGCAAAAACATCTTGCATTAACACTAGAAGGAAAGGCAAAGAAATTGGTTTTGGTGTTTGATGAGGAGTGGGAGAAAATGGATAAGAAGATAGTGGAAACCATAGTTCTTTCCCTTTCCAGTAATGTGATGTTCTATATTGCAACAAAGAAAATGACAAAAGGATTATGAGAAAAATTGTTTGATATCTATGAGATGACTTTGATGTCAATAATTTTTTTCTTGTAAACAAACTATACAACTTGAAGATGAAGGAAGGAGGTAATTTGTCAAGTCATTTAAGTGGATTTAACACATTAATCAACCAATAAACTAAGATAATGAAATCAAGGCCATTTTGATATTGTTGTCTCTAGCCGATAGTTGGGAAGGAGTTGTGATGGCTATTGTGTCTGGCAAGAGGGGAAGCGTTTTAAAATTTGATGATATTGTCACAAGTCTTAATAGTGAGGATATGAGAAGGAGGAATCAAGGAACTTCCTTGGAAGGCACTTTGATAACCAGCAATAAGGGGAGGTCACAAAAGAGAGGAAGATCAAGATCAAAAGGTAGAGATAGTGGTTGCTAGTATTATGGTAAGCAAGACAATGTTAAATGAAATTATTAGTCGTTAAGAAAGCTGAAAATTAACCAAAAGAAAATGTAGCATATGAAGAAGATGCGGGTGCTCTTATTCAAGCAATGGGAGAATCTATAGAAAATGTTTGGGTGTTAGATTTGGGAGCATCTTTTGAGGTGACTTCATGTGGGGATTATTTTAAAAACTTTCGAAGAGACAATTTTCATAAGATTTATCTAGGTAGTTATAAATCCTGTGATATTATTGGCAAATGGAATATTTGTTGGAACTACCAAATGGAAACAGTTGTCTTCTATGGGATGTTAGATATGTCTCTCAACTCAAGAAAAATATGATTTCAATAGAACAATTGGATTCTCAATGATGTAGAATCACTTTTGAACCAAGTAGATGGAAAATGACAAAAGACACTGTGGCAATTGCTAGGTGCAGCAAATCAGTTAGTTTTCATGTGCTAGAGAGTCATACTAAAGTTAGAGATGCAAAGACAATTGCAGATAGTGACTCAGAGCTTTGGCACAACAGGCTCAGTTGCATTAACAAATAAGGCCTTGAGATTTTGCAAAAAGAGGATCATATCTTGGAGTTGAAATCACTAGATTTGGAGACATGTGATCACCATATATGTGGCAAGTTGAAAAGGATTAGCTTCTACATCAAGAAATGTAAAATATGACTTTTGGATATAGTGCATTTGACTGTCTTCGACCCCACGAAGGTAACGTCAATTGGTGCGTCTAACTATTTTATTATTTTTCTAAATGAATGTACTATAAAGATTTGGTTTTATATCTTAAGTTCAAAACTAAAGCATTTGACAAGTTAAAAAATTTCAAAGCACTTGTTTAAAACCAACCCAAAAATAAAATCAAGGGTTTGAAAATGGAAGTGGTGGTGAGTTCTTGTTCCATCAAATTTGATCACCTTTTGTAGAAAATGGTATTAAAATTGTGATATTTTCATCACACAAAATCGATGCCATAGAAAGTTTGAACAAGACAATTATGAAGAGAGCTAGTAGCATGCTCTCATGTGTAGGTTTGGGAGAAGAATTTTGGGCTAAGGCTATCAACAAAATAACACAATTAATTAATCGAAGTTCATCTTCTTGGTTGCAATTTGACAATTTGAAGGCAAAATGGAAAGTAAAGGAAACTTCTTATAATCACTTGTGGGTGGTCAGTTGTGAAGCCTTCATTCATATTTAGTTGGTTATCGGCTATGGGATCTCGTTGCAAAATAGGTAACTCCTTGCAGGGATGTAATTCAAGTTTGCTAGAACAATGAATGCCTTTGAATGGATATGTATCATTAGAAATTGAAAAGGATTATTTGCAAGAAAATATTGAAAATGATTATTTCTTACAAATTTTAGAGGGAATGGGTGGAGTAAACATGTTGGTGTTGAGATCTTAGAGAATACTGAAAAGGATTATTTGCAAGAAAATGGTGGGAGGATGAAGTGATGGACGATGGATTTAAAACATGTTACATATGATCTACATAAGAATTATGATACTGGTGATAGTGTTTATAATGCTAGTATAGTGTGGGGTTCTATTTTGGAACACAAGACATAGAGAAATATTCTCTTCTAGGAGAGGCCTCGTCGGCCCAAATGGGAACCCAATCTAAATCCTTAAGTTAGTATCATCCTTTTTAGCCTTGGTTTTTTTTCATGGTGAATAGGGGTTGTGTTGCCCCTAGAAGATTTTACACTCACCATTTGTATACCCTTTGGAGTGAGGTGGATATTTCTTGGATGTCACTACCATGAACTTTGGAAAGCCCCAACAGGGGTCCCCTACCCACACACTCCTTGAAGGATCTATAATGTATTTTAATTTATTATCATCTCCACTTGAGATTACTCATTCGACAATGGGGACAATTCACTTTAGATGGACATATATACTTAGCATGAGCCCATGGGATTAGCATTGTAGCCACTCTAATAGATAGCTTTTCTTCAATGTGCTTGACTTGTGTTATACCCATAAAAATAATTTTTGAAAGCATTTTGAACATAAACTTATTATTTAAAAATCTTAGAGCCAAGACAATTGTGTTTTATATCTGATGTGTGTCTTCATGATCACTAATTATGATAAATTCATCTGAAAACACAGAGGAAAATATCAAATTTACCTTAACATCAGTGGTAGAATACTTAGTCAGTCAGAAATTCATATGGAGTAAACCTTGGCTTGTACGATACCCTGTCTTTCATCATATGAGAATTTTGTGTCATATGGCACCTTGTCTTTCATCGTATAAGAATCTTGAGTCATACAGATACCTGTCTTAGGTCGTATGAAAACCTTAAATTGTAACAAACCCTATCTTGGATCGTATAAAAACCTTAAATCATATTAAACCCTTTCTTATGTCATATGGTGAGTCTTGAATCGTATGAACTAGGGTCTTGGATAGTATGGTGTCCTTGAATCATATGGTATAGAATTCTAGATTGTATATAGTATAATCAGAGAGTCATATGAAGATTTTTGTACCAGGGGCAGCCAACCTTTTTGTATAGTGTTAGATAAATTAATTCATCAATTCTAGCACCCTTTTCAATATTCTTTTAGGTCAAATCATCATAGTTCTTGAAATCAAATGTTAGCACCTTGTTGTCATTATCCTTGGTTAATTTGATCATTTTATTATCAAACCTCTGAGTGCTTTTGATATTGTCCATATCAATCCTTGCATATGGTTTTAGAGGTCATCACCAGGGATCATCTACCCTCACTTAGACCTCTTAAATTGTCATCTATCATTATCAATCCTTTCATAATACAAATCTTTGCACAAATTCATCAACTTTGGAGCATTAGAAATTGATCATCATCATATCAAACTTTGGTCATCTAATTTTCATGGCCCAAAATAGGTCTCATCATTTCCAACAACAATAAGATCTTAAAAACATCAAAAACAATAATTTTTTCTTTAAAAAAATCTACCCCAACTTGGTAGGGCCATAACTTTTGACTTTATGCTCAAAATTGTGAACCATTTTCAACATTGGAAAGGTCTCCAATAAATCTAATTTCAACCTCTAAAGTGCCTCTGGAAAGCTAATTTTAGGAACCAACGATGGTTTCAACACCCAAAAATGCTTTGAAGACCTCTAAAAATACAAATTACTATTTAACCTAGAAAAAAACCTCAAAAAAATATGAAAAACTTGCATTTTTTATTATTCCTCTATGATCACATGCATGCTCATGACCTCCTTGGATCATCAAATTCAAGATCTTAAGAGACAAATCACAACTACATCTTCACCTCAATCACCTAGACAAGAGGATCAAGACAATCTAAACTATAATATCATGTTTGAAAATGAGTGGTCTAGATACTAGGATCATGAAAACAATGAAGAGAATCGTATCACAATCCTCACAAAGCAGATTCAATCTTTACAATACCAAATTCAAGATATGAAGGAAGAAAAGGACACACCATCTAAAGAGTATTCATTAAAATCAATTGGTCCTTTTCTACTTGATCATGATCTACACATGTCTCTAGTCCCTTCAAACATAGAGACACCTAAGTATGACAATCTAATATTTGATCAAGACTCTATTCCACAACTTCATGAAAATCCCATCTTTGATCACTTGAGAATGAAGAATTATTTACACCAGATTCATTTGAGAGGCTTCTTCATCAATCAAAGGAAGACATTCCAAGTCAAGAAGAACCAATTATATCACAAGAATCAACACTAGAAATTACACATCAGTCAAAGGAAGACATTGTTGATATGGAATAAGGTAGTAAATCAGATACTCATGACTATGAATCCAAAATATCTTTTGCAAGTTCACAAGTAAATCTAAATATCCCTTGGACATGGAGAGTTTGCCTCTTAGGCATAAGTTGGTTCCTAAAAGGGTTTACACTAATGAATAGTAACTAAGTTGATCATTCAATTACCTATGGAGAAGCCAACTCCGATTCTTGATAATCTTCTGAACTTGGACCAACTAACAAGGATATCTCAAATCCTTTTGCACTTTGGGCTCTACAAGACCCAAGAGCGTGATCTCTTAATGTATTTACAATCCCTGCACCATACTTGTAAATAACATTAAAATAAAATAGATAATCTCATATAAAGGCTCAATAAAGAGGGAGAATTCTATGGAATGGATAAAACAACCTCCAAGATTTTAGAAGTTAGCTCTTCATGAGTGGCATTTGGAGAAAAGGAAGGGGAAAACCATTAATAAACAACCTTATAATCTAATGGAGGTGATTCACCATATCAAAGCTCATAGAGTGGGGCTAATAATGTATAAGATGGCATTTGTAGAGACTTGACCCTTTCTGGCTAGAGGTTCATATCTTCATTCCTACAGACACAGTGCACCACAAACCCTTCATTTTTTACAAGGAGAACAAGATGCCAAAGTCACTAGACACAAGGAAAAAATGTTCATATCCTAATTGGAGGAAGCACTTGCAAGGGTCCAAATAAAGACAAAAATCCTAGAGTGTGCGATCCTTTTCACCCATGGACATAGTATACGATGATATTTTACACTAGACAAAAATAGCTCATATAAGAGTCAAATAAAAAGAGAAAATCCCTAAAATATATCTTCCTAAGGAGTAGATTACAAGCAATAAAATTTGTCCTTTGTACTAGATGCATAGCAAGGAGAGAAAAATTGTCATGATCACAAATGCACCCAAGAAAATTAAAAATTATAGCACCAACATAAATAAACTATACCAGACCTATAGAGAGTTAGCATAGGACACTTAGATTAACAAAAAGTGAAATGCAACATAGGCATAGTCTCCAAATTTTATTGAAAGAAAACATGCCAAGGTTGGAGACTATGCCCCAGAATACAAATGTCATAGTATACACCTCTAACCGACAATCCATAGAGTATTATTCTTAGAAACTAAAACCTCTACGAATTTATAGTCTATTACTTAGCTTATTGAACATAAGTCCAATGTTCCAACCTCTTTTTATTTTAGAGGACCCCAAGATTTATAGAATAACCTTTGGTCATTTTGATCATAGAATTATTATATTTAGTTACAATTGATTGACATGCCAAAAAATTAGGCATGGACATGATCTCTCAATCTCCCATATTGTAGGCAAGTGGCTTTTTGATTAGCTAATTACAACATATTTTGCATCTAGGCTAGAAGAATAAACCATGGTGGCTCAAGTAGGTATGATGATGATTACACAGGCTAACTAAAAGGTAAGTTGTCAAAATTGCCATTAGTCGTGGGTTCTTTCATGTGGGAGAATATTCCTTAAATATGCACTGGTGGGTCCATGTGAGTGTGAATGTATGTGAGGAACACATGTCATGCTTGTGAAACTCAAAAAATAGATGTCCTCCATACAGAGGCTTGAAACCCCAACTCATCAATACGCGTTGACCCTCATCAGGAGGCTTTGTTAATGTGAACATGTCTCGTGCGTTTATGTGGCCGAAGCTTGGAAATTAAGGTGGTGAGGCCAACTAGTGTAGAAGGAGTCTACAATAAGGATCATCAAGTCTCCTCCTATTTTTAATCTTGTGCACTCTAAAGTAAGTTGATATTCCCATTTGTACCTCCTCCAAAGATTGACAGTTTCTCATAAGTTCCTCTTTCAACAAAAATTCATGGGCATAAGCCCCCAAACTAGAATATTTATTTGGATAGTTTTAGTATCCTTCTAGATCAGATTTTCTTGCTTCAAACCTAACTGACAACTTATATGAGTTCAACAATTCAATATCCTTCTCATATTCTTAGGCTATATTAATCAGGAAGTCACTAATATTAAGATACACATGTAGAAAAGATCCCTTGGCATACTACCTGAATGGGGCAGATGCTCCAAAAATTCACCAAATAATATCTAAGGTATATATGATATTAGACATAATAAAAGGAAGAATATGTGGTTGACCACATAAGCTATACACCCTAATGTAGGTGTAATCTTTTGCCATATACCAATCTGCCTAGTTGTCGTCAATGCTAATTTTGAGCTCTTCCTCTTTACCCGTTAGTCGCAAGAAAGTCATTAATTGATTTGTCAATATTGGAAATTGAACACCACAAGAATCATATATTTTTCTCATAAAAAAATGCTCAAAATACAAGGCTTGGGAATTTTGACATCTACAATGCCAAATTGAGGTCCACAATTGGAGTTTTATAATGAACATTACTTTGGACATCTCAGGCCAATACAATCAACTCCTCTGGCATATATGGGCCTCCTTTATATCCCAATTCTTGACTGTGGGTATAATAGATCATTTCAAAATATTTGTAGAACCATGCATCTTTAAATGGGAGCTTCTTTGAATTCCCAAAAAACACTAACCTCCAAACCTAGGCCTATGCAATAAAACCACTTCCTTTTATACATGCCTTCTATAGCTTGGTATTCTAATTTTGAAAATGAAAGGTCTATCTTCATGTTGTAATTTCTATTTTTCTCCATGTCAAACACCTCAATTATCTTCTCTCTACTAATCTCCAATAGGCAACAATTGGTGGACCTAATGTATCTACCATCAGGGTTATAAAATATTACAAAACTTTGATCAATTCTATGTTCACAAATCCTTTAGGGACAACCAATCTTGCAAGCCCTAATCGCCATGGATTACACTTCAGTATTTTTTATTTTGACTTTAAGAAAAATAATTTAAAGATATTATACACCCTAAAAAGTGTGTAACTTTCTCTATAATTACATTGCTCGTCATAAAATTTTGGGACATTGCCTCATATTTTAGACCTAGAGGGCAACCTAGGAAATTGAGCTACTAAATTACCACTCAAATTATTTTATTTATTTTGCCTATTTTCTTTAGGGTCCCCTAATCTTGAATCCTTTGATGTGATTGACATGACAATGAACTGCATTAAAAAACCCTACTAGATTTAACTGGAAGCCCAAACGTAGGGTTTGGAACTCTTGCCCTAACTACTTTTAGTACTCAAAATGTGTTTGAAGATCAAACCTAAGACTTGCAGACCATCAATTATTATATTAAAAACCTATAAAAAGTATTTGGCTTTCTCACTTATAATGAGAATTCTCTCTCACTATGTGCAATTTTTGACACTACAAAATAGTCTTTTGGAAGGAATATTTTGTTTGGATACTATTAGAGTCCACCACCAACATTATTTTATCTATTTTACAAGTCACTTTACTTTATATAGTGAATTGACCTAGGTAATTCACCTTATGAAGAAGATTGTCCAACTTTTATATTTGTTGCTAAGATAGCGAGTTGAGCCCTAAATTGTCAATTGCTTTTGTAGGTTGTTTCAACTTCTAGTAAAGAATATTATAGATACATATTTTGAAGAAAATTGGTCTATTTATTGCATCAAATTGCACACACATTATTTTTTTTCTTTTTTTTAAATTAATCATTTCATCATAAAGTTGTTAGATAACTGAAGGGGGGTGAATCAGTTAAGTCCAGTTATCCTATAGTCCCAATTACTCTTAGATGTATAAAACCAATTCAACAAATGAACTTAAATAACTCGGTAAACACTTGACTGTGTCATTTTGATTCATTTACCGACTATCAGTTAAATTAACTAGTATATATCGATCAAACCATTTAATGTAATGTGTAGAGTAAAATAATAAATTATCACATGCATACACATTTAACACTTGATATTTAACGTGGAAAGCCCATTAGGGAAAAACCACCTAGGATCAGTACTTGAAATATTTTCACTCTTTTGAAGTGAGCTCGGTTAAGAGACAACCCTATTAAAGGTTACAAAACACATTGTAAGGTGTAACCTTGTTAGAGGATTTATCACTAACAGTTCTCCATGACCATACATTCACTTGGGTCAACAACAAAGCAAGCAACATTCATTGAATGTTATAAATAAATAAACAAAGATTGTTAAGTCTCACTTGGTTAAGAGATTTTGTCTGTAGCCATAGTTAGAATGCAACAATAAATGACCTGATTCAATGCAACTTCCTTTGCAGATATTCAGATCTATGCTAAGCTCAATATACCTCTAGCCATCATAATCTCTTCAATTTCCTTTTATCCTCCAACTCTATTATGCTCGGTAAATCTCCTTCTAACGCTCGGTGTTGTCTACAAAATTGATCAGTTCTTACTTCAACCTGTCTAACCAGCTTCACATGAATATAATCTTCTCCTCACACACATAAATCTTTGAATATCTTGTCTCCTTATATAGACATAATAAACCATTTTCTTTTCAGCCATATATTTTCCCTCTTAATCTCCATCGTTGATTTTGCCTCGTTAACCTTCCTTGGAACTTGTGTCTTGAAACAATTTTCATCTTCATCATCCGATCAATCTTGAATTTTATCAATTGTAGATCTTCATAACAAATTTAACTTTATCCTCGGAATCATCTCAATTCATCCAACTTATCATCTCATGTCGGCAATCACATATTCCACAATATTTCTTCCACTCAGTCAATACCGTGATGTGTTGGTGACTTCCTATATGAATGTTTTTCTTTGTTTAAAGTTTAATATTTAAAATTAATATAAATAATATTGTGATATTGTTTTCAGAATTTAACTATGTAATTTTGTTTGAGTCAATTGACTATTGTTTCATCACTCATTGCATGTAGGTGATGCTCAGAGAGGTAAAGCAATCGCCACTTTGTAGGAGGTCACCCATCCCAATACTAGGGATAACTTTAAGGAACCCCCAGCTCTTGAAAAGTATAAAATTGTAGCGAATCACATGTGTTTTGGGGTGAAAAATTTTAATAGTGATGGCAAATTATCTATCAAAATATGGATATTTGGTGGCGAACTTTTTAATAGTGTATACAATTTTTATAAAAAAATGGCGACTATAATTTTTTTTTAATAAAATTATTAATATTGATGGTGAATTATGTGTCAAACTATTGATATTGGTTGGCGAATATTTAAATAATGCATACCATTTTTATAAAAATATGGTGAAACTATTATCCAAATATTTCAATTAATATATTTGTCATGGCGAATGGTTTTCAAATATTTATAGTTGGTATGGCGATTGAATAATTCCGGAGAGATTTTTCAGTAAAGGAGTTAATGCACCCAATTCCCTCCGAAAGAAACCTACCACTGTTCATCTCTCTTAATCTAATGGTTGTGATTCACTGATTTGATGTTTAAGTTGCATCTGGTGACGGGTCCCACTCCAATCACTATGACACATGACTGACAACACACATCCATTGGATTTAAAACAAATCAACGGCCAAAGGTGAATTTCGGGCCTATTGTAGGTCTTCATAATATTTACCAAAAAATCTCGGTAGAATCATGACACGTGGTATGACACATTCACCTTTGGCTGTTGATTTGTTTTAAATCCAACGGATGTGTGACACTGTGAGTCTGAGGAAAGATTTAAGAAGATCCCGAGTGATTTTATCATATGATCTAAGTAAGTTTCTTATTCATCGAGTTATTTAACAGTAATATTTGACTCTAGATATATATGGTGGAATCTATATCAGAAAGGAAAACTCCTTTAATTGATGTAGAATAGCTTATCGAAGATGTGAAAATATAAGGTATTAAATATGATTAGTTCGATAAGGCAATTGTACGAAATATTAGATGCTACTAAGGTACAAATATATGGAAGGTTGAGTGTAGATGTTATATATGATGTTACCAAGGTTTAGTTAATAGTGTAATATTCATGACATCAGTTAAAGTAATGTGAATTAATGGTTTCTTTGATGGCGCCTTTCAATTTTTACAGACAGATAGGTGTGACATCATATACATAATAACTATTCAGTACCTCGATTGATTAATGCCTGAAAGTTAATGCTAGAATGAAAACATCATATCATATAAGGACAATATTTTCTAATCATTCGATGATCTTAAATCAATGGTAAAACTTCATTTCCTGCCGCCATTTCGTAGTTAACGTACTTTGGTTCTTGTTTCTGGCATAGGTTTTATGGCTTTTTTATAATAAAGAATTGTTATGTCCACGTACGTGGCGCGAGCCTTTCGGCCTTCATTATTCCCAAGATAGAAAACATCTTATCATAAGTGTTGTGAACAACTTATTTCCAATTTCACCTAGTGTTGCATTAAATATGAAAGATTTGGAGCTTTTTGTGACAGTTACCATTTATTTTGCGATTTAATTAGATCTTTAGGGGAATGATTTCCAATCAAGACTAGGAGTTATAAATAGATCGATCTATGCTCATTAATTTATGATTGTGAAAGCATATTTGTGAGAATAGTCTGCATTTGCGAGTGCTAGGTTCTCTGTGAAAGCATATTTGTGAGAATAGTCTATGAATGGACACTCCAATTCATTTGAGATGCACTTCCTTGGAGGACCAGAAGGCCTTTTGGGGCCTGGTCACAGAACCAATCCCAAAGTTTGTTACTACAGAGTTCGGAGCCTTCACCAAGGAGGCTATAAGAATGGTGCTCAGACGTGAATTTATGGAGAACAAGAATAGGTATAGAGTCACCACTGACATTTCATCTAGGTTCTTGGCTTCTCTGTTGGACCTGGGGATATGATTATGCTTCTGAGGAAAGTTTTCAAAGAAGAGTACCTCGGCGACAATGTACATGTTGTCATATTTTCTAAAATTGGGGTTGGAATTCCTTGGGCAAATGATTGGTCTAAGATTCTACAACCAGGAGTAGTTCATAGGCAACCATTCCTATTGAACCTTGATGCTGAGTAGCTCAACCATCATCGGAAGTGGGCAAAGATTGGGAGGGATTTCCTCCGGAAGTGGTTCCTATTGGATGAACCCGGGGACTATCAGTGGCTAGATGAATTCTTTAAGATTCTCCTCTCTTTAGACTTCTACACAGAAGGAAGGGAGCCTTAGCCGGATAGTCCCTATCACCTGAGTCTCTAGTCCCTCTACTCTCTACTCTCTAGTCTCTACTAGTTCTCTCTAGTCCCTCGGCCTGTACTGTCTCCCTCTAGTGGTAGTCTCTACCAGAGTTTTTGAAATGATATAAAAAATTGTAAATTGTTGAAAAATATAATATGAAAATGTTTTAAGAAATTCGAAGTGCTACTACTTTTCTTTTTTGTTTTGATTATAAGAATCGTTAATAGATATGGTCTTATATAATATAAAAAACTTGCGTTGCACTTTTGTTTCATGTACTATTTTAATGTTTCCAAGCTTTATCATGGATAAGCTATTCTAAGTGAATATAGTTAAAGATTAATATTCATTATTGTGTATTAAATTATTAATATTTAAAATAGTGACAATCGTTGGATTACGAGAGATGAACGATTGGACTTGGAGTTGTATTTCAGAAGTACTATGGGTTTCAATTTTCAAAAAGCTTTTCTGAAAACTTGCTCCAAAAACATGACACGTTGACGTGTAATTCAATGAAAAGATTATGTGGTATTTTTTAGAAAGATTACGTTACACGTATGTTTTAGAAAGTTAATTATATACCATTACAATTTACCATTTCAATTTACATTTAACGAAAGCTTTTAACATTACTCTTAGTTGCAGACCTTAAAAGAACTATTAGAGTGTTGAACCGTTGCTGAAGATTTCTTGACTATAATTTGTGAGAGCCTTAGAGTTATCTGTTCTAACTTCAATCTATCCAAATTTCAAAGTTTAATTTTGGGTAAGATATCTATCCAGATTTCAAAGTTTCATTTCGGGTAATGTCAAAAATTTACTTTAACCTGCTTTTGAAATTACAATTTACAATTGGGGTTTTCATAAATTGGGGAATTTTGTAATGTCAAAAATTTACTTTAACCTAATTTTGAAATTACAATTTACAATTGGGGTTTTCTTAAATTGGGGGGTTTCTTAAATTGGGGTTTATCTATGATTTTGTTAGTAAATATCTATGAATCTGTGTTGTTTCATTCTTCGAAAGAACAATGGTGAAAGCAAAAACTCAAGGCCAAGGGTAAGCAGATGGGAAAACTTTAATAGACTGTAGAAAACTAGTAGAAATCCCTAGTTTCACTAATGAGTATCACAATGTTTATGATCCTGTTATCGACGGTGAAACGAGACTTATAGCAATTAAATATGCATTGTGCAGTAAGGCAACTGGGCCAAAGAGGCCTAATTTTATAAAATTTAACCCAGTGGTAGGTGTAAAAACTAATAAAGTTGCTTTGTGGGATGTTGGTTTGGGTTACATGTTGTTACCCGAAGTTTTCCCTTGCCCAGAAATTGTCTTGATTTGTGCAAAAAATTATGATGAAGAAAGAAAAGCAATTGTGAATTAAAAAAATAAGGAAGAAATTTTATCAATAAACGAGGAAGAATTTCTCAGTTTGCTAGACCTAGGGTTTGACCCACAAAATTGTAATGTCCATATTGACCTGGGATTGCTGGCAGAGCAATATGAGGCAGTCCCGCCAAACGCAAAAGATTCATTTATAAAGGGTCTAATAGTTGCAGAGGCAAAGGCTTCATTGGGTGAGAACCATAAGCCTCCTTATGATTTTAACATTTTTGTGTCATGGGTTCAGGATACTATATCCTCGCTAGCATTTTGCCTAGGACTGGAAAACAATACGGAAGTGGGTGCAAGCATTCTTCAATTCATTTGGGATATCCATTGTGTCAATGAACCAGTAAGATATAATTTTGTTGGACATGTGGTTCAATCGATGCAAGAACAATTAGCATTGATTAAAAGGGTTAATTCTAAGACATTTAGGTTCACAACCTACTTTTACTATCTTCTGCTAGCAAAGAATGCTCCAATATTAATGAGCAACAGCAACAAGCTAGAAATTCAGAGGGGGACAGGTACTCCATTTCCAATATATAACTGGACACCTCAGATAAGAATGTATGATAACAAAAGTAATTACAGTAATTGTGTAGACTTCTTTTTGGCACCATTGTACAAAACAATAACAAGCACTCCAATGCCCAGGTTGTCTGCTTCATGTAGGGATTACATCCAACTTGGAAGCACAATTCAATTGGCTGACTGGTACTTAATGGAAGAATACACTATAATAAGGTTTTATGGGTCAGAACTGCAACCCCACAAACTTCCAATGCATGTGACAGATAGGGTGTTTACAGTAGAATATGTAGTACAACTAGAGAGCACGGATAGCCTCTTCACTGGCCAATCGAAGAAGAGCATATTCCCTTCCTTATCTTTCTCAATTGGAGGGTTAACATTTGAGAGAAAGGCATTCAAAGTGGCCAATTTTTTTTTAGATTTTTTTCAATTTGATTTAGATTGGTACTGGAAGTATGATCCACTCAACGTCATTCAAACAATGCTTGTTGCTAATAAGAACTCTGCAAACTTATTTCAACATGAAAGTAAACCATTGCTAGAGAAGTTGAAAAACAAGCATAGCTGGGATGACGTTAGAAAAGAGTTGGAGAAAGTTTCCGGTGAGGAAAAAATTTTAGTTGAACAGTTGTCATCACAAATTATGACAACAATAAACCAAGGCATTGTACAGCCTAGGATGTCCTAAAATTTCTATGAAAAAGTTGCTCAGCCATCAAACAAAAAAATACCAAAGAGATTTGCAGAAGCTTGTAAGGATAGAAAATGGACTAGAATGAAAATGGATGATTTTTGGAGTATGAGAAAGGCTCTTGGTGAACCAAAGACCAGTGAAGATTTGGATGAAATAGACGAGGATATAGAGTTTAGCAAATTGTGGAATTTGGAGCATCCTAGCATGGCATACGACACTGAGGATGAATATCCAGACATTGAGGATGATAATCCACCAATTGCATTTACTCCAAGGACTGGGAGCCAGAGTGAAACCAGAGTGGAATGACATAAAGCATATGGCAAAGGGGAAATCATTGTGGAAAAAATGGGTTATAAAGGTGGTGGTTTGGGTCCCACAAGAGAAGGCGTCTGGAATACAATTGAGATAGAAAAAACTGCTTTTGATCATGGTGCAGGCATTGGGACCGACTCTGCTAGTGTCACCGGTGCCAGTGGGACTGGCCAACCTATACAACAAGTTCCCTCTCTAAAGAGGCAACTGTCTACATAGAATCCCATACAAGAAGATAGTGTCAAGAAGCAAAAGCTTTCCATTTCCAGAACAATGACATTGGATCCTAAAGAACTATTTGCAATGTCAGGTTCAGCAAAACCCTCTAGAAGTTTAAATCCTCAAAGAGCATTAGTTAGATCAACACTAATAGGCATTGCAAGCTCTGCCTCTGCATCACCTTTCAAACATTCAAATCCTTCTGCAACACCAAATTTTCATTTCAAAGATTTCTCTAATAAATTTGCAGAAACAATAACCAAGAATAGGGAAATGAAGAAGACATTGCAGACTCACGCCCTTAATGTAGCTATAGAGGAACAACCTACATCCAATAGGGTTGTACCAACATATGACCCAAAAGAGACATGATGGAGTTCATGGTTATTATTCCACCAAAAAAAGACTGAAACCCACCAAAGAGTCAGATAGATCCATCTGAATTTCAAGTTAGCACTCTCGAAATGGATTTTTCCAAAGTTAAAAATGTGGACAAAATCAATGTGTCAAAGTCTACAAACCTAATGGTCTACAGTGCACTGCTAAAGGTGGAAAGAGAGAAAACCAAGCTCGAGAGAAATATAGAAAAGTTACAGGCAGACATTGGCAATGAAAAAGCAAAGAGGAAAGCTTCAGAGAACAGTTTGAAAGAATTACAGAAAAAGATTAAAAAATCAAACTCTACATTAGCAGATACAAAGAAAGAACATGCAGAGGAAGTAGTGAAGGAACAAGAGTAGGCAGAGGCAGAGCTGAAGGCATTGAGGGGAAAATTGGCAGAAATTAGTAAAAAACTAGAGGAAGAAAGAGTCAGTTTAGAAAAGTTAGTTAAAACTGTGGAGAGTAATGCTGCCTCCAACCAGGAATTGCAAAAGCAATTGGAGTCTTAGGCAGATAAAGCCAATCATTGGAAACACAAAGTAGTGGAAGAGAGAGAGAGAGAGAATTGTGAAAAAATGGCAGAAGAACTAAAGAAAGCCAATCATTGGGAACACAAAGCAGTGGAAGAGAGATAGAATTGTGAAAATTTGGTAGAAGAACTAAAGAAAGCCAATAATACAATTCAAACTTTAACAAATACTAATAATAATTTAGTGAAGATTGCAAAAGAACACATTTGGGGCCAAATATTGGTGATGTCTAATAGCTTGTATGAGTGGCTTGAAATGCTTCAAAGTATGAGAGTATGTTATTTGAAGCTCCATAAGAACATTGAACATAACATGGATGTTGTCAAGAAAGAAAAGGAAGCAAAAGATATTATGCAACAACTCTACAGTAAGAGTGATAGTTATCTATCAGACAAGGGAATTAGCAACCACCTTGATGCCTCAGTAAAGGTATCAAGTATCATTTGAAAATGTGAGAATCTAAGGGAAGCATAGGAATTGGATGACAAAGCTAAGCAGAAGATCACAAAGATGGAACAAAGGAAAGTGAATATGGAAAGTCTTGGTTTGCCTAAGGGATTTGACGCAAATAACTTCATTGGAAGAGAAAATTACAAAATAAGTTTGTAGGACAAAAAAAATATTGATTTACGCTTTCTTCCTACAAACATATCTCCAAATACATTCATGGATTTCATCAAACCAGTGAGAACTTTGAATGGAGTTTTAGAAGCAACAGTGATGTCAAGTCACACTTCCAAATATGAATTGCTAACGAAGTTGCAGGAGTGTGACTATACTATGAACCAAATTGTTCTTCCATCAGAGGATGTTTGGACTGGCCTACAAATATTGCTTTGAATTTTGAACTATTGTAAATTGTAATATATTGCAAATGAATACAAAAAAAACTGTGCTCTATCTAATTTTCATGTTTTCCAATTCAATGTATGTTGAGTTACTCTATTTTATTCAGTTATTCTTAGTTGATTTACTTTGTTATATGCTATTTGAATACAAAATTTCATTCAAGAATTTCAAAGCTTAATGTAATATGAATGATCATAGGTATTTACTCTGTTATATTTATCCTACAGAGTAACTATAACAGAGTAACTATTTCAAAGCTTAATGTAATATGAATTCTCTCTCTCTGGTTTAGGTTCAGGATAAATATAACAGAGTAAATACCTATGAGGATACAAAGTAAAATTAAAATTCAAATATGAATGATCATTGATGATACGATACAAAGTTACAAACTACACTCTACAGTAATAATACTCTTTGTTCTGAAATTTTAATGATGAAACATAATACATTCTTGCTTTTCAAAAATGAACATTGAATGATAGGATATAGTAGTTAATAAGTTCAAAAAATACCTATTGATTGCTACTGCTAATTTAGAAGAAATTTCCTAAATTTTCCAATTCATCTCTGCATCGTCATCATCATCCAATTCTGGTATTCCAGTTTCTTCATTGTTCTTTTCATTTTCGTTTGTGCCTTCTTCACTCTGACCTCCACTTCTATGACTCCCATCACCACCAAAACTTGTCCCACTCGGAGTCATTGTCTGAGATTGGTTAATGGTGTTTCCCAACCCTCTTCTTTTGCATCTTTTCTTCCAAATTTCCATTGCTTTTTGATAAGGAAAAGTATTGACATCATACCTAGATGTGTAGACCCTCAAGCATGTTTCCAAATTCTTGTCTAGTTTATTTCTTAGCTTTGATTTTAGGAAGCCCAAAGCACTGAAAACTCTCTCATCCTCCACTAAACCCAATATCATGGTCTGACATAGATTAGCAAGCTTGAAGAACTTTGAAATTTCTTCACACAACATTGTGCTCTGTATAGTTCTGTCCAAAGCCTTGTTGCCGAGCCCTCTTCATGTGGGTTATGCATTAATTGATATTGATGCCTCATATTCCTTGCAAAAGTGCCTAATTTCCATCTAAGAATACCCTCATCTAAAATTCCATTGATTGTCACTTTATTGAATTCTACAGATTTGCAAAATTCCTTTATCAAAGTCATCAGCATTTTACGATAATCTTCCTTAGAGTTTAAGCTCCAATATTGAGGAAACACAATTGTCATGGCCTCAAGTAGTTGTTCATATGGGAATCAGGATCTTATTTCAAAGGAAACTTTATAGGCTATGTCCCTTGCATTACCTGCTATAGACTCGACGATCTTGGTAAACTCTTCCCTTGTAACTCTTGTAGCTCACTTCTTTGGGGCACTGTAGTACATTGGTATCTGAAATCCTCTTACACAAAGACATAAATCCCCATTCTCAATGATCTTTAAATAATTATCAGGATTGTCCAAATCTGTTAGTTTCCGCCAGTGATTAAATCTTTCATCGAATAAATTTAGGTCATTTTGATAGAGACTATTGAGGGCTTGGCATGACATTTTACACAAGTGAGCATATTCTGCAATATACATGGCTCTTTGCTGGGCTTTTTTCATAATGAACGTCATTTCTTCAACCTTGTTTACTAAAGGAAACTTCTTCACAACTCTAAAAGCAAGATTCATCTTGTGGGCCATACAGTGAATGCCAACAACGTATGGTGAACAAGAAGCCTGCATCTTTGTGCAAAGACCATTCCTTTGACCTTGCATTATTGAAGCTCCATCCGCTCCAACACAAATCAACTTGTTTGCTATTGTCAATTCATCCATACCTCCATATTCAATTAATTGGTTCTTTACTAATTGAAATAAAGTTTCTGATGTTGCATTGTCCCTCAATTTTGCAACAGTTAGTAGATGTGGATGGCGGACATTATTCTGTATAGTATAAACATGCATGCATACCCATGACATATTATCTATTGTTGTAACTTCATCTAAGGACGATGCAATAAAGGTTGAATCTTTTATTTTTCTCTATACATCCTCTATTTCAACCTGGGCAATACAACTTGCCAATTCCCATCCACTATTTATTGACCAATGAGTGATAGGATAGTTAAGAACTTTCAAAAAGTGTAACAAACCACTCATTTCTGGATAGTCTGTCATTGGATGCCCTCTGCTCAAAATATGGAAAACATTACTTAATTGAACAACTTTTTCGCAATCTTCTACATCACTTGCTTTTACAAAAATAACATTAACAGAACCTTGAACTTCACCAGGCTTCATCTTAAATTTTTGAAACAAATAATATTCCTCAACATTCATTTTATGTTGACATTGCTCCTTTGTTTTATATCTTACCACTTTTATTTCCTTTCCATCAACAATTGAGGTTTCGTAAACCTTACCAACATGTTTCTCTATGGTGTCTAGTTTAAGTTGCAACCGCTTTTCCTTTTTATACTTCCAACTAAAAATCATACATCTGCATTCTACTAGCGGCTCACCTACAATTGGATTGTCCACGGGTTCAATGAATAGATACTTTGCCGCCCAATCAAATTTAAATCTCCTCGACATCTCCCATTGACGATCAGTTTTTTCTTTTGATTTTCCTCTCCCTTTACTGTTACTGTTAACTGAAACATCATCATCACCGAAGTCAATCGCTTCATCCTAGTACTGGTTGTTGACTTGAAATTCTTCTTCAAGGTCATCTTCATTAGAGATATCAAGTTCCGCAACTTCGTCACCAGATTTATTAGGCTCCCCAATTTGTTCATTAGACTCCTATGTAGGTTGAGAACCTTGAAATTGTACAGGTTCCTTTGATGATGTACCTTCCTAACTTTGACCAACATTATTGCATCTGCCCATGCCAAACTATGAAGATAATTTTTTGCATTTCGTTGGCCTCAAGCTCTCTTGGACATCTCCATTTGCAATAGTCCTCTTCTTGTTTAACTTTGACTGTGACATCTCCAACAAATTAAGGCTGCAAATAAAATTTTACTTGAATAAATTATAAGATACTATGGACTGGCAGTCGTTCGCTACCGATCACAAATGCAATTGTGAGCTCAGAATCAACTAAATCTCTTGAAGTCGACTCTCCTTCTCTTCGGCATGTTTCAATAATGAAACTCATATCTCTTAAATATACAACTACAAGTAAACCATTTTCATATTAGCCATCAGATTTTGCCTCATTATCTCCATCGTCCATTTTGGCGAAAGGGCCGACAATTGCTTATGATTAACAACTAATATTTGGTGAATCCGTGTATTTTCAAATAATTGACAGGGCGAATAGGGCAGGAATTTGGGACACGATTATGTATGATGCATGGCGAATTGGGTCCTAGTGTAAATAAAAATTTTACTTGGGAAAATGGGCCTTTAGCGAATGTTGATCCTCGATGAAGACACCCAATTTAATCCGTGGCAAAGAGCCCGACTACCATAATAGAAATATGGGCGAAGAACCTGACTACTGTACTGATATTACGTAAAAATAGTGGTGAACAATCCGACCACTATATGAGCATTTTATAAAATTTGGGTGAACCGGTCAACCACTATACGAGCAATTTAATCGCCAATTTCCTTCTGCCGATAGGCACATATTCGCCAATTGGCGAATAATCACCACTAAAAAAAACCCTGCCCAATACTATTCCAGCTCTAGCGCACTCAACTACAAAGTTGAAAATATCTCCTACTTATAAATAATATTATTATTTATTTTTAAAATACTTATAAATAATATTATTATTTATTTAAAACAAATATTAATCTTCATTCAATATACATGTTGAAAATAAATTATAATGTATTTAACATTGTCTACTTATGTTTCTAAATAAATTATATAATTTCAAACTTATAATTCTCACTTTCATACTATATGCTAACAATTAATTTATTCCAACTATTGTTCTATAGTTAACACTAGAATTACTATTCTATTATTAACACTAGAATTAAACTATTGTTTTATATTTATTATTTTATTACAATATAAACGACAAGTACTGGCCACTAGTGGCACTTGTTAGTACTTGCCCATAAGGCATAGTACTATTGTAATGAATTTTGGATTCCAGTAGTTAAGTAGTTATTGAAAATAATCATACGAACCAATGATAAATAAATTATTTTTTTTATTTTTCAAATTTATTTTATTATTTTAAAATTTAGATGCATGTCATTTAAGTTTTTAAATTCTAAAAATTATTTTTTCTCATTATGATTGGTTAATAGATTTGAGGTGTTATACATTGATTTTTAGGAATGATTGTTTCTTTCTCCACTGTTTAAGCCATACTAACATGAAACACATGCTCTTGAAAATAAATATTTTTAAATGGTCTTCTTCACATAGATATCTATATAATATCTATTTGATGTATTTTTAAAAAATAAAAGAATGAAAGAGTATGTTATATTGTATTGTAATTCATTTTAATTAGTTTTTTTAATAAATTAATTATAATTTTTATATTATAATTATATTAATTTTCTTATTATAATTTTTTATTATTAAAATAATAATTAATATCAAATTATATATTATTATTTTTTATTTTCATATTTTAATATCAAATATATAAAATTTAGTCAATTATATTACCTCTTTATTATTTAAAATATAATAATTATATTATATTTATGATATTTGTATTATAAACTAAAGTGTATATATATATATATATATATATATATATATATATATATATATATATATATAGAAATTGTAATTACTTGGTGAGCTCAATGCAAATGATGGCTATCATCTAAATTATATATTTTATAATTAAATAAAATATATTTATAATTCTAGTAAATTTATTAAAATTTGAATTAAATAGATATTTAATATTAAAATTATAATTATGAGAAAACTAAAAATATTAAAAATTTTATTTTACATATAAATTAAAGTTTGAATTAATTATATTTTTAATTGAACTTTAACATAACTATAAACTAAATATTTAATCTAACCTAATAATATAGTAAATAAATTTAAATAATTATTTAGTTTAAATTTTTTAAAATTATATGATAATACAATTAAAACTACAATAAAGGCAAGTACTAGCCACGACGTGGTACTTGTTAAACAAGTGCCACATAGTGACTAATACTTGTCTTTAATTTTGTAATTAATATAAAATTTAAAATATCAATTCAAAATTTTCCCAAATACCCAACATTATTTCTATGTATGATTTATCTTCTTGAGTTAACGATTGGACTAAAGTTAAATTCCACAACCATTTCTAGCATCCTTGCTGCTTGAGCCAAAATAGGAGCTTTCGAACATGATATGGACATTTATCAAAATATAATAGAGAATTTTGGTCAGACGTTGTAAATACAACGTTCCTAGTAGACATGAATGTAAAATATGGAAGAATAGACAAGGCATGTAATTTTTTTGTCAGAAAGCCACAAAGAGAATTTGGCTGATGCACTGCAATGATTGCACGATATGAGCGATGTAAAATATAGAAGGATAGACAAGACAACCTTTTCTAGCATCCTCCCTACTGTGCCAGAATCATCCTGAAACCCAGACTACTTAAATGAGAGAACTATACACTACAAAGGCAAACACTTCAAATCCAAACTCCAGATTTCCAATATCATTGTCTCAAGATATTTCTAGTAAAACATTGAATTAAATTAAAAAATACGAATTAAAGAATGCTAATTGCATATGAACTTACTGCAAAGTGTAAAAATTTGGGGAAACACAGAGCTCCTGCAAGGGAATAAGTGACTTTACAAAGGAATAATCTCACCAAACACATTGCAATGAGGTAGAAATGAGTCTCCAAATTACACCTGAATAAAGAGAACTCATAATTTAAAGCATAAAAAGTTACCTGGAAAAATCAGGGCAACAAAATCAGGTCAATAAAGGGGGCACTGCATATAGAGGGAAACATAGATAAATTGAAACCATATTACAAGCTTGAGGAAGCAAATTTATTTGCACATAAATCCACCAAAATGCAAATAGAGACATTGCAGAAGAAAACGGTTAATACCTGTATGCTGCAACACCTTTGGTAAACAGAGAGTCTATTGAGATTTCTTGACCGCATTATTTATAGGGTAAATGGGTAATCAGTATTCAGTAAGAAGGGGATAATGGGTGGACAGAGTAATGAGTATCAGTTGTTCATTTAATAAGCAACTGAACAGGCAAGAACACAAAAGCTTCACATTCAATGACCAACTGAACACCCATAATGCAGGACCTTAACCTGAACATCCCGTACCATGTCACTCAAAATCTCATCAAACTAGAGATAAGGAGGGAAAAGAAATCTGAAAAACTTTGCCGGCTTGTGCTTCTCCCCATTTATAATTGACTGATTTGATTTGGTACATAGTGTGGAAAATTACAATCACATTGTAATTTTATTGGAGGGAAAACTGGCAGAACATTACAGATACAATGTAAGCAAGCACACACACAAGACTATTCAACGAGTGAAACAACACGGCAACTGCATAGACAAGAGAGTAAATCACACGGTATTCGTTGCGTATATCGTTTAATGAACGACATTGAACAATTTTATTAAACGTCCTAAATTTGAACGTACAAGTGTGGAAAATTCAATGAAATGCCGTGAACAGACTTTGTTTTTGTTCCAAAGACTTTGAACAAGTGCCGATATTTGCGCAACATATGTCCAAAGGCGTAAAACACACGTTATTCGTTGTATTTATCAAATGTCAAATCAGCACCTATCTCAAACAAGGAATTGTCAACTGCCTGAAAGTTATCCAACTCATAAAGAAGTTCTGGATGATCCAAAGATCTTTTGGGACAGCTTTGAACAATTTCATTGAGCGTCATAAATTTGGACGTACAAGTGTGGAAAATTCAATGCAATGCCGTGGACAGACTTTGTTTTTGTTCAAAAGACTTTGAACAAGTGCAACTTCAATAAAGACAACACGCCACAAACGTACCTCTGCATATACATTCGTGGATAATTTCAATGGACGAGATTTCTCCCCACTTTCGCCCAGCGGAGAGTTACGAGTATAAATCATCTGTATTCACCATTATTTTCTCACAGAGAGACTGCAAAATTGAAGGAAGAGCATACAAGTGTTGTGCAATTTGCAATGAAGATTGTGATGATGATGATGTTGTCGTTAATAATAACGATAATGATAATGATGATGCCTTGGATGCCCTGCACCTCCGCATGTCATGCGGATGAGAGGAATTCCCTGCTAGATTTGAAAGAGGGCCTCAGCTTCACTTCTTCTCATTACACCCTGCAATCGTGGAAGGGATTTAACTGCTGCGCGTGGGAAGGAGTCACCTGCCACCCAATCACTGCCCACGTCGTTTCCTTGGATCTCAATCCTCAATCCCTTAATGCCTCCTGGCCATTCATGTTGTGGAGGGAACTTCGTGGGGGACTATTCCAACTGCCGCATCTGGAGCACTTGGACTTGAGTGAGAGTACCTTCGTCCTTCCTCTTCCCATACCTTCACAGTTTCACAAGCTCAGCAATTTGAGGTATTTAAGCTTGTACCTCTCTAACTTCAATGGTCAAATTCCAAAAGAGATCGGTAGTCTGTCCAGCTTAACATATCTTAATCTGTGTGGTAATTACTTGAATGGCTCTATCCCATTATCTTTAGGAAATCTGTCAAAGCTTACAGATCTTTACCTGAGTTCTAACTCTTTGAGTGGCACCATCCCAACATCTTTGGATAAGCTGTCAAAGCTCACATGTCTTGACCTGAGTTTTAACTCTTTGAGTGGCACCATCCCAACATCTTTGGGTAAGCTGTCAAAGCTCACATATCTTGACCTGAATTCTAACTCTTTGAGTGGTACCATCCCAACATCTTTGGGTAAGCTGTCAAAGCTCACATATCTTGACCTGATTTTTAACTCTTTGAGTGGCACCATCCCAACATCTTTGGGTAAGCTGTCAAAGCTCACATATCTTTACCTGAGTTCTAACTCTTTGAGTGGCACCATCCCAACATCTTTGGGTAAGTTGTCAAAGCTCACATATCTTGACCTGAGTTCTAACTCTTTGAGTGGCACCATCCCAACATCTTTGGGTAAGCTGTCAAAGCTCACGGATCTTGACATGAGTTCTAACTCTTTGAGTGGCACCATCCCAACATCTTTGGGTAAGCTGTCAAAGCTCACAGATCTTGCCCTGAGTTATAACTCTTTGAGTGGCACCATCCCAACATCTTTGGGTAAGCTGGCAAAGCTCACAAATCTTGACCTAAGTTCTAACTCTTTAAGTGGCACCATCCCAAACATCTTAGGTAACTTCACCAAACTCACACAACTTGTACTTAACAACAACCAATTAAGTGGAATTTACACACTTTCCTTTTTTGATAAAATCTCCAATATTCAAAGCTTGTATCTTTCAAGGAATATGTTGACTATAAAATTCAATGCCACTTATATTCCCAATTTTCAGCTTGAAATCATAGATTTGGGATCTTGCAACATTGAAGGAGACTTTCCATCATTCATTTCAACTCAATACTTTTTAACAGCATTAGATTTGTCTCAAAACTCTTTGAGTGGAAATATTCCTGATTGGCTCTGGGATTTTAGGTCCCTTTCTTATCTCAACCTTTCTTCTAACCAATTTGTAGGTAATCTGCCCTTCAAGTTGTTTGGAATTGAAGTAATTGATTTGCATAACAATAAGCTACAAGGAAACATTCCTTTTTCTTTACAAAATGTGAACTTCTTGGATCTTTCAGAGAATTTATTTGATGGACCCATTCCACATTCAATTTGTGAGTCAAATTACTTGCAATTTCTAGACTTGTCAAATAACACGCTTAGTGGAAAGATTCCCTTGAGTTTAAACCAATGCTTTGTGTTATCCATGTTAGATCTAGAAAAAAATAATCTCACAGGCACAATTCCAAATATATTTGGGAACATGAATTCTCTAGAAACATTGAAATTGGGTCTAAATGAGCTAAAAGGGAGCATACCATCATCCCTTGTGAGTTGTAGTTATTTGGAGATCCTAGATGTGAGGAATAATAATATTCATGGGGGCATTCCTACTTGGATTGAAAGCTTGAAAAGGCTCCGCATCCTAATACTAAAATCTAACAAACTTGTTGGCAACATACCTTCGGAATTATCAAACTTGCAAAATCTTCAGATATTGGATATGTCAAGCAACAAAATTTCAGGTGGTATTCCAAGTGGCTTTATGAACTTGACTTCAATGGCAAATCAAACAGAAAGCACAGAAACTTTTGAACTGAATGTTACAAATTCTGGTGTGACTTATATAGATAGTATAATCATTACGAACAAAGGACAAGAACGGGAGTATGGGAGAATTTTGAGATTGGTAAAATGTCTTGATCTATCGGATAACAATTTGTCAGGTATAATACCTCCTGATATTGAATCTCTCAAAGGATTGATAATTCTCAATGTTTCAAGAAATCATTTCAGTAGTGAAATTCCAAAATCCTTGGGAGACATGGTACAATTACAATCACTTGATCTTTCTAGAAATGAATTGTTTGGGATGTTTCCTTTTGATCTGCAAAATCTCACATATTTGAGTTACTTTGATGTGTCTCATAATAAATTATGGGGAACAATACCACAAGGGGGACAAATGATGACATTTGATTCCTCATCATTTTTCAATAATTCAGGTTTATGTGGCCTGCAAATCAACGTGTCATGCTCAGGAAATCATTTTGTTTCTCCTAGTGATGAAGAAAAAAATAAAGACGTGCTAGAGGAGGATATATGGTGGGATGTGGGAATGGGAATGGGCAATGCATTTGGGTTTTCAGTTCTGATTTGGGTGTTGTGGTTCTCCAAATCTTGGAGTGCAAAATCCTTCAGAGTTATGGATGATATTATTGATTCTCTTTTTCAAACATTTATAAAAAAATGGTGTCATACAAGATAAGATATTTTCTGATCTTCATCTGTATATTCAACCCACCTTAAATTGTGATTTTCAGCCCACCAGGTGAGAAGAATAAGTTTAGTTCATATATTTTCCTCACAATTTTGATAATTTTATACAATAACTTAAAATAGTTTGTACTAATCTAATGAAGTCACTCTTCATGCATCTTTAACTCAGGTTTCAATCGCAAGTCAGCAATGTCCCAAGTGGAGCAATATCCTCTTGTCATGTTGACACTTTCAGAGTCACATGAGTACAAAGTCAATTAATATTTTTCCCTTGTGTAATATGAAGCCTCAAGGTGCATAAACAATAGGCATATCTACTATTTTAGCATTTGAAATTGTTAAGATGCTAATAAGAATGCTTCCACTTTTAATATCTACTACTTTAGCATTTAGAAGTGTTAAGCTTAATAAAATGTTTATTAATGCTTGGTTGGTAATATAGAAATGACAGCAGAAAGTAGTCTTTAAAGGACTGTTCGGATCTGGTGGATATGAAACGGCACCTAGTATACAAAAGGTACAGACATAGAATTGAATAATGTTGTTTTGTAGAATAGTGTTTTTTGTTTTCTTTAAAGTGGAATACAAATAGTAAATTGAAGTAAACTAAATAAGGAACTACTAATTAATTGATATGCTTTTGGTATACAGGATTTTAGTTGAATTATTTTAACAAAATTTTATTGAAGTTTCGGACAGTCATGCATTCTCATATTGATCTATAATTTTATTTTAGAAAAAGTTTGTTATCTTCTGGAATAGGTTTTTATTTACTCTAGAGTGAAGACAATTCTATGTGCCTTAACAAGTGGCAATTATTGTGCAATCTCCTGAGGAAAAGATTGGTGAAAAATTAAACAGATTTTTGTTGAACACTTAGCAAGCATATTGGCAGTGCAGAATATTCCAGACTTAACATTGTGTGGCTTAGAAAGCACAAAATTCATGGTATTTTCTAATGCAGAAACCCCCTCTATTTGATTAATAACAGAGTAGTTGCAGAAAGAAATCGTTTCAATTAATCAAATAAATTTGACACAAATGAAAAACAAAATTTCAGATATTTTGATTAGTTTCCAGGCACAAATACATCTGATCTCCAACTCTGCCCCAATTGTATACTTCTATGTTATTCTGTCAGACTTTCCCCTCTCTAAATCATTTTCAAAATTGATTTTCCATGGTAAGAAAATGCAATACAGAATTAACAAAATGATATGATTATTGCTCGGTTGCCAATACAGAATCAACAGCAGAAAGTACTCTTGATAGGAAGGAAGATAGTTTCAACCTGGTCTTTCAAATTCGATCAATGTTTTGTAATTTTTTGTACTATTTGATTTCTTTTCATTATATTTGTTTCAAATTTCATTTTAGCAATCAGATTGTGTGTGCATTTAATGTTACTACTTTGTTGTAATGGCAGTCAGTTATGGGTAATGGTTCAATCTGACATGAGAGACAATAGCACTTGTTTTATCCAAGATCTTCTCTGATGATTGCATATATATATAGCTGGGAAGAAAATTATTTTCAATATATAAATTTGATTAAAATAATTTATTTTATCGATATCATTATAGTTTTAAATTCCAAAGGGAAAATAGAAAATTCATTTTATGTTAAATTTGTAGTAATTTAATCTAATTATAAAAAATATAATTTTATTGTTAATACATTTAATTTCATGAGGGGGAAAACTTGTAAAGAAAACATCATTATGATTACAATTACAATGTAAGCAAACAAAGAAGACTATTCAATGTTAATGAGTCAGAAAAAGAGTATTCAATACAAAGTGGGTAGACTGGAGAAGATTTCTCCCCCACTTTTGTTAGTAGAATAAATGTAGAAAATGTAGAAGTGATTACTTCACTTATTCTTTCCTTAGATTTCATGCCGTGGAGGTTTGATGTTACTATTAGAGAACGTCTTCTTTCCTTCTCTTACCATCCCTTCACACTTTCGCAAATTCATAAAATTGAGGTACAAATTTCAATAGAGACTGGTAACATGTATAGCTTATTTCAATTTGTATTATAATGGTTTAAATTGTAGGACTTACATTTTAATTCTTTGAATGACACTATTCTAACATCTTTAAGTAAGCTATCAAAGTTCACAAATAACCTCACCAAACTCTCACGACTTGAGGCCATTAATGCTTTTGGATTTTCTATTCTAATTTGAGTGTTGTGCTTCTCCGAATCTAAAGTGCAAAATCCTTAAAAATTATGGATGGTATTAGTGATTCTCTTTTTAAAACATTCAAAAAAATATTGTATCATATAAGATATATAAGATATTTTGTGACCGTCATCTCCAGTAAACCTATTTTCAACATAGCATAAATGCCATATTCAAACCACCACTAGAGAATAATATGTTTAGTTCACAAATTTTCTCTGTGTTCTAATTCTTTCTTATCATGTTGATGATTTTGTACAATAGCCTAATACAAGTCTGTACAATTCTAATGAAGGTTATCTTCATGCATCTTCTGACTAGATTTTAAAGGCAAGTCAGCAATGCCCCAATTGGAACAAGTCAGCAGTATCTTCTTGTATCTTCAGAGTTACATAGGTACAAAGTCAAGCTCTAAGTTACTCCAATTCTTATTTTTTATTGCATATTTTCCATACCAATAATGAATTCACATAGTGGCTTCTAGAAATAGGCAAATTGATTTCAAAACTTTCGGTACACGAGCAAACATAAGCCTATCATGTAATTTCAAATTTGTTTAGCTAAATTATTCTTAGGGATTTGTGTATGAGGGATTTGTGTATGAGGGATTTGCAATTGAAATCACCATCTTTAGCTCACAATTTCTGAGGGAATCCATTTGTTGTGTCCACTTGTTGGTTAAGGACATTCAGTTAATGTTTCGAATTGTTAAGAAATGAAATACTTCTCAGAAATAGTATTCTATTTTCTTGAGAGTGTAAAACAAACAACTAGTAAATTGAAGTCAAACGCAAGATTTTGAAGAAATAAGGAAATTGGTTTGCTATAATATTTTTAATGGACAATCATAGTATGTGATATGTTTCATTTAATTTTTTTTTGCTTCTTGTTTGCTATAAGTTTTCCTGCATGTCAATTAAACACATATAAAATATAAAAACATTTTCTCGAGAAAAAGATTGTTGAAAAATTAAACAGGTCTTTTTTCATACTTGGGAGAGGCATTGCAGGGCACAACATCTTGATGTTGAAAAATTAAGCAATCTTTGTGAGGAAAGCACAAAATTCATGGCATTTTCAGAATTGATTTGAATGGTAATAAAGGTGCTTCCACTTTTGTTATCAAGCCTTGTGATATTTTAGCATTTCAAAGTGTTATCCTTAATAAAATGTTAATTATTGCTTGAGTGGCAATACAGAATTAACTGCAGAAAATACTCAAGTGGAATGATGAATTGGCTCGACTGACTTGAACGAATTACCTGGGCTGGTAAACTCCACAGTGCATATGAAAGGTACAACTAGGTGATAAATGCTTAAATTCCTTCACAATGCCAATTTATAATATAGGTGATAAATGGTTAAATTTCAGATTTTCATTGAATAGAGATTATTTTTTTTCATCAAATTATACTTTTCATTATGTCTTCAAAAATAAATAAAAGAAAGATAGATGGCACTCATAAATGGAATAGCATAGCATTTAGAAGAAAGAAAAAGAGTAGCCCTTACAGTGTTGGAATAGCATAGCAGGAAGTGCAAATCTTAATGAACGAGGAAACCCTAAAGCCAAAGAAGTACGGAAAAAACATACTTCATATTTCTGGTATGGTTTTCAACATTCATTTCAATCTATGTTTTCTTGGAAACAGTCAAATTTTTAGTGCTTTTATTTTAATAGAATTATACATTTCTAAATTAGAATTTTTGAAACCAGCACAGACAAGACAAGAGGTACCGCACAAGATCAGATAATCTATCCATTCATGACATGGAGGCAACTTCGTGGGAGACTATTCCAACTGCACTATCTAGAGCACCTAGACCTCAGTCACAATGCCTTCTTCCCTCCTCTTGCCATTCCATCACACTTTCACAAGCTTAGCAATTTAAGGTATTTAAGCTTGTACGACTCTAATTTCGTTGGTCAGATTCCAAGAGAGATTGGTAACATCTCTAGTTTAATATATCTTTATTTGTGTTATAATGGTCTAAATGGCTCCATTCCAACATCTTTGGGTAGGCTATCAAAGTTCGTATATCTTGACCTGAAGTATAACTCTTTGAATGGCACCATTCCAACATCTTTGAGTAAGTTGTCAAAGTTCACAGATCTTATCGTGAGTGCTAACTTTTTGAATGGCACCATCCCAACATCTTTGGGTAAGTTGTCAAAGCTCACAAACCTTTACCTGAGTTCTAACTCTTTGAGTGGCATCATCCCAACATCTTTGGGTAAGCTGTCAAAGCTCACATATCTTGACCTAAGTTCTAACTCTTTGAGTGGAAGCATCCCAACCTTCTTAAGTAACCTCACCAAACTCACACAACTTGACCTTAGTAACAACCAAATAAGTGGAATTTACACACTTTCCTTCATTGATAAAATCACCAATATTCAAAGATTGTATCTTTCAAGGAATATGTTGACTATAAAATTCAATGCCACTTATATTCCCAATTTTCAACTTGACGTTATAGCTTTGGGATCTTTTAATAAAGAAGGGTACTTTCCATCATTCATTTTAACTCAATACTCTTTACTATCATTAGATTTGTCTCAAAACTCTCTCAATGGAAATATTCCTAATTGGCTTTGGGATTCTAAGTCCTTTCTTATCTCAACTTCACTTCTAACCAATTTGTAGGTAAATTACCCTTCAAGCTATTTGGATTTGAAGTTACTGGTTTGCACAATAATAAGCTAAAAGGAAATATTCCTTTTTCTTTACGACATGTGAACTTCTTGGATCTTTCAGCTCGAATTTATTTAATGGATCCATTCCACATTCTATTTGTGACTCAAATTATTTGTATTTTCTAGACTTGTCAAATAATATGCTTAGTGCTAAGATTCCCCCGAGTTTAGACCAATGCTCTCAATTGTCCATGTTAGATCTAGAAAAGAATAATCTCAAGGACACAATTCCAAATACATTTGGAAATATGAATTTTCTAGAAATGTTGAAATTAGGTCTAAATGGGGCTAAATTGGAGCATACCATCATCCCTTGTGAGTTGCAGTTCTTTGGAGATCTTAGATCTAAGGAATAATAATATTTATGGGGGCATTCTTACTTGGATTGAAAGCTTGAAAAGTCTTTGCATCCTAATACTAAAATCTAATAAACTTGTTGGCAACATACCTTAAGAATTATCAAACTTGAAAAATCTTCAGATATTAGATATGTCAAGCAAAAATAGGTGGTATTCCAAGTGGCTTTATGAACTTGACTTCAATGACAAATCAAGCACAGAAAATCTTGAATTAAATGATGCAAATACTAGTAAGACTTATATAGATAGCATAGTCACTAAGAACAAAGGACAATATATGAAGTATGAGAGAATATTGAGATTGGTAAAATGGCTTGATCTATCAGACAACAATTTGTCAGGTATAATACCTCGTGATATTGAATCTCTCAAAGGATTGATAATTCTCAATGTTTCAAGAATTCTTTTCAGCAGTGAAATTCCAAAATCTTTGGAAAACTTGGTACAACTGCAATTACTTGGTCTTTCTAAAAATGAATTGTTTGGGATATTTCCTATTGCGCTGCAAAATCTCACCTATGAGTTACTTTGGTGTGTCTCATGATAAGTTATAGGGAACAATACCACAAAGAGAACAAATGATACATTTGATTCCTCATCATTTTCCAATAATTTAGGTTATGTGGCCTACAAATCAATGTCTCATGTTCATGAAATCATTTTGTTCCTCCCTGCAATGATGAAGAAAAAGATAAAAAAGTGTCGGAAGAAGATATATGGTGGGATGTGGGAATAGGAATGGGCAATGGATTTGAGAATAGGAACGAGCAATGGATTTGGGCTTTCAATTCTAGTTTGGATGTTGTGTTTCTCCAAATCTTGGAGTGCAAAATGCTTGAGAGTTATGGATGGTATTATTGATTATCTTTTTCAAACATTCAGGAACAAATAGTATTATATAAGATAAGATATTTTCGGATCATATCCAGTGAACCAGTATATTCAACACACCATGATTGGTGATTTTAATACTGCTAGGAGTGAAGAGTAGGTTTCTTCACAAATTTTCTTTATGTTGATGATTTTATATTCAATCACACTTCGTTAATCACATTTTTTCTTTATAACGTTGATTATTGGATGCTAACTTAAAAATAGTTTGTATAAATCTAATGCAGTTAATCTTCATGCATCTTCTACCCAGGGTTCAATAAGTCAACAACATCCTCTTGTTGAAAATAGAGAAGAACAAAGATCTCTATCATGTTGGCAGTTTCAAGGTTACAGAGGTACAAAACCAATTAGTTAGAAAATAACTTTTTTTGGAAAAACCTTATTCAATGTACATTCTACTTAATTCTGATTTTTTAGTGTTTTCCCATTACTATAATGAATTCAGATAGCGACTGTTAGAAATAGACATCAGCTTGTCGAGAAATTTCAAACATCTAATGAATATTATTACTAGTTCTAAGCTATTCTATTCTGTCAATAAATTATTTTTTAAAAATTTGGTGATGCAAGATTGCTTGAGTCTAGATGTTCCCGCGTCATTGAAATTTGTATGTAAGCGTATTTTTACTATTTAGTAACATTCCATTTGCAATAAGAACCAGTGTCTCTCCTTGAAATTTTAATATATTTTCTGTTATCAAAGTCAGTTTCAATATGTTTGCAGGTCAAAAAGTTGAGTGGGAAGGACTTAGAGAATAAAGGCGTTGAAGACTTTGACTTACCAGAGGTTTGTTTCATATGAAGATGATACGTTCTTTCTGCCCTTCGATATGACATTATTCCTGTCTATTGAATATTGATATGCTTTTGGTGTACAAGATTTTAATTCAATTTTCTCAATTATTTTAGAAAATGTTTATTGGAGTTTGGGGAAATCATGAATTTGTATATGGTGTCCTATTTGCAATCTGCTCTTCCAGAAATAGCTGGTACTCACCTTTTTTTTTCTCACTTTTTAATACTGTTTAAAGAAGAGCTTGTTTGAGCTCTCTTTTTCATTATAGTGTTTCTTAACAAGAAATTTCTGTGAATATTATTAGTTTGTATGACAGCTGAGCCACTTAAAACTATTGGTGGAGGTGTTGCATAATAAGGAATTTCTGTGAATCTTTCCAAAGGGCCAAGGAAGTTATAATTGATCTTGGTAGGGAATTTGAGAAAAAATAAGTTATCCTTCCCACTTTTAATATAAGCCTCAGGATACATGTCTACCATTTTAACATTTGAAAGTGTTAGCATTAAAAAAATGTTAATTATTGCTTGGTTGGTATTACAGGATTAACAAAAGAGAGTACTCTTCATTAAATGACTGTTCAGAACTGGTGGATATTGGCTCCACTACCTTGATAGTAAACTTCACAGAGTATATGACACAATACAATTCCTTCAAAATGCTTAATAGAAGATAGGTGATAAACTCTTAGATTCCACCAACAGTTCTATGGAGCATGGACTTTTTCCTTCAGATTTTCACTGAACCAAGGTGATTTGATTGATCAAAATATATTGCTCATTATGTCTTCAAAAATTAAAAAAGCAATGATGCCAAAAGATGGGACGCACAAATTGAATAGCAGGTTCAAAGGAAAGAAACGGGGTAGCTCTTGTAGTGTTAGTGTCATTGGACATAAATCAATGTTGTTGTTTCTTGATATGCCTAAGAACACTATGTTACAATTATGGTTGAGGAGTTGCTTCTAGTCATCCAATTCATTTTCCATCTTGAAGTTCCAAGGCCAAAGAAGTGCAACAAAAATATACTTCACAATTCTGGTATGGTTGTTTACATTCATTTCAATGTATGTTTTTTTGGGAACAGTCAAAATTTTGATGCTTTTAAATTATTAGAATTATGCATTTTTAATTTGGAATTTTTTAAACCAGCATAACCATTTGTGATAGCCATGACAAGAGCTACTGCACAAGATCTCATGCATTTATGGGAAAACACTCTTATACATTGATTCAACCCGTGGGCCATTGACTCACCTTTCAATGTTAGTGGCCAGGAAATGCCTTCCTCCTTTACAATAGTTTCCATTACATATACATCTTTTTCATACTGTACTTCAGTGTTGATTTGGATTAGTGACCCTAACATCCTTTAGTGTTTCCAGAGGCAGGGGAGATAATAAGTTGCAGCAAGAACAGTCTCAATGTCCTGAAGTGCAATCTTATATTTTAGTCTCAGTGGCTTCCTTAAATTTCTCAATGAAGGAATATAGACTCAACTTGCTGAACCATTAAAGCAAGAACAGTAAGCCAAACAGAACCTTGTCTTGAAAAATTGATCAGTTTTCTTTATTTTTTGTGTAGAATATGATATTTTTCATTGAAATGGGTTTCAAATTTTGTATACTTAAGATGGTCCTTCAATTTTTTCTTATCTTTGATTGTTTTGGCTTCAGGTATTACATTTGTTGCAACACCACCAAGTATCTGTCTGTACAAAGAATATTTCCCACCTTTTCATTTCCATTCCAATGATAAAGCTTTAATTAATTGTTAAGACAATTTGTCATTTGTTTGTCTAAATTCAAGCAAAAGTGGCATAATTCATCATTTATATGTCTGAATTCAAGCAAGAGCAGCATGTAAACTTTGAAGACATGCATCTTAAACCATGAATGTAAAGTTGTGTTTGTTCAACTAATCAACAGTTTGCAAGCTGCAATGTAAGCATTTGTCAGTTGAGATATGTATTCAATTCTGTCTATGCAGATTATAGATACAATCTTTATTTTATGTTTGTTTCTTTAGTTTTGAACAACAATTATTTTCAATTAATTTGTTAACTCCTCAGTATAATGTTAAGCCTGTTTTAATTGTTAATTTTTAGTTAGTATTGTATTACACTTTCTAATAATTTTGAATTTTTATTATTATTATTATATATCTTTCATTGCTCATTAGCTAGATGATCTACAAATTACTAAATTGTACTTTTATTATTATTGTAAATATATGTATAAGATGTGTATAACTTTTCACTTTCATAGAAGAGATGTTGGATTGTATATAATTACATTCTTTGTTTGCTAATCTATCTTTTAAAAATTAAAATATGATTATAATCAAAGATAGTTTTGATGACATTATGTTTTCCTTGCGCTATTTTAATTATTTATTTGTCCACAGTTGTTATTATAATGCATGTAAAATTGTAGTTGGTTCGAGGAATCTATTTGTTACCATAGACATTTATTTTTATTTTTATGTTAATATTAATCTTTAAATAAACCTGGAGATTCCACTATATCATACTCCAATTAGATATTTTATATAATAGGAACTAAACTACCACAACATTCTAATAATCAAATGAAGATGTTGAAACAAGTATCAACAACACAATAGTCTTACACCTAAGAACTTAAGTTAATGTCTGAAATATCAAATCTAATGGAATATTAGATGCATTGAATCTACAAAACCATTGAAACAATTAAGGTGTTACAACACAAACAAAGACATTAATTTGAGAGGTTTTACTTTAAATTTTATTTCTTAGCTTGTTATGGGTTTTGTGTGAAGAGAGCACAATTATACTGAGAGGGGGGGTGAATCAGTATAATAACAACTTTTGCAATTTAAAACCTTTTTACATAAGTAACTTCAAATATAGAAATAAACAGTTAAGCACATCAACACAATAACATAATGTTTACATGGAAACCCAATGCGGGAGAAAACCATGACAAATAAATGCTTTTTATATTAATTTGTTCTTTTACAATGTTTTGTAGGCACCAACTTACTAGAGGCTCCAACCTCTAATTCTATGAGCACCAACTCACTGGAAGCTGCAACTCCCACTATCTGAAGGCACCAACCTTGAAGCAAAGCACCTACTTCACTTATGAATATAGTTCTGGATTTTCACCTTTATATAGTTGCTTATTCAACTTGATGATGGATGCAATTTAATCTTTAATTTGAAGCTAGCCAATCTTCTAATATATATTTCTTCTCTTTTTCACACTTCACAGTTATCTCATACCTCTGATATGAATATATATATCAGATTAGAAATTTGAATATATATAACCTTTTTGACTCCTTATCACTCTTCCCTCTCTTATTTTTTTTTACAAATGATTCATTTATCTTTTATATCGTACTCATAAGACGATGTGACTTTTCAAATCCAAAGGTTATGTCTTTTCGTAAATGAATTATATTTTATTTTAATTGTAATCGCAGAAAAATAATATTAGGTGGTTCTTTTATTTTTATATATCACTATTTCCTTTTAATCAAAATGTTTGTGTTTGTCGTCGGTTCTATTACAACATGATACATATATCACATGTTCCAGCATTGGCATGTACTAATGATTGTTGCGTATTATTTATCTCTGTGTCGTGGATATATTCATGAGCCTTCCACAAACTGACGTGTATTCCCATTTCATGGTTGTCGGCAATCATCATTTGTCTCTTTCTATTTTACATGGCTCATTTTGTCTCTTTGGATGATTTGGTAGTTTTAGTCTCATTTATTTCTGTTTATTACTACTGTATACAATATCGATTCTTGTCTATTTACTGATATTTTAATCATAGTTTGTCTTTATCTGATTTTATCTTTATTCTAATTTGTCTTCATCTGATTTTTGTCTTCATTTGATATTTTTCTCAACTATTCGATGTTCATTATCTAATGTTTATTTTTAGATGCCTCCAAATAAACATTGTTTGTCTTTATCTGATTTTTATCTTTATTCTAGTTTGTCTTCATGTGATTTTGGCCTCAACTATTCGATGTTCATTATCTGATCTTTCTTTTTCATATTACAGATGCCTCCAAATATATAATTTTTGGTGTACTTCAACATAATGGAGTCATGGTATATATATGTATATATATATATCAGACTAATGAAATATTCACACTTCTAATATGAATAGATGAAGTAACTGTATCATTCAGCATATTTCTATCATATATACTATGTCTTTCAATGACAATATCGCAGATGATAATAGATGAAGTATCTGTATCACATGTCTTTAACTTTGACATCAATGACAATATCTCATCAATCTCCCCCTTTGCCATTGATGGCAACTTCTGAATGATATGATCTTAATAGTGTAAGGCTCCCCCTTACTTAAATCTCTCCCCCTTTGTCATCAATGGCAAAGGGTCTACAGGGCTAGATTAGCTCCCCCTGACATCATGGTTCTTCATGAAACTTTTATTGAGTGGATGAGAGTGATACTACTCCCAATTTCTCCCTTAGGTACTCAAAAGTCTCCTTTGGAAGGGGTTTGGTGAAGATATATGCTATTTGCTCCTTTGTATTAATGTATTCCAACTTGACTTGCTGCTCAAGTACTTGTTCTCTTATGAAGCGGTATTTGATTGAAATATGCTTTGTTTTGGAGTGCATGACTGGATTCTTTGATATGTTGATTGCACTTGTGTTGTCACAAAAGATGGGAATAGGATTCTCAAATTCAATCTTGATATCTCCTAGAGTTTGCTTCATCCAAAGCACTTGTGTATAGCTTGCTACTGCTGCAACAAACTCAAATTCTATGGTAGATAAAGTTACGGATCCTTGTTTCTTGCTTAACCATGATGCTAGACTGTTGCCAAGGAAGAATGCTCCTCCACTTGTACTTCTTCTATCATCAATATTGCCTCCCAAATCTGCATCTATATAGGCTGAGTGAAAAGTATTTTCCTCTTGGATACCATAAACCAAGATCTGTAGTGCCTTTTAGGTACTTAATTATTCTTTTAACTCCTATAACATGATTTTCTTTTGGCATTGCTTGGAATCGAGCTACAACTACAACTGCTTGCAAGATGTTAGGTCTAGTGGTGGTTAGGTACAACAACCTTCCAATCATAGATCTATATTGAGCTTGATTTACATCAGGGGATTCATCCTTTTTGCTAAGCTTGCATCCTATAATCATGGGAGTGCTTACTGGATTACAATCTTCCATCCCAAACTTTTTCAATATTTCTTTGATATACTTGCTTTGAGAAATGAATATTCCTTTACTTGATTGCTCAATTTGCAATCCAAGAAAGAAAGATAATTCCCCAAGCATGGACATCTCAAATTCTTGTTGCATATTCATGGAAAATTCTTTACACATTTTGTCACTACCTCCTCCAAATATTATGTCATCCACATATACTACTACTACCAAAAGTTTGTCATTTTTAGATTTAATGTATAGATTACTATCTGCCATTCCTCTTTTGAAACCTTGATCTAGAAGATACTTGTCCAATCTTGAGTACCAAGCTCTTGGAGCTTGTTTTAGCCCATAAAGTTCTTTTCTTAGTCTACACACATGATCTTCCTTTTTTGAATATGTAAATCCTTCAGGTAATTCAACATACACTTCCTCTTCTAAGTCTCCATTTAGGAAAGTTGATTTTACATCCATTTGGTAAACCTTGAATGCTTTATGACTTGCAAATGCTAAGAACATCCAGATTGCTTCTAGTCTTGCAACTGGGGCAAATGTCTCTTCAAAATCCACTCCTACTTGAGCATAGCCTTTACAAACAAGTCTAGCTTTGTTCCTTGTGACTTCTCCATTTTCATTCATTTTATTCTGAAACACCCATTTAGTTCCAATGACATTTTTGTCTTTTGGTCTTGGAACAATTTCCCAAGTATTATTCTTTTCAATTTGGTTCAATTCTTCCTCCATTGCTTTTACCCAAAGCTTGTCTTCACTTGCTTCTTTGAAGTTCTTTGGTTCTATTTTAGATAAAAGACAAAAGTGTGCATGCTCAGTAGTGTTGACAAATTTCCTTCTTATTTGGACTTCCTTATCTGGGTCTCCAATTATCAGGTCTTCAGGATGATTTCTCTGAACAAATTTTGATGGAGTCTTTTATGGTGTCTTCAAGGGAGTTTTTGCTTTCAAAGGGGTTTTGGAGCATTCTGGTTCTAGTTCTTTTTCTTCTTCATCTTTTGGATCTTCTTCTTCTCACATATACTTGGTATTTCAGCATTTTCTTTTACTTTTTCAAATTGTTTTCCTTCATCAATCCTTACATTTGTGCTTTCTACAATCTTGTGGATTCTTTGGTTGTAACATCTATATACTTTACTCTTAGAAGAATATCCAAGAAAGATCCCTTCATCTGCTCTAGCTTCAAATTTACCCAAGTCATCTTCATCCCTTCTTATATAGTTGTATCATCTTAAAATGGAAGCACTTCCATGGTAAGAGTGTTTAGCCCTCCGAGTAAGTGGTTTGGGGTCATGTCGAATGCCTTGAATAGATATTCAACTTGGATCTAGTTTTTCCCCTTGTTCTACCCCATTTTCCACTTCTTCCTAGCATTTTCCTAGCAATCTGGACTATGAATCTGAGGTTTTGGATCCTAAGGTCAAAGTCGACCTTATGGGGTCAAAGTCAACCTCGACCTTGACCCTAAGGTCTGAGATCTTTAGGGTTAGCCTCCGGTTGTGGGATTTCATCAAAAACTTGTCTTTTCCCTCTTTAGGGCCACTATTTCTCGGATTAAGTGTTGAATTCTCAAATTAATATTTGAGGTGGACCTTTCTTGATATTTGTATAGGATTCCTAATTTATTATTGGAGATTAGCCTTTCTCAAGTTTTGTGCCTAATACTCAAATTAACTTTGGGGTTGGCCTTACCTTGAATTTTGTAACAAAGCTCTTAAATAATTATTTTATTTATTTATTAAGGGTGGTCCCCTCCTAGAGTTTTGTGTCAAGACTTTAATTTAATTTCCTTTCCATGTGCACCTCTCTAGAGTTTTGTGCCATGGGCCCTTAATTATTGTTTTCTACGAGGCCCCTCTTGTGCCCTAGATCACTATAAAAGGGAGCCTTCCTCTCTCATCATCACATCTCATCTCACAATCTCTCAAGCTCTCAAGTGAAAGCAAGCAAGAAGATCAAGCATTCAAGCATCCAATTCATCAAGGAGATCCATTAGTAGCCATTGAAGGATTCAAGCTCTATGGAGCTCTCTTGTTGAAGATTCCTCCATTTCTATTCAAGCCTCTTCCTAGTTCAAGATCCATTCAAGATTGGTGTTGAAGATCTAAAAATAATTGATTGGAGACATCCTATATTTGATTCTACATTTATCCATTCTTGTAGATTCAAAGATTTGAATTCTCCACAAGGGTTTCAACTCAAGGGTATATGCACAAAGATGGGGGACCAAAAAGATGCCACTTTTCTTTTTGGCCCCCCATCGCACATAGTGCGTACGCACTAAAGCACGTCGCGCTATAGCGTGCACACACTTTGATAAAGCCAATATAAATGGCAAACGTGGGTTTGAGAAAGCCCAAAACTCATTTTGCTTTCTCAAACCCGCGTGTGCAGTGAAGAAAACCTCCCAAAGCACGCACGCCTTCCACCTGCTGCTATTATTTTCCTTCATCCATTGATCAAATGGCTCCACCGCGTCAACGAAGTCGATTGAGAAGAAGAGGTAAGTGTTTCTACAACTTATGCCTCTTATTTGTTTTAAAATTTTAGTTTTTTTGCAATTTATTTTGCTTTAATTTATTTTTGTTTAAATTCTTTGTATAGTGAAGATTTTAAAATGTAATTTTTTTAATTTTCAGGAAGAAATAATCTCCCTCCACCAAACCCTCCACCAGACACTCCTCCAAACCCTCCATCTCCTCATGAAGAACAAAATGAACCTGAATTGCCTCCTCCAACAATTGAGAAACCTCCTCCAGGAACCCAAGAAAATTTGATGAACCAAATTGAAAAAGGGCAAAAAGAATTAGAATCTTTAATTAGTAGGTTAAAAGATTCTAGAGGTACAAATTCGGGATGGGAAAGTCTTGCAAAATCATTAGAAACAATCTTGACCCACGTAAGCGCGGTTAGTGGGCAACTTAATATATGGCAGGATAAAAGAGAAGAACAAAAAAGATATTATGCAAATAAATTATCTTATGCCGACATAAAGAAGAAAAAAATCACAAAAGATGACATTTGTTTGCTATTTAAAATTAAACCAGGGGACGCAAATACTCTTAGAACTACAACAAAGAGGTTCCTAATTCATTGGTGCACAAATGAAGACATTAAAAACAATTTTTTGGATAGATGGTGGATGGTCTTTGATGCGCCTCCTTGTAACAATCATGAAGTTCCTATATATTTCTTGAGGAAACTCTATTGTGAGTTTGTACTCAAAGAGGTGCCAAATTATTTTGACATTCTAGATTCTTAGGGTAGAGGAGGGGGGTCATCATTTGATCGAGAAGGGGCACATCGTGACCCTAATGCACCTAGGCCTGTTATTGGCAAGCCATAGGTAGATCATGTTAGTATTCCTTCTGCTGTGAAGGAACATGTAGAGACAGACACACTAGGCACAATTAGTGCTCTGACACAGACTCTCATTCAGTGTGCCACTCCTTTAGTTGACGGTGACCATGGTTAATCCTTGAGGGGCCATATTTGTCGGTCATGTGGATGCTTGTGCACATATGGTACTGGTGAGAGAGAGGAAGATGATCCTAGATTTATGACCGATAGCTTTCTAAATACGACATTTGGCATTGACACACAGGTAAATATTTCCAAGTTCATGAAATTGCTTTGATCATATTTCATTTATAAAAGAATAACTATTTAATTTGTAGTATCTATTGTTTATGATGAAAATTCAGGGCAAGAGTGTCAGTGACAGTGATGGTGGCGGTGGAAGTGGCAATGATCCTAATGTCCCCTTTTACACTTCGTCGCCACACACCGGAGGACGTGGTGGAACCTTCACAGAGGTATCATTTACTCATTAGTAGGGTTGTAAAAAATATATGTAATCTTGATAACTACATAATTTAATTTTTTTGTTTCATTTTCAGCTTTTGACATCAGAGACTCCTCCTTCTATCTGTGATACTTTGGATCACGGAGTAGCTGCAGCAGTAGCTAGTTCTGAAGCACTGACTGAGGTATGAAAGAGATCACTTAACTTTAATTGTTATTTTAATAGTTTGTATTGAATTTTATAATGATATCCATGTATGTATTTTAATTATTATTTTGATCATTGTTGTAGGGACTTATGACTCCAGATCGCCAGCATGTGCCTTCGGTGGATGAACATAGTGACTATCTGCTAGCGGTAAGCCAATATTCAATTTTATGTCATTGTATAATTCAATTTTGATGTATATTAGTTATCTCTATCTAATTTTATTTTTTATCAGGTCAAGCTACAGAAGAGTCTAGATAGGAGGACGAGTGAGCGCACTCGGAAGACTACGGCATCCACTGCATCTCCATCGATGCGACGATTGAAGACAGCTCGGGATTTGTTTTCTTCCCCTAGCGAGAAAGGACTAGATTAGGGATATGGATTGTATGCCTATATTGTTAAAGTATTGTGTGTTCATTTTTAATAATCGATGAGACAATCATGATATATATATATATATATATATATATATATATATATATATATATATATATATATATATATATATATATATATATATATATATATATATATATATATATATATAATAATTAAATGTTAATCACATGTTATATGATTTGTTAATACGCATAGTCATGGCTCATCACATATGATAAGTCATGACTGTTCATATTGACATCCTTTAGATTCAATATATATAGTTATTGTATATTGTATATTGTATACGTGATACGTTGTACATCAATATATATAGTTATTGTATATTGTATCAGTGATACGTTGTATCAGTGATACGTTGTACATGATACGTTGTATATTGTATCAGTGGACATATTTTTTGTATATTGTATCAGTGATACGTTGTACATCCATTTGGCTTTGAGGAAGCCAGTTTTACTGAATATATTCAATGTATGACATTATTGGACATATATATTTGACTTCATGCCCTACGAATATATATTTTTTATGTTTTTGGTATGCAATTCATGTGTTTGGTGTATTGATGTATACTAAATTATGTTTATGTTCATGTCTTTGCTTTGTAAATTTCGCATGCCTTATAGTTATGCTTGTATGTTTAACTTGCTAACTGTGCTACAAATGCCAGTCACTGTCCTCAATAAAAGTCAATTCCTTAACTGTAATAATAACAAAAGTAATGAAATGAATGCATAAATGTATAAATATAATATGTAAGAAGCCTAAGTGGCTCTTGTTCTTGCAATGATAATTTTTTAAAGAAATTCTAACAAATCCAGATACTAATGCTTCAACAATTTGTTTATAGCTTGGTTGAAAATTTGATGCAAATAGGTAGGTTAGATTGGGGTTATTTTATAAATAAAGTTTTCTTGGTTTCCTCAAAGGTGTTCCTTACCCAAGTGGCCCCAAGTGCCAATATGCCACTAACCTATCAATCTGACTTCTCCCAACTACCTTACTATTATAGGGATTCAATATGGCTTAAAATATGAATCTAACAATGTTCAAGTGGTTCTTGAAGTCCTACTCCAAGATCTTACCCTCAATCCACACTCTAGGCTCTCTATCCTTGTAGTCTTAACCAGCGAGTTTTTCCCAAATAACTCTTAGTTTTCCCAAAACACTTCCAAAATAAATTACATATTCAGATACCTTTTATGGTTTTACAAAATATATCTCAGAATTAGGTAGGGTTAATTTGGAACACAACCCCCAAAAATTGCTGCTCCACTTTCCTTCCTAGATGTAATAGGTCACTTTTACAAAGGAACCCTATTAAAAACTTAACACCCAACCTTGCCACTTTTCACAGAGTGCTAATATGGTCCCAATTAGAGAAATTTGAAGTCAATTGGATCCTATAGGCTTTCTATACCCAAAAGCCCCAAATTGCTCCCTCTAGGCCTTCAAAACTAGGGCCTTATTAAAAACAACTCAAAACTCATTTCCAGAACTCCTCCTTGTGGATTCACCTTTCATTTGACATATACTTCTGCTCTTTCAAATAAAATTATACCCTTGTTAAGGCGGATCCTTTGCTACTACACTTGTGGCATCAATTTTGTATCATTTTCCCACTCTTCGTCATGGTGTACACCCACTAAAACAACTTATCCTACATCCAAATGGTTAGTAACATCATACATATGTTACATAGGGTCCATTCAATGAAAAACATTATTTAAATTCATTGAATGGCCCATTATATCATCAAAAAGACCAAAATAGAGTTATTTCAATGCACCAAAATGACCACCTACAACAACTTTCCAAATTTGAAGCAAAATAGATTATATAATCATTTAATATAGATGAAAAATGATGTTATGATGTTATTATATCACCCACAATTCTGTTCCAAACCCAAAACAATCAAACTTCAATACCGTTTTGGCTTTAGGGACACTAGGCCTAAACCTAGCCTTTAGTTAGAACTCTTTACCAGTGGACTTCCTGACCACTCTGAAGCATGTAGATGGTCCTCGTATGACCTAAGGACTCTGAAACAACTCTTAGTTTGTTCTTTTTACAACCATAACATAGCAAACTAGACCTGCACGCCAATTTCCTAGGCCTAAACCTAGCCTTTAGTTAGAAATCTTCACTAGTGGACTTCTTAAACACTCCCAAGCATGTAGATGGTCCTCATATGACCTAAGGAGTCTGAAACAAGTCTTGGTTTGTTCCCTTTACAACCATACCATAGTAAACTAGAACTGTACGCCAATTTCCTATGCCTAAACCTAGCCTTTAGTTAGAACTCTTCACTAGTGGACTTCCTGACCACTCCCAAGCATCCAGATGGTCCTCATATGACCTAAAGACTCTGAAATAACTCTTGGTTCATTCTCTTTACAATCATCCCATAGCAAACTAGACCTGCACGCCAATTTCCTAGGCCTAAACCTAGCATTTAGTTAGAACTCTTCACCAGTGGATTTCCTGACCACTTCCAAACATGTAGATGGTCCTCATATGACCTAAGGACTCTGAAACAACTCTTGGTTTGTTTTTTTTAGAATCATCCCATCGCAAACTAGACCTGCACACCAATTTCTTAGGCCTAAACCTAGCCGTTAGTTAGAACTCTTCACCAGTGGACTTCCTGACCACTCCCAAGCATCCAGATGGTCATCATATGACCTAAGGACTTTGAAAAAACTCTTGATTTGTTCTCTTTACAATCATCCCATAGCAAACTAGACCTGCACACTAATTTCCTAAGCCTCAACCTAGCTTTTAGTTAGAACTCTTCACCAGTGGAATTCCTGACCACTCCCAAGCATGTAGATGGTCCTCATATGACTTAAGGACTTTGAAAAAACTCTTTTTTTTTCCCTTTACAACCATACCATAGCAAACTAGACTTGCACGCCAATTTCCTAGGCCTAAACCTAGCCTTTAGTTAGAAATATTCACCAGTGGACTTCGTGACCACTCCAAGGCATGTAGATGGTCCTCATATGACCTAAGGACTCTGAAACAACTATTGGTTTGTTTCCTTTACGACCATACCATAGCAAACTAGACCTGCACGCTAATTTCCTATGCCTAAACCTAGCTTTTAAATAGAACTCTTCACCAGTGGACTTCTTGACCACTCCCAAGCATGTAGATGGTCCTCATATGACCTAAGGACTCTAAAACAACTCTTGGTTTGTTCCTTTTACAACCATACCATAGCAAACTAGACCTGCATGCCAATTTTCTTGTAGCCTTCTCAACTTCGATTTTCCACTCTAACTTCTTCACAACTTGGTATCTTGACACAATCAAGATATTTTTAGACATTCATTTAGAAGTTATTTAAGATTTTAAAGCCTTGTTTTCCAACTCCACTCCAACACCACCTAACACTCACCTTGCAAACAGACCTAATTTAATGCAGAGGTGACAGCCGAAAAGTAGTGTGCCCTTCACTTGAGTCCCACAATTCACCAATCACCTGTAATGACTTAAGGGTATTCTCAATCTCTTAGGATGGTGTAACACAATCAATTAAGTGAGTTTCTATCCCAATAAACTCCCTTCACAAAGTTAGACACCTAATCAAAGTTCAATGTCTTTTTGGCTTTAGGGAAACTAGGCCTAAAAGTGACTTATTGCTGAAACTCTTCACCAGTGGACTTCTTTGCCAATCCCAAGCATGTAAATGGTCCTCATTTGACCTAAGGCCTCTGAAATAACAACTGGTTTATTGCCATCAAGACCATACCATAGTGAACTAGACTTGCATGCATTTTTCCTTGTCGCCTTTTCAACCTCGATTTTTCACTATAACTTATTCACAACTTGGTATCTTGACACAATCAGGATATTTTTAGACACCCATTTGGAAGTTATTTAACATCCCAAAGCTTTTTTTGCTAACTCCACTACAGCACAACCTAACACTCACCTTGGACACAGACCTAATTTAATGTAGAGGTGACAGCCGAAAAGTAGTGTGCCCTTCACTTGACTCCCACAATTCACTAATCATCTATAATGACTTAAGGGTATTCTCAATCTCTTAGGATGGTGTAACACAATCAATTAAGTGAGTTTCTATCCCAATAAACTCCCTTCGCAAAGTTAGACACTTAATCAAAGTTCAATGTCTTTTTGGCTTTAGGGAAACTAGGCCTAAAAGTGACTTATTGCTAAAACTCTTCACCAGTGAACTTCCTGACCAATCCCAAGCATGTAAATAGTCTTCATTTGACCTAAGGCCTCTGAAATAATAATTGGTTCATTCCCATTAAGACCGTACTATAGTGAACTAGACCTACACGCACTTTTCCTTGTAGCCTTCTCAACCTCAATTTTCCACTCTAACTTATTCACAACTTGGTATCTTGACACAATCAGGATATTTTTAAACACCTATTTTGAAGTTATTTAACATCCCAAAGTCTTATTATCCAACTCCACTCCAGCACAACCTAACACTCACCTTGGACACAGACCTAATTTAATGCAGAGGTGACAGCCGAAAAGTAGTGTGCCCTGCACTTGACTCCCATAATTCACCAATCACCTGTAATGACTCATGGGTATTCCCAATCTCTTAGGATGGTGTAACACAATCAATTAAGTGAGTTTATATCCCAATAAACTCTTTTTGCAAAGTTAGACACTTAATCAAAGTTCAATGTCTTTTTAGCTTTAGGGAAACTAGGCCTAAAAGTGACTTATTGCTGAAACTCTTCACCAATGGACTTCCTGACCACTCCAAAGCATGTAGATGGTCCTCATATGACCTAAAAACTCTGAAACAACTCTTGGTTTGTTACTTTTACAACCATACCATATCAAACTAGACCTGCACGCCAATTTCCTAGGCCTAAACCTAGCCTTTAGTTAGAACTCTTCACCAGTGTACTTCCTGACCACTCCCAAGCATGTAGATGGTCCTCATATGACCGAAGGACTCTGAAAAAACTCTTGTTTTGTTCCCTTTACAACCATACCATAGCAAACTAGACTTGCACGCCAATTTCCTAGGCCTAAACCTGGCCTTTAGTTAGAAATCTTCACCAGTGGGCTTCCTGACCACTCCCAAGCATGTAGATGGTCCTCATATGATCTAAGGACTCTGAAAAAACTATTGGTTTGTTCCTTTTACGACCATACCATAGCAAACTAGACCTGCACGCCAATTTCCTATGCCTAAACCTAGCTTTTAAATAGAACTCTTCACCAGTGGACTTCTTGACCACTCCCAAGCATGTAGATGGTCCTCATATGACCTAAGAACTCTAAAACAACTCTTGGTTTGTTCCCTTTACAACCATACCATAGCAAACTAGACCTGCACGCCAATTTTCTTGTAGCCTTCTCAACTTCAATTTTTCACTCTAACTTCTTCACAACTTGGTATCTTGACACAATCAAGATATTTTTAGACACCTATTTAGAAGTTATTTAAGATCTCAAAGCCTTTTTTTTCAACTCCACTCCAACACCACCTAACACTCACCTTGGAGACAGACCTAATTTAATGCAGAGGTGACAGCCGAAAAGTAGTGTGCCCTTCACTTGAGTCCCACAATTCACCAATCACCTGTAATGACTTAAAGGTATTCCCAATCTCTTAGGATGGTGTAACACAATTAATTAAGTGAGTTTCTATCCCAATAAACTCCCTTCCCAAAGTTAGACACTTAATCAAAGTTCAATATCTTTTTGGCTTTAGGGAAACTAGGCCTAAAAGTGACTTATTGCTGAAACTCTTCACCAGTGGACTTCCTGGCCAATCCCAAGCATGTAAATGGTCCTCATTTGACCTAAGGCCTCCAAAATAACAACTGGTTCATTGCCATCAAGACCATACCATAGTGAACTAGACCTGCATGCACTTTTCCTTATCGCCTTCTCAACTTCGATTTTCCACTATAACTTATTCACAACTTGGTATCTTGACACAATCAGGATATTTTTAGACACCCATTTGGAATTTATTTAACATCACAAATCTTTTTTTTCTAACTCCACTACAGCACAACCTAACACTCACCTTGGACACAGACCTAATTTAATGTAGAGGTGACAGCCAAAAAGTAGTGTGCCCTTCACTTGACTCCCACAATTCACCAATCACTTGTAATGACTTAAGGGTATTCCCAATCTCTTAGGATGGTGTAACAGAATCAATTAAGTTAGTTTCTATCCCAATAAACTCCCTTCGCAAAGTTAGACACTTAATCAAAGTTCAATATCTTTTTGACTTTAGGGAAACTAGGCCTAAAAGTGACTTATTGCTGAAACTCTTCACCAGTGGACTTCCTGACCAATCCCAAGCATGTAAATAGTCCTCATTTGACCTAAGGCCTCTGAAATAACAACTAGTTCATTTCCATTAAGAACGTACTATAGTGAACTAGACCTGCACGCACTTTTCCTTGTAGCCTTCTCAACCTCGATTTTTCACTCTAACTTATTGACAACTTGGTATCTTGACACAATTAGGATATTTTTAGACACCCATTTCGAAGTTATTTAACATCCCAAAGTCTTATTTTCCAACTCCACTCCAGCACAACCTAACACTCACCTTGGACACAGACCTAATTTAATGCAGAGGTGACAGCTGAAAAGTAGTGTGCCCTTCACTTGACTCCCACAATTCACCAATCACTTGTAATGACTTATGGGTATTCCCAATCTCTTAGGATGGTGTAACACAGTCAATTAAGTAAGTTTCTATCCCAATAAACTCCCTTTGCAAAGTTAGACACTTAATCAAAGTTCAATGTCTTTTTGGCTTTAGGAAAACTAGGCCTAAAAGTGACTTATTGCTGAAACTTTTCACCAATGGACTTCCTGACCACCCTAAAGCATGTAGATGGTCCTCATATGACCTAAGAACTCTGAAAACACTCTTATTTTGTTACTTTTACAACCATACCATATCAAACTAGACCTACACGTCAATTTCTTAGGCCTAAACCTAGCCTTTAGTTAGAACTCTTTACCAGTGGACTTCCTGACCACTCCCAAGCATGTAGATGGTCCTCATATGACCTAAAGACTCTGAAACAACTCTTGGTTTGTTCCTTTTACAACCATACCATAGCAAACTAGACCTGCATGCTAATTTCTTAGGCCTAAACCTGGCCTTTAGTTAGAAATCTTCACCAGTGGACTTCCTGACCACTCTCAAGCATGTAGATGGTCCTCATATGAACTAAAGACTCTGAAACAACTCTTGGTTTGTTCCCTTTACAATCATCCCATAGCAAACTAGACCTGCACGCTAATTTTCTAGGCCTAAACCTAGCCTTTAGTTAGAACTTTTCACAAGTGGACTTCCTGACCACTCCAAAGCATGTAGATGGTCCTTATATGACCTAACGAATCTGAAACAACTCTTAGTTTGTTTCCTTGAGAATTGTCCCATCACAAACTAGACCTGCACACCAATTTTCTAGGCCTAAACCTAGCATTTAGTTAGAACTTTTCACCAGTGGACTTCCTGAAACCTCCCAAGCATATAGATGGTCCTCATATGACTTAAGGACACTGAAAAAAAATTTAGTTTTTTTTCTTTACAACCATACCATAGCAAACTAGACCTGCATGCCAATTTCCTACGCCTAAACCTGGCCTTTAGTTATAACTCTTCACCAATGGACTTGCTGACCACTCCCAAGCATGTAGATGGTCCTCATATGACCTAAGGACTCTAAAACAACTATTGGTTTGTTCCCTTTACAACCATACCATAGCAAACTAGACTTGCACGCCAATTTCCTAGGCCTAAACCTAGCCTTTAGTCAGAACTCTTCACCAGTGGACTTCCTGACCACTTCCAAACATGTAGATGGTCCTAATATGACCTAAGGACTTTGAAACAACTATTGGTTTGTTCCCTTTACGACCATACCATAGCAAACTAGACCTGCACACTAATTTTCTATGCCTAAACCTAGCTTTTAAATAGAACTCTTCACCAGTGGACTTCTTGACCACTCTCAAGCATGTAGATGGTCCTCATATGACCTAAGAACAAACTAGACCTGCACGATAATTTTCTTATAGCCTTCTCAACTTTGATTTTCTACTCTAACTTCTTCACAACTTGGTATCTTGACACAATCAAGATATTTTTAGACACCCATTTAGAAGTTATTTAAGATCCCAAAGCCTTATTTTCCAACTCCACTCCAACACCACCTAACACTCACCTTGCAGACAGACCTAATTTAATGCAGAGGTGACAGTCGAAAAGTAGTGTGCCCTTCACTTGAGTCCCACAATTCACCAATCACCTGTAATGACTTAAGGGTATTCCAAATCTCTTAGGATGGTGTAACACAATCAATTAAGTGAGTTTCTATCCCAATAAACTCCCTTCGCAAAGTTAAACACTTAATCAAAGTTCAATGTCTTTTTGGCTTTAGGGAAACTAGGCCTAAAAGTGACTTATTGCTGAAACTCTTCACCAGTGGACTTCCTGACCAATCTCAAGCATGTAAATGGTCCTAATTTGACCTAAGGCCTCTGAAATAACAATTGGTTCATTCCCATGAAGACCGTACTATAGTGAACTAGACCTGCACGCACTTTTCCTAGTAGCCTTCTCAACCTTGATTTTCCACTCTAACTTATTCACAACTTGGTATCTTGACACAATCAGGATATTTTCAGACACCCATTTGGAAGTTATTTAACATTCCAAAGCCTCATTTTCCAACTCCACTCTAGCACAACCTAACACTCACCTTGGACACAGACCTAATTTAATGTAGAGGTGACAGCCGAAAAGTAGTGTGCCCTTCACTTGACTCCCACAATTCACCAATCACCTGTAATGACTTATGGGTATTTCCAATCTCTTAGGATGGTGTAACATAATCAATTAAGTGAGTTTCTATCCTAATAAACTCCCTTTGCAAAGTTAGACACTTAATCAAAGTTCAATGTCTTTTTGGCTTTAGGGAAACTAGGCCTAAAAGTGACTTATTGCTGAAACTCTTCACCAATGGACTTCCTGACCACTCCAAAGCATGTAGATGGTCCTCATATGACCTAAGAACTCTAAAACAACTCTTATTTTGTTACTTTTACAACCATACCATATCAAACTAGACCTGCACGTCAATTTCCTAGGCCTAAACCTAGCCTTTAGTTAGAACTCTTTACCAGTGGACTTCCTGACCACTCCCAAGCATGTAGATGGTCCTCATATGACCTAAGGACTCTGAAACAAGTCTTGGTTTGTTCTTTTTACAATCATACCATAGAAAACTAGAACTGTACGCTAATTTCCTACGCCTAAACCTGGCCTTTAGTTAGAACTCTTCACCAGCGGACTTCCTGACCACTCCCAAGCATCCAGATGGTCCTCATATGACCTAAGGACTCTGAAACAACTCTTGGTTCATTCCCTTTACACTCATCCCATAGCAAACTAGACGTGCACGCCAATTTCCTAGGCCTAAACCTAGCGTTTGTATACACCCAAAAATGGTCACCTAGACTATTAGCCCCTTTTGCTAAATCATAAATTACTTATTCTTGATCAAATCCTAGTTCTATCATTTATTCGATTATTTTCTATGGGCTAACCATCTTATCCTAAGTTTTTATTTATTTAAAAGGAATATTTCCTCCCCTTTTAATAAATAAAAAGCCCACTTTTCCTCTTATCCTAAGTTGCACAAATAAAGCATTATTCTTATTTTATAAAAAAGGAAAAAGCACTTTTTGTCTCATATGGACACAAAAGTCAACTCTTATTTTCCTATTGGAGGATACTTGTGCACATGGATTGCTCCTCTTTCAAGCTCCACCGTTGATTAAATCTTTTGCCTCTTAATCTCCATGGCCCATTCCTTTTTCATTCCTTATAAAAGAAGAGCTCTCTTCTTCATTCTAGATCCCCAACTTTTTATGCTAATATTATGCTACAGGTTTTCTAGGTACACTGTGGAGCTTTTGAAGATTTGGAGCATTGTTGGCATTCATCTTGGATCTTCATCAACACTCTATCTTCTTGTCTTCATTCTTGCATCATCATGGCTTTCTTGCTTCATAGTTAGATTTCATTTCTTGCATAGTAGCTTCATTTTCTGGAAAACGGGTGCCCATTTTTTTTAAAATTTTGTAAATGGTATCAAAAGTTTAAGTGTGATATATTGTTGGAAAGGTCTTTCCGAGCTCAATCCAACCATGATGGTTTCATTTTCAGATTCTATCATTTGATCAAGTATTTTTGCAGATTATCAGATTTTTCATGTGCTAACCATTGTGGGTCTAACAAGTTGTGGTTGTAGGTGCACTTGCTTGAGATATTTTGCCAAAAGAACGCATGTCAAAGAGGGCTACTAATAGTTTTTGTAGGGCTGCCCTAAGCATAAAAACTAAATCAAGTGCTTGTTTAATTGCTTTTTTTTTATTAAGTGCGGCATATACTAGTTGTTTCATTTCATAGGCACTTAATACTTTGTGAAAGGAATCTTGGGGTGGTAGGAGAAGTATGCTCTTCACCTTTAGGTGAATCAGAAAATCTTGACCCATCTTGAGGTTTTGGAAGCAAAGGGGTAATTGGATCTTGCTTGGTGTGTTTGGGAGAAGTTTTTGAGATAGGGGAGTATGCTCTTCACCCTTGTGGTGAATCAAAAACCTTGAACCTCAAGAATTAATCCACTCTTTGTTTAGCTTAGGATCCTTTAGCGGGCCTGCTCTTGAGCAATCAAGAGGAACGACCCAAGTGGGGACAACCTTGTCATCATTTTCCTTGGTGGCAAGTGATTCCAACTCACTATAATCTCAAGGCTATCAAGGACACAAAACCTTGGTAGACATAGTACTTATCTTTGCTTGATGTGAGTAACCTGTGGGATTGTGACCATGAGGAAAGCATTGAGCAAGAATGCTTAAGGTACTCTTGAGGCCGCGAGGTCCTAGTCCTTTATGAGGAGCAAGAGGGGTGCTATGAACGGAAATCCTTACTATGAACCATTAGATAGAGGCCACCCTATTTTAGCCGCTTAGCTTCTTGGTGCAAGGATTGATCCAAGTGGACTTACCCGGATCACCCCAAGATACTCACCATATGTGCTCCTTTGGTTGTGTTTTTGACACCTCCATGACAATGCCAATATCTCTTGTGGGCAACCACTTGGTGTGAGGCAAGGGAGCATCAAGTTGTGAGCCACGTTGCTAAGTAATGAGCCTTGTCCTTCTAGGTAGTAATTGCTTGAATTGTCTTCGATTGTGCTATACCAATGTAAACGTTCTCAACATTCAAACAAACGGTAGCATTCATAAGGTTTTCTATTTTGATATCACAAGTGCTTGTCTTGGCAAGGTTGCTTTTGCCCTTGTTTCAAGTGTTCTATGACATGTTTGATCCTACACTGTTTGCAAACCTATCTTTTATCTGCTACTACTTGTCAAACTGAAAAATTGCACTGTTCAATCTACAAATTTGGTCCAAGTGCTTCAAAATTGAGTTTTTCACGTTCACTGGTCAAGAGTCATATGATATTGAAGTATCCTTGCATACCCTCAACCAAGAATCTTGATTCATTTCTACTATCCTGTCATTGCTACAATTCAGAGTTGCTAAACTTGCACTTTAACCTATCGTAGAGTGTCTTTTTCTGTTCTTACCTGAAACTGGTCTGTTATCTACATGCTTAGATTTGTTCTAGACTGAAACAAATGAGCTAAAACTATTGGGTTTGAGTTTAAAGAATGCTACTCTTGATCACTTGTCGCATCACGGTTACCTCTCTAGCTACTTGCTTATTGAGCTTCTTGCTCGCTGCTCGGCTTTAGTCAATTGATTGTTGTAAGTGCTTGAGCACTTTTGACGAGTCATCTCTCTATTGTTCTACTTTGACAAGTGATCTTTATTAGCTTTTCTTATCTCAAATCTAAGAAACTTTGCCTCATTCTATTAGTCAACCAACATCTCTTTTCATGCCGGTTACAACTCGGTCTCAATTTGAGCAGGAGAGTCATCCTCCGTTCAATTATACACAGTTACCTTCTCCAACTAGACGTTCAAAAGTACCCATTAGCAAAAATAGTTCTAGTTCTGACCAATCTGAGAATTCTAAGGCTACACCATGGTATAAAGGAGGTTTCCTCTTTTCCGCATTCAAGACCCCCAAAAACACAGACAGTGTCTCACTCACTTTGACTGAACAAGAAAAGTTTCAACTCTTGCAAGAACACTTTGAGCGTAAGGATAATCAAGCGCGCTTAGACAAAGAACACAATCAACAAAGGATGGATGCTACTAGGCGCATGGCTTATAGAGGGACATTTCATGAGCAACCTGAGACTAGTAATCATGAGCATAGACCTCTTTTTAACAATGGCAACAATGACAACAACACGCCACCAAGATCTCCTCCAAGGCCAACTTTTGCTATGCCTTCTTCACCACCTAGACCTCCTCCCTCTCAACATGAGGCAGAGGCTAATGATGAGATTTCTAGTGAGGATCTTATGAGATGTGAACAAGATGTGGATTTCCAATGAATGATGCATAAGCTTTTAGAGCGTAATGGCGATCAATATTTTCAATATATGACTTCTAGAGGATACAAGCTTCCTCCCGGCTATGATGTCAGACAAATTGTCCAACAAAGAGTACCAACTGAATTGGAAGTCCTTCAGGAAGAACTGCGTCGAACAAATCAACGCCTTACCCAAATGGCATTAGAAAGAGAGCCTCCAAAGGTCTCTTTTGTAGAATCAATTTGTGCTCTTCCTTTTGATAAAGATCTGTACATGGTCCCGTTTCCTAAGGATATTGAGGTTCCTAAATATGACAAGTATGATGGAAATGGTGACCCTCATGACCATGTACGTCACTTTTATGCTCTTAGTATGGACTTTCTTCATTGAGACACATATCTCCTACGCTTATTCCCTCGAAGCTTAAGAGGCCAAGCTTTGGAATGGTTTGCGAAATTGACACCACCGCTTAAGACTTTTGATGAGTTGGCTATGCGCTTCACACAACATTATTCTTACAACATCCAACAACCTATCACTGTGATAGATCTCGGTAATCTAAGACAACATCAAGGTGAGCCATTTGCAACTTACTTACAACGTTGGAGGTCATTATATTCTTGATATCCTCGTCAGCTACCTGAAAGAGAAAAGATTGACATTTTCATCAACACACTTGTGCCTGAGCTATATTATGATCTAAGGAAACAACTATTCCCTTCTTTCAATGACATGGTTGAAAGTGCATATCGGATTGAGGATGTAGCTATAAGAAAAGGGGATATTGTTATTAATAAAGATGCTAAAGGCAATGGCAAAGACAAGAACAAACCTTGGAATAAGAACAAGTATGTTGTTAATGATGGGGTTGTTGACGCTTCTAAAGTTAAAGAGCCTGCTTTCAATCTTTCCAATGCTATCTATGCAGCAAAACAACAAGAAGCTGCCAACACTCACAGTGCTCCTAAACCTCAATATGCAGATAAGCCTAAGAAGTCATTTCAAAAGTGAGTCTATACCAAGTTGGCAGAACCTTACGATGTGATCCTTAAGACTTTGGTTGACAATGGATATCTTACGCTTCCTGATAAACCTGGTAACTGGGATCCAATAAATAAGCCTGATTGGTGGAGAGAGGATCATTACTGCCATTATCATAGAAACAAGGGACATCCAACAGACAATTGTTTTAGGCTTAAGGATGATATTCAAGATCTTATTGAGAACAGCACAATCTCCACTGATGGCTTAACTAAAAATTCTGATCACACAGCTTTCAAAGATCCTCTACCTAAGCATGATAGGGGGGAAACCTCTCAAACACATAAGAAGAATCATGATGCAAAGATCAATTATACATATCCTTCTAATGCACCTGTGATTAACATGGTAGAGCCCGTTGAGAGCATTCTAATGATGAGGTCTCAAGATGATAATAAAGCCAATCATGGTAAGCCAAAGTTAGTCTTGCAAACATGTGGTAGTTCACCTTCCCAAAGTGAGACACTGAATGCTGTTACTAGGGGGCAAGCCAAGATTGTCCTTAAAACTGCGCAAGATCCCAAGCAAGCTTTGCCTTCCAAACAAGTGGCTCCTTTAGCCACCCCTAGCTATGATCTTGTCCAACATTTACAAAAGACACCAGCACAGATATCTATCCTTGAGTTGCTTCAGTTATCCCCTTCGCATAGAGAGATTCTTGATAAAGCTCTACGTACAACATGTGTTCCCAATGACATTGATCCAGATCAATTTCAGGCTATGGTCAACCACATTTCATCTCCGCTATCTCTCTCCTTTTCTGCAGAAGATGACATATCTATTGCTCACCCACATAATCTAGCTTTACACATTGAAGTTCTAGTCTACAATACCCGAGTCCGCCGAGTCCTGATAGACAATGGTGCAGGGTTAAATATTGTTTCTTTCAATGTCATACAACAATTGGGTTTGTCAGAATTGGTTGTGGATTCCAAGAAGAAGATTACTATAAAAGCTTATGATGAAGTGGAAAGATCTTCCAAAGGTCTTGTCACGCTGCCTATCCGAGTGGGCCCTATCACGAAAGATATTAGCTTCCAAGTGTTGGACATCCCACTCGCATATAACATTCTTTTGGGTCATCCTTGGATCCATGACATGCAAGCTATTCCTTCCACTTATCATCAGTGCGTCAAATTTCCATACAATGGCACTGAGGTTGTGATTCCTGGAGACCATACTATTGCTATCAATGCTCTTGCTGCTACTGAAAAATTTGTTCCTCATAATGAACCTACTGATGATCCTAGTACGTCTCTAGTTGCTGCTGAGAAATCATTTAAGATGATGAGCCTTGGTATGGGTGAATATAAACTGGGTTCCTTTGCTTCTATACCTATTTCTCCTAGGTCATATGGGAGACCTTCTGATCAGATGCAGCCTTCCACTTCTGCTATGGTGATCTTTGATACTTTTGTTCCTTCATCCGTTCCTTTAGAAGCAGACAGAGAAGAACAAGCTATTCAAGAGTGGATCTATAGAGAGGATTCTATAAATACTCCCATACTCAGTAATTCAAACACAGATATAGATGAGTCACCACTACACACTATGGTTCAAATGGGAGATGATCTTCCTTCTACTTCACTCCTTTGGGGAGAAGAATGTATATCTACTGATGATATGGCTGAGGCCTCTATGTCTAGAGCCTATGTGCCTAAAGAATCATTGCACTATGATAGACAATGTCGCAACATTGCACGACTGCTACAAAGAGGTGATCTCTCACATAATGACATGAGTATCTCTACTTCTCAGCATCTTAAGCCTCTTCCAGAAGATCCTCCCATGATAGATATGGATGTTGATGTGGTTCATACCTCTTGTAACCCACCCGACGTAGTTGATGAGTCTCGTGTAGGGTCTGATGAGTTTGTTCCCCATATTGCCTTAGTCGACTATGTTGGTCCTTCTATGACAAGTCTAGAACTAGCTACTTTTGGAGCTTACCCTATAGGCTCAACCTCTCTTGTTACCAGAGATGAAACCCCTCGCATAAATGCTATTGAACCAGTCACTCCATTTCATCTCGCATCAACACCTGTTGCTTCTTCCACCAGTGAACTAACAACAAAAAAGATTGAATCAGAAATCAAGCATCACAGTCATCAAGTCAAAAGAAAAGAGCAATGGTTGGCTGGTGAAAACCACATTGTGGCGGTATCCGAACCTAAGAAAAGTAAAGATAAAAATTTTCTTAAAAATAATGACTCCAAAATAAAAGATGACAAGCTGTTTCTCTACAAAAAAAATGGTGCACTACTTCAAGCATGATCTCATATCTGTTATACTTCAGCCCATTCCTAGAGCTGAGAACAAAGTTGCTAATGCCTTGGTTGCTTCGACATCCATCTTACAAATGAAAAAGCATAAATTTTGCTTCAAGTTCCTGGTGGATGAATTATGCTATCCTGCTCACAAATCTTACAATCCTACCATCTTTCCATGTCTTCCATCTCATACTCCTCCATGCCATTCTTTCTGCCATCCCTTACACTTTGCCTTTATCTCTGGTGACTTGTATAGGAAGGGTCTAGATGGAACTCTCCTTAAGTGTCTAGAAATAGAGGAGTCAGAAAAAGTGCTAGCTGAAATCCACGATGGCATATGTGGATCACATTCTAATGATCCTCCGCTAGCTCAGACATTGCTTAGGGCTGGTTATTATTGGTCAAACTGGTTGAGACCTCCTATCATCACAGTTGCAACATTTGGGCCTGGGGCCTATCAGTTCTCTACATCAGAGGAAGTAGATTCTTGATGCCCGTTTCTGTCTGGGGTATCCTTTGTACATATTTTATGATCCTGAAAAAATTACAAAAAAAATCATATATGATGCTGAAAAAAAACCTAAAAAGCATATAAAGTACTGAAAAAATGAGCATCCTAGTGAAAACCTAGCAATGGGCGCTTTGATGTCTCACCAAAAAAATTCAAAAAATTCAAAAAAAAAAATAGAAAAAGTGCCTTGGTGAAAACCTGGAAACAGGCGCCTTGGTAGCAAAAATACAAAAAAATTATAAAAAGTCCTGAAAAAATCTATCAAGTGGTGAAAACCTGGAAACAGGCGCTGCTTGAGACCCTCTGCACCTATGTCTATCAGTCTTGCATGGCGCTCTTTCGCTCCACTTCTCGCTTTGCCTCTCCTAGCCTGGAATTGATTCTTGTCTTAGTCTAGGGGGCATATGTTGCTTTAAGCTTATCTTGGGTCTCTTTGTGCGTCTGGGTTTCTTGGGCAACTTGGTTCCAATGGTGTTTTTCAACACTACCCTTGCGTCGAGTGTTTCTCAACACTTATCAGATGTCCTACTTGTAGTCTAGATGATGCAATATTTCTCACTGGCAGATGCGATACTCAAAGTTTGACTCTATGACCTACACACACGCACTTGACTCACTGAGACTTGCTTGGCTTTATTTTATTTGTGTGCTGTCTATGATGCTTTCTTTGCTGAGTGTTCTCCCCCTATGATCATTTTCAATGATGCATAGCTAGAAGACTGAGGGAATGAGAACATGTTTTATTGCTTTTTCTGCTTGTGGATATATTTTGTTGGTCCTCACTGTCATGAGCATTTATGCTGGTCTTACTTGACACTATGGACCTACAAGGTATTATCCTTGACTGTTTCGCGAGTGCATGCTTCTAGTCATCTTGACTTTCTTGTGTCTCGATGCGAGCATAATCTTGCTATATCAAACTTAGGTGATCTCACTGCACTAGTCATCTTGACCTACATGTCTTTGATGCCTAGGTGAGATTTCCACATTCCTATCTGATAAAGATCATATTCATATTCACATAGTTATGCTAGTGTGTATTGTATGATCTTGCGACGCTACCAATAACGCTCGATGATGAATATTAGATGTCTATTGGCTTTGTAACCTTGCAAGTAAACCACTTTTCATGTAGCTTGCATTTCTTAAGTTCATGTTAGTTTAGTTTTGCATCTTGCATATGGAGAGAGCTCTCCTTTATCTTTCATGGACTTGTTAATCAACTGCGCTCACCTTTCACTTCTTCCTAATCATGTCTTTCACTTCTTGTCTTTCATCTCACATCATTTTCTCTTCATTTCGAGATCCAAACCGAAATCTGACTTCACCTTGATCACCCAAATCACCCTTTCTCCTTTTTCCGCATAGTTGGTTGACCTTTTGAGGCCTTCAATCTTCGTTGGGGCATTCTTCACCTCTTCATCTCCATCTCTTTCAAACTTCTAGTCTTTCATGCACTTTCAATTTCAAGTTCAAATTCTTCCCCTCTGTGGTGTTTTTGGGTTGAGGGACCACTTGGTTCGTGCCCCGGATCCCATGTGTGTGGGCATATCTTCACTGCTTGATGGTTGTTCTGTTCTCTTTCTTTGATTATGATTTCTAGTGATTTGATCATGTTGCTCTTGCTTCTGCATTCCCTCTACTTGATTTCGCTTTCGATCCCGAGGGGGCAGACACATCATATCTTATTAGCTATCTCTTTCCTAAGTGTTCAGTACTGTCGCTACCAGGCTGACCATGCAGGATTTGCTATCTCTCTGCACTTCATTCTTTGGAGTCAGATCGCTATTTGTTTGCCTTCTTGGCTATCTCTTGCTTTCTTGGCTTATCTAAGTTACTTTGTGATCCCAAATCGATCTCACATTTCAACTTCATTCTTTGACTACATGTGTTCCCAGATCGATCACACATTAGTCAAAGAGGGGCAAATGTATACACCCAAAAATGGTCACCTAGACTATTAGCCCCTTTTGCTAAATCATAAATTACTTATTCTTGATCAAATCCTAGTTCTATCATTTATTCGATTATTTTCTATGGGCTAACCATCTTATCCTAAGTTTTTATTTATTTAAAAGGAATATTTCCTCCCCTTTTAATAAATAAAAAGCCCACTTTTCCTCTTATCCTAAGTTGCACAAATAAAGCATTATTCTTATTTTATAAAAAGGGAAAAAGCACTTTTTGTCTCATATGGACACAAAAGTCAACTCTTATTTTCCTATTGGAGGATACTTGTGCACATGGATTGCTCCTCTTTCAAGCTCCACCGTTGATTAAATCTTTTGCCTCTTAATCTCCATGGCCCATTCCTTTTTCATTCCCTATAAAAGAAGAGCTCTCTTCTTCATTCTAGATCCCCAACTTTTTATGCTAATATTATGCTGCAGGTTTTCTAGGTACACTTTGGAGCTTTTGAAGATTTGGAGCATTGTTGGCATTCATCTTGGATCTTCATCAACACTCTATCTTCTTGTCTTCATTCTTGCATCATCATGGCTTTCTTGCTTCATAGTTAGATTTCATTTCTTGCATAGTAGCTTCATTTTCATGGCATTCTTAGCTTAGATTTCCTTTATGCTTTAGATTAATTCATCTAGTTTAACTAGGAGGCTTTGTAATACTTGCATCTTTCATTTCCATAGTTTAGCTTGCATTTCCATTCTTAAGCTAGCTTGCATTGCATTGCATTTCATTCTTAATTCTTGGGGATATTGGCATTCTTGCCCTTGTCTTCATTGAATCTCCCATTGCATGGTTTACTAGCAAGGTTATTGGCTAAATAGCTCTAGCTGAGAGCATTCTTAAAACCCTTGCACTCCATGCCTAGGGAGCTATGGATCGATTTGTGAGGGCTCATTCTTGAGTTTCCTTGCATGTAATGATTCATAGAAGTGTGACACATTTATTGCACACAGCATTTAGTTAGAACTCTTCACCAGTGGATTTCCTGACCACTTCCAAACATGTAGATGGTCCTCATATGACCTAAGAACTCTGAAACAACTCTTGATTTGTTACTTTTACAACCATACCATATCAAACTACACCTGCACACCAATTTCCTAGGCCTAAACCTAGCCTTTAGTTAGAAATCTTCACTAGTGGACTTCCTAACCACTCCAAAGCATGTAGATGGTCCTCATATGACCTAAGGACTCTGAAAAAACTCTTGGTTTGTTCCCTTTACAACCATACCATAGAAAACTAGACCTGCACACCAATTTCCTACGCCTAAACCTGGCCTTTAGTTAGAACTCTTCACCAGTGGACTTCCTGACCACTCCCAAGCATGTAGATGGTCCTCATATGACCTAAGGACTCTGAAACAACTCTTGGTTTGTTCCTTTTACAACCATACCATAGCAAACTAGACTTGCATGCCAATTTCCTAGGCCAATTAACCTTTAAAACCTCACAAATCTAACCTAGCAATTTGTCACTATCTAGGTGAACCCTGTGACCTAAGGTATCTTAGGCTTATAACTTTGCCAAAAGATCCTTGATCACACATTAGGATTCCAAACCAAAATTAGGATGATCTATACATATCGATCCTATTTATTACAAACACTAACAAAGCAACATAAATTTCTACTAGTGGAGGGTGCCCTGCACCATAATTGGCCTATTCAAAAAGTCAGAGAACTCCATTTGATCTTTGAATAGGACTAATTCCTTGAGTTGATTCCAAGTTACTTGTTGAATCCTCAAGTTGAGTTAGCGTATTTAAGGTGATAGTGGAGAGCTCTGCATCAAGATGGTATGAAAGGAGAGAATGAAGTAAAGGATGGTCATTAAAAGCTACAAACTTCTCGTTATACATACGGGGTAATGCATGAGCAATTTACAATCCACCCAATTTACAATGCTATATAAATTTGACATGTTACGATATTTTGTATCTCCATTTAGTCCAATGTACCAATTGGGTCTGCCCTACCCTTGATTGTCTCAAGTATTGCCTCGTGGTCTGACTCAAGAACCTTCCAAAGAGTTTTATTTTGCGGTCTTCCCCCATATCTGATTAAGTGGACATTTGATGCAATGACAAGGTTTGAATAATGAAGAATCTTTCTGTGTGTCTCCCAATCCTCAAACAACCACAACCTAGGGTTCTTCATAGCATACCGTCTAAGCCATGTACCAGTTACAACCACTGCTCCTATAGGGTATTCCAATTCTTCACCATCAATAACTGAGTGATCCAGTTTCTTTTTTGCCTCTACACAACGACACAAATAATAATTTGTCCCTTCTTCATTGTCTTCAGGTGCAATAACAGCAAAAACATGGCCTGTAATGATATAAACATAATGAGGACATTAGTTTACTAAATATTTATGATAAAGTACTAAATTTGAGATTATTTGTATTTGGAAAATACCGATCTGGTTGTACTAGATCAGATAAGCGATCAAAGTCAATGGATGATTCTATTTTTGTCGGTTGTAGTGATTCATGGGGATGATAGGAGGCAAGTGGACTCAAACTATGTGTATACCATTCATCAATCCATTCCTTTGACTCACACCCATCCCAATCTTCATCTACACATGATGAACAAAAGCACGCCATATGTCGTGTGTGGATACTCCATGAACCTGCATTACAACTTCTAAAAGAGTGTAGCTCACTCGATCCTGTCAATGTACAACAATCCTCATATGGTGCAATGTTAGTTTCATCCATAAACCAAAAAAATCTACGAACCATAGACTCACCTTCATTACCTGGACCCATTGTAGCATTACACCATTGGACAATACATCTCGCATCTGACAATGTTGCTTTCTCTGTGTACTTTAATTCTTCACGTGCTAAAGCTCTTTTAATACATGCACCTGCACCATTGTGCTCTCCCTTTCCATGACCGGCCTCTATGAAATTCCACATATATTGAATTCCAGTAATCTTATGCATCCTGCACAACCAATAAAACATCGGCAAATTCTTGAATTGGGATGCACAATTATCTGACCAAATGATATGTCGATGATATTTTATGCCCCTATTTGCCAAATGACCATAAAATAGTTGAAAGCAACCATGTACAAACTCTGTAGAATGTGAGGGATCATCGCTGATATAAAAATGATACTCCCTCAATATCTTCCTGTTCTGCTCTGTACTGTCTAGTGCATGCATGAATGCTATATGAACAAATATAGCAACCTGTTGAGAGCTGTAATACTTTGCTTGCACCTCATTCTGTGGTTGTAGTGTGTAGTTCTCTGCAAAGTCCACAACTGAAACAATGGTTTCAAGTGGGAATGTGTCCTTGCACAACTTGAATTGCATATCTAACCATCGTGCTCTATGTGTATGCCTTGCATACTCATAAATAACTTTTTTACAAAAAATGTCCATAAACTGATACACTGGAATTTTTTCAATTACTAAATCACATCTTTTAGCCTCTTTTCCATCTTTTAGATTGTATGTCACGGTCTTATATTTTCCAAATTCTACTATTTCATTACCAATTGCATGCGTACTCTCCATATGTTGACAAATTGGCAAATGTCACAAACCTCCGCAATCTATGCATGTACCATTCAAGCATGAGAGCTTGTAAAATTGTTGACCATCCACTCTTTCAAATAAAATGGTAGATATTAATTCCCTTGAAGATCTAGGTGGGACATTTATGTTACAATCCTGCAAAACATTGTTAGACTGCAAAGCTACACATATATTCCTATAAATTTCAAAATGGTTAGAAAATTCAATATGTACCCTACAACAACAAGTTGTGCATGTGTGATTTATCTTGACATAAAAAGGTTTACACATTTCAAAATATCTCTGACTAATTTTAATTTGAGGATACGAAAGCATAAATTTTGAAAAGAATTGTGTCTGAGTTGAATCCAAAAAATGTTTTGGATGTGGAACACGAATTTGACTACCAATCCTCCTTACAACATCTCTTTGATTAGGAGATACCCGTGTATTATTCTTCCAAAATTCTTCAATCAAGGATTTCAAAGCTTCAACAATTGCTTTATCTTTTCGCGGTAGTCTACCGGAAAATGCCCATAACTCATTGCTATTTGGATCTTCCACTCTTTTACGCCTTCTCAGGGCTCTCATTAGAGACTTTCTACTTATTTTCAATGTTTTGCTTGTCTTTCTAATGAGTCAAGATTTCTTCATTTGATTGCTTACTATTGTTGATGTAAGTACACGACGTGTGACATTACTATCTTTTGTGCGTGATGTAGAACCCACACTCTCATATGCAGTCATTAGATTCTTTACAATAGATTTTTCACTAGACTCATCCATTGTTCTTAGCCCAAGAATCTTCATGATGGGCCTAAATTTAAGATTTCTCATCATTTCAACAAATAGTTGACATCTTCCTGTCATGTTTAAATTCTCAAAAAATGATCTCCAAATACGATTAGCATTTCTTTGACAAGTACGCTTGGGAATCTTGTCAAGCATTGCTTGCAAAATGTTAGTATCAATATCAATCAAATATTTTGGCTTTCTATAAATAATTCTAGGAGCATCAGAAACATTATGTATGAATTGCGTACCATCTTGAGTGTCATCAACATGAGACGATGTGGTTACTACACCTTCAGATGTAGATAATGGTGTGCCTTCAACATGATATAAGGGTGTGCCTTCAACATGACACATTGGTGTGACTCCACCTTCGGAAGTAGACGATGGTGTGCCTTCAATGTGATACATTGGTGTCCCTCCACCTTCGGAAGTAGACAATGGTGTGCCTTCAACATGATACATTGGTGTGCCTCCAACATTGGATGACGATGTCTCTTCAACTTGGGAACTCATAGATGATGTCCTCGCATTTTCATAATTCAATTGTCTCGTTGCACGCAAGTTTCTCATTCGTTGTCTTTTTGTTTCCAATTCCAATTCTCTTTTACATTGTATTGATGTTTCATGTTCCTCATCCAAAGACAAATCTTCTTGTATGGTTTCTAATTTTTTGTGTTCACGAAGTTGTCTCATTCTTTCCCTTTTCTTCTCTTTGTCTCTTTCATGCTCTTCTGATGTTAAATTCTTTGCTCGTTTCCTTAGCATGATGATGATTTCTACATATGAATTGATTACAATTTTAAAAATATAATATAAATGTAAAACAATAAGTCAAATTCTAATTTAAACCTCTTACAATATGACAAATTATAATATAAATTTATTATAAATATATCAAATTATGCATTGAACAAGTATATATCATACCAATTATAAACCAAAACACTCTTTATTCACATTTGACATGTAAAAAACTAAAAAACTTACCTCAATCAATAAATTTCCTGATAATGATTGACCTTCACAATTTGATGTTGATTTTTAAACAATAAAATAGTGCAAATTGACAAAATATGTTTTTTTGTCACTTAGCACCATGAAAAGAAGAAAACTTGTCGGCTAAGATGCAGAAATCAAACAAAAACAGCAAAAGTGGGCCTCAATCACGAGTTTCATGGCCAATTTAACCGTTGTTTTTACTTTTGCATAGCGCGAGCGAGCTATGCAAAACTAAAAGTCTCTCATCTTTACTTTTTCATAGCGCGCACACGCTATGTAAAACTAAGACTAGAGTGATAGTCTTTAGTTTTTCATAGCGCGCACGTGCTATGTAAAACTAAAGACTAGAGTGATAGTCTTTACTTTTTCATAGCGCGTACGCGCTATATAAAACAAGAAAAAGGGAGAGAGGGAGAAGGTGATAAAAAAGGGAGAGGGAGAGAAGGAGAGAGGGAGAAGTTGAGAGAGAGAGAGAGAAGGGGAAAGGGAGATAGACAAGGGGAAGGAGAATGAATGTAGTCCTTACAAGTAGTACTTATTTTGCCGCGGGCACTAGCAGTAGCACTGAGAGACCAATAAATATGTGTATGTTTGAGCCTTGGTTGGATATGGGAGATGGTTGGATAGTTTGGATGGACTCTAGATTGGAGAGGGATCGTGAGGGAGTGGATTGAGATAAGGTCATCTGACTAGGATCTATGTGTTAGGCCAACAAATCTAGGGGTGACTATAGCATATACAATATGGTGGGTTAGGATGATACCAAGAGATATGTGTAGGATAGGGATTCCTACCCTATGGATGTGTAAGAGGGAGGTGCACATACAAGGACACCAGGTTGATGCATACCATTTGGCTCAGTGCTTGAGGAGAGCAGTGGTAGTGGCACTATGGAGGAAGAGAAAGGAAGCATCACCTATGAGGGTGTACAAAGACAGGTAGAAACACTTTACCAAAGGGTGTTCAAGAAAAGAGTAGCTAGGTAAGATAGAGGGGGAGATGGAGGAAGACCATGGGTATAGGTAACCTAGATATATGGAAGAGATAGTGGGTAGGGATGTGTTACCATGATGGACATTGATCAGGGTGCACAACCACAACCACAAGTACTAGGACAAGGACAAAGACAACATTGGTACCACAACCACCATCTAGTACATGGACCAATATGGAGGACTAGAGCATCCATGAAGGTACAAGGAGAGGGAACCTCATCCATAGGGGATCATGTGACAAAGATGCTAGGCCCAAAAGGAGGTAAATACACCTAAGAGTGGTGGGGTTAATCAATTTTTCACTCACAATTAAAACTTGAGAATGTCATAATATAACATATATGCAAATTAGATAACTATGCAGATAGACTAGATAAGAATGAAAATGCTCTAATAGTTTACCTCCCCAAGACATAATCAAGGATGGGGGTAAAAGGCTTAATTAGGAAAATCAACTAGGTTAGGATGAATTATGAGTGAATAAAAATGCAAGCGAAATGGTGATGAAAAATGATCATGGATCTTGAGTACCCTTGCAAATGGCTTGTCATGTACCAAGCACTTATTTTGATTTAGCAACATCAGTGAATAGCCAAGGTATGAAGAGCCAAGGTTGTGGCATAAATAGTGCATAGGACATGACACGACAAATAGAAACTGTTAGACTGGCATCACACAAGATCCATAAAGGACTTTGGTGCAAATGATGTTCGAAGAACACAAGCAAGAGATATGACCTAGTGCACCATGTGACTATTGGAATCACATGTGGAAGTGCAAGGAACAAATTTAGACCACACACAAAAGAAAATAAAACCATAAACAAGTCCCAAGTTTCATCATTCACGACACACCATGATATAAAGGATCATGGTAACCTTGAGGAGACTAAACAAGAGAACTCCAAGAAAGATATAAAAAAATCCAAAAGAACTAATGTCAACATGAATGTAACAAATATCTTTTGCCAAAATTAGATGATTGAAGAAAAAGATTAGATTTGACATGTTTGACATAAGGATGGATGCATCCTATGTAGACTGATGGTGGGATGATGAGCGACTGCCTGAGGATAAAATACACTCATATATGTTATGATACCTAATGGCAACAGACAACCAAGAAAGACCAAATGTACCCAATTTATATCTAAATGTACCCAAATGTATATCTAACCCAACATTTAAGAGCTATGTATGTTATGATACCTAATGGCAACAGACAACCAAGACAGACCAAACCAATTCTAGAGGCCCTGCAATGCTCAAAAGAGTAGGGCAATGGCATATCTACAACATTGGAAAATCATGTTAAGCATGATAATATCCACAGAGATTTGTGTCAGTTTTAGACAAAAAAATCAGTTTGAATAGATTATATATTTCACATGCTTATAGAAGCGTGCAATATGCAATATTTTCTTACTTGCAGTTGTAATTTTAGAAATCCTTGACAATCTAGAGAGAGAGAGAGAGAGAGAATTGATAGCAAGTGGGATAATGCAGATGCTTTAATAAACCACTATCTTCTTTACTCAAGCAACATCTGGTTCATCTGCTCGACTGGGGCATGTTTGGGATCAAACAGTCTCCATTTAAACTCAAGTCTCTAGAAGCAATTATATTTGTCAGTAGAGGAGATACACCTATTGGATCTGCAATAACTTTATGCTCACTGGAATTTCCATTTCTCTTCAATTGGGATACTCTTTCAAAAATTGCATCTACCCTTTTACCAATTTCAAAAATTGAATGGGTCTATTTGAGGACCTCCAAGGAGTTGGTTGCCTAAATGAGAACCTTGAGATGAATTGGGAACTTCTCTATGAAAGAGATCAGTACCTTGATAATCTCTCCACTTGTCAACTGAATTAAAACCTTGGACCATAGATCGCTGCCCTTTGTTGTAAAATGAGTCCAGTGAGACGACCTTTCCAAAGGTGCCAATGAACTTACATAATTTGATGGATATTGCCCAACATGAGTAACCGGGTTTCCCAAGTCCCGTAAATGTAAGGCCATTGATGAATAGGAATTTCTAATAGAAATATTTGTGGTGCTAGATTGAAGTGCATGAACAAATTCTTTGCCTACTAATGAACCAATTTTCAAGGCTTCATTTCACATTGCTCTATGGATAATTCCACAACACTTGTTACTTCTCTATCTAAAATTTTTGTGTCAGTGTACATGTCCACTGAAGAGCTTTTGTCACTACTTGAGCTACTAGCAAATGGTGAGTACTCATGATGGTCATCTCACATAGGCTCACATGCATATCTTACTTTTTTCCTTTGCCGCTTTCCCCTTCCTAGCTCTTCCTCCTTATCTGTAACTTCTATCATGGGTCCAAGAAGCTCTTCCCACTCTTTCCAAAATTGCATCTACCCTTTTACCAATTTGGGATATTGAATGGGTCTATTTGAGGACCTTCGAGGAGTTGCTCACCTAAATGAGAACCTTGAGATGAATTGGGAACTTCTCTACAAAAGAGATCAGTACCTTGAGAAGCTCTCTGTTTGTCAGTTGAATTATAACCTTGGACCATAGATGACTATCCTTTGTTATAAAATGAGGAGTGAGACTACCTTTCCAAAGGTGCCAATGAACTTACATAATTTGAGGGATATTGCCCAACATGAGTAACTAGGTTTCCCAAGTCCCGTAAATGTAAGACCATTGATGAATAGGCATTTCTAATAGAAATATTTGTAGTGCTAGAATGAAGTGCATGGCCAAATTATTTTCTTGCTAATGAACCAATTTGAGGCTTCATTTCACATTGCTCTATGATAATTCCATAGCACTTGTTACTTCTCTATCTGAAATTTTTGTGTTCTAGTGTACATGTGCACTGAAGAGCTTCTGTCACTACTTGAGCTACTAGTAAATGGTGAGTACTCATGTCATCATCATCATCTAACATAGGCTCACATGCATATCTTACTTCTTTCTTTTGCCGCTTTCCCCTTCCTAGCTCTTCTTCCTTATCTATAACTTCTATCATGACATGGGTCCAAGAAGCTCTTCCCACTCTTTTCCATTAATTGTGGGCTTTTACTCTTCGTCCTAAGTAATTGGCATACCTTCGATGGCACCAAAAATCACCATTAGATTCTAAAATGTCCCTTTCTCTCACATTAATCTCTCTATTAAGAAGATTTTCTATATCTTCTTCGATATATTGAATAGATGTAACTACAATCCCATGTTCATCAAGAATATTCCTTGCACCATTGAGTGATATATCATGCAATTCCTTAATAGTTTCATTCTTAAGAAAATTCATAACTAGATTTTCCATAGCCAATTTTCTTCTTCATCATTGCAATATTTTCTCCTCAACTGCACATTTTGTAATCAGTTGATATACAATCACATTTTTCTCTTAGCCAATTCCATGGGCTCGCAATTAAACCTGTAAATCCATAAAAGGGTTGAAATTTGGATCCGATTTGATGCACCTTCGCTATTTGATCTATCCCTTCCCTTTCATTTCACTTGCTTTGCTTATTTTTCACATCATAGGCCAAGATTTGACAGTGGATATGACCTTGGTGCTATCGACGTTAATGGTAAATTTTACCTTTTAGCTATTATTTTTTGTCATTTTTATTGTATGATGCTTTTGTATATGAATTGTCGATATTCTTTAGGAAACATTTCATCCTTCTTGTACGATGCCTTTGTATACAAATTTTAGAGAATCTCTATTTTGGAAAGAGAGAGAGGAAGAGAGAGTGCTCTCTATCTCTCTCTTTTCCTCTCAATTCAATATAGCGCGCATGCGCTATTGAAAACTATGACTTTCATAGCGCGCACACGCTATGAAAGCCATAGTTTTCAATAGCGCGCTCGTGCTATAGCACGTGCGCCCTATAGGGTGCACGCGCTTTTCAAGGCATTGGAATTTACCAATCCTAAGGCTTGGATTTGCCTTGGAAATCCAACCCAAAGGCTTGGACGATTCAAACAGGCCTGAGACGTGTTTTCCAGCAAACATACAAAAAAATAACATATTTTTTGTGTGCTCCTCGTCAGGTTTACACGTAGTTCAAGAATGTAAAAATCAGACAACATGATATTGTAGATCTCTCTGTTAGCTATCTAAGCATATAATTTATTTTGAACTCTGATTATGTTAAGTTTTTCAACTCTAATTTCTTTTGTGTGTATGTTTGTTTTTTGTAAAAAACCAACGTTTAGTATTTTGGGCATAGATTTTGGCTCGTTCATCAAATTTTGCAACAAGTTACATTTTTAGAAACTAGACTCCATTCTACACACTTTTAAAAAAAAAAATTGATTTTTGATTAGTTTTAAATGATTTCTAGGGGGAGCACATAGAAATTTCATGTTTTTAGGATGTGTGCACTTCATAAATTCATAAAAAATTATACATTCATCAAAAAATTACCAAAAAATTTTGGGATAAACTACGTGGTGTTAGCTAACTTCTCACTAGAGCGATTAAAAAAATTCAAAAAAAAAGTTAACATTTTAGGGGGAGCACACCAGATGCTATGTTATGTTTTTTCACAAAAAATAGGACCACTTTTTGTGCTCCCCCTTTTTGAGGGCCTTAATCTGCACTATTTTCAAAATAAGTTAGTAGTTTAGGAACTAGATTTAGAGTATTACAACTCTTGTTTTTGTCGCATCTTAAAATTTTGAGTCTAACTATCTTCAATTTGTTGTTGAAGTTCAGAGTTTGCTGATTTCAGGAAAAAAGTGGCATCTTATACCCCCTTTTTGGTCCCCCATCTTTGTGCACTTACCCTCAAGCAAGTTGAATTGTTCTGTTTACTTTGTTTATTCTAGCAATTTCAATTCAATTTCAAGGTTAATTCCTAAATTGGGGTTTGACTGAGGCAAACCCCCCAAACAAACAACTAAAAACTCTCTTTTTCTTGCAGGTATAGGTGTGGAATTTTGAATCTGAGAGCAAATTTGGATACCCTTTTCAGAAAACTTTTGAGATCTGCGAACAAAATTCAAATTGGACTTCAAATAAAGAATGTGGTATTTGACCTTTTATGAGGGTCAAACCCGAGTTGAGCCATCTCGAAAAAAGATTTCTGGGTTTTGTAGATCTCGCAGTTTCGATTTAAGAGTGCAAGAATCAACAGTTTTTGAGATTGTTTGATAGGGTTTTCAGCCGATTCTTTTTCAGAGGTAAGTACCTAAATTTCTTAATTTCAATATTAGTCATCTATATTTAATGTCTATATCAATACAATTTCATGTAAGTATAAAATATTGGCTTTGGGGTCTCTTTTATGTGCAAAACATTGTTCTAGGACCCCACACACTATTTTATCCTTTACAATAGCATGTGCTTTCAAAGACTCTGAAATACTTGACTGTTGCTGGTCTTCTTTTCCATAGCTTGTAAGGTGTCTTATCATGATTTACTCTTATTTGTGCATGATTCAAAATATAGACTATTGTATGTACTGCTTCCTTCCAAAAGGAATCAGCTATCTTTGATTCATTTAGCATTGCCCTTGCCATTTCTTGAACAATTCTATTTTTCCTTTCTACAACTCCATTTTGTTGGGGAGTTCTAGGTGCTGAAAGTTGTCTTTTTATACCATTCTTTTCACAATACTCATCAAATTTGTGGGAAATAAACTCTCCTCCTCTATCCGTTCTAAGACATTTTATTTTTGTATCCATTTCAGTTTCAACTAGTTCCTTGAAAGCTTTGAATTTGTCAAGGGCTTCTGATTTCTCTTTTAGGAAGGCTACCCAAGTCATCCTAGAGTAGTCATCAATAAATAGTATGAAGTATTTTTCCCCTTGTAAGCTTTTTGTCCTGGTTGGTCCACAAAGGTCTGAATGAATGTGTTCAAGTGGTTTTGATGTAGAGTACTCCTTGGCTTTGAATGTACTTCTTGTTTGATTCCCTAGTTGGCATTGTTTGCAAATTATATTTGTAGGTTTTGATAACTTTGGTATATCTCTTATAGCTCCTCTACAACTAATTTTGACAATGTTGTCAAAGTTTAAGTGCCCCAATCTTTTGTGCAATAGCCAATTTTCATCTTCTTGTACAAAAAAACATCTTTCATCATTCATCTCTTGTAAAATATACAAGTTGTTTGCAGTTCTACAAGCATTAGCTATCACTTTTCCATCCTTCTTAATTTCACAACCTTTAGGATGAAATGTTACATTATGCCCTTGATCACAAAGTTGACTTACACTTAGTAAGTTTTCTTTTAGCCCTTTTACATATAGCACATTCGTTGTTTTGGTTTTTCCATGATCTAGACTAAGAGTTCCTTTCCCTTTTATCTTTCATTTTGAGTTGTCACCAAATCTTACTGATCCTTCACTAGTTGGTTCAAAGGAAATGAATTTGCTTTTGTCTCCTGTCATGTGTCTTGAACATCCACTATCAACATACCACCTATCTTTCTTATTTTGAGCATGTAAAGCTATTTGAACAAATAGCGACTTTTCTTTCTTTTTCCAAACCTTCTTTTTAGGAATATCTTTCTTTGCTTGATTCGTAGGAAAAATTGTTCTACATTGGTGGGCAGCATGTCCAAAATTGTTACATTTTGAACATAGAATATCAAAATCAACCAATGGAGCAAAAGGAATTTGGGTTCTGAAATTTGGAGTGTTCTTCTCTTTGCTTCTGTAGTTTAGTGCTTTATGACCGAACTTGTTGCGGGAGTAGCAATATCCATTAAACGTGTAAGAGAAATGTTGTCTATGATATGGCCTTTTCCATTCATTCATATTTTGTTTTGGTATTCTACATTCTAGTGCTTTGTGACCAAAACAATTGCAAGAGTAGCAGTAGCCACGGAAATTATGACGGGGCTTATGAACATCATTCTCTTCATTCTTCTTGTAGTCCTTATATTCTTTAAGCTTGTCCTCTTTTGATAGTTCATTTATGACTATGTTACTTCCCTCTTTTATGAAACCTTTGAATGTATTGTTACTATTTGAGTTTCTTTCAAAACCAACCCCTGTTTTGCTGGAAGAGGGCTTTTGACTATCAATGATATCAGTTAGGATTTCTAAACTCTTTCCAAACTTGAGACTATTGTGCAGTTTGATGGTGCTTTCCTCCAACTCTTTTTTTAATTTCTCAATTTCTAATTTTAGATCAGTTTCAGCTTGTTTGGTTTCTTCTAATTGGATCTTTAGATCTTCAATTGTTTTTTCTGATTTTTTTAATGCTTCTAGATTCTCCATAGCTTCTTCTTTAAACTTCACTACTTTTCTTTTCAATTTTTCATTTTATTTGTATGCATAATGAAGTTCTTCTTCAAGATCAACATTCAGTTCCTCATTGCATGATTCGTCTTCTTCTTCCTCGTGATTATCACTCATGTCTACTTCATCCATGAATAGAATTTCATCCTCCTCATCACTTGGGTATTCCTCGCTACTTTCATCTGAAGAGCTATCCTTTTTGGAATAAAAACTCTTTTTATTTTTGTTTTGATATTTTTTCTTTTTATTAAATTTATTATTATTCTTCCATTTTTTCTTAGTGTATGCTTGCTTTTCATCTTCACTGGAATCACCATCATTTTGGGGACATTTTGAAGCATAGTGTCCTACCTTTCCACAATTAAAGCATTTGAAAGGGAATTTCCCCTTATATTTTCCACTTCCCTTTTTCAACTTTCTTAAGAAATGAGCTTCAGCTTCATCGGTTTCGCTACTTGAGATTTGTTTTTTGCTTTTACCCTTTTTAGAAACTTTGAACGATATTTCCTTTTTCGGTTCCTTGCCTCCAACCCTCATTTCATAAGCAGTAAGAATTCCATGTAACTCATCTTTTGTAAGTTTGTCCAAATCTTTCCTCTCCTCGATTGCTGACACTTTAGAATCAAATTTAATGGGTAGGGATCTCAAGATCTTTTCAACCACAAACTGTTCCTCTAGATCTTCACCAAGGTCTTTCATTGAATTGACAACTTCATCAACATGAGAAAGGAATGAAGTTGTCTTCATCTTCCTTCATTTTTAGGCTTTCGAATGTGCTTCGATGGGTTTGAAGTTTGGCTTTCTTTACATTGTCAGCCCCTTCATAAATATTTTTCAACTTGTCCCATATCTCCTTTGCAAATTTACAATGCATAACTTTTGTGAACTCAGAGTCAACTAGATTGCATAAAATAGCATGTTTTGCTTTGGCATTATTTTCACTTCTCTTCTTTCCGGCTGAATCTGTTGGTGGTGTTGCTGGTGGTGTATAACCATCTAGTACTTATTGAAAAACATTGAATCCAATAGCATTTAAATATGCTTCCATCTTTATACTCCAAAATGCATAATTTGTCCCATCAAAAGTTGGTGTCTTGTTTTGAAAATTTTCAGCCATTTGTGCTCTTTAGATCTACCATCAAGCGGTTAGGTTTTACAGAAGGAACCTGCTCTGATACCAATTGAAGAGCACATAATTATACTGAGAGGGGGGGTGAATCAGTATAATAACAACTTTTGCAATTTAAAACCTTTTTACATAAGTAACTTCAAATATAGAAATAAACAGTTAAGCACATTAACACAATAACACAATGTTTACGTGGAAACCCAATGCGGGAGAAAACCATGGCAAATAAATGCTTTTTATATTAATTTGTTCTTTTACAATGTTTTGTAGGCACCAACCTACTAGAGGCTCCAATCTCTAATTCTATGAGCACCAACTCACTGGAAGATGCAACTCCCACTATTTGAAGGCACCAACCTTGAAGCAAAGCACCTACTTCACTTCTGAATATAGTTCTAGATTTCCACATTTATATAGTTTCTTATTCAACTTGATGATGGATGCAATTTAATCTTTAATTTGAAGCCAACCAATCTTCTAATATATATTTCTTCTCTTTTTCACACTTCACACTTATCTCATACCTCTGATATGAATATATATATCAGATTAGAAATCTGAATGTATATAACCTTTTTGACTCCTTATCACTCTTCCCTCTCTTCTTATTTTTTTTACAAATGATTCATTTATCTTTTATATCTTACTCATAAGAGGATGTGACTTTTCAAATCCAAAGGTTATGTCTTTTCGTAAATGAATTATATTTTATTTTAATTGTAATCGCAGAAAAATAATATTAGCTGGTTCTTTTATTTATATATATTGCTATTTCCTTTTAATCAAAATATTTGTGTTTGTCGTCAGTTCTATTACAACACGATACATATATCACACGTTCCAGCATTGGCATGTACTAATGATTATTGCATATTATTTATCTCTGTGTCATGGATATATTCATGAGCCTTCCACAAACTGATGTGTATTTCCATTTCATGGTTGTCGACAGTCATCATTTGTCTCTTTCTATTTTACGTGGCTCATTTTGTCTCTTTGGATGATCTGGCAATTTTAGTCTCTTATTTATTTCTATTTATTACTACTGTATACAATATCGATTCTTGTCTATTTACTGATATTTTAATCATAGTTTGTCTTTATCTGATTTTGTCTTTATTATAATTTTTCTTCATCTGATTTTTGTCTTCATCTGATATTTTTCTCAATTATTTGTTGTTCATTATCTGATGTTTATTTTTAGATGCCTCCAAATAAACATTGTTTGTCTTTATCTGATTTTTATCTTTATTCTAGTTTGTCTTCATGTGATTTTGGCCTCAACTATTCGTTGTTCATTATCTGATGTTTCTTTTTCATATTATAGATGCCTCCAAATATATAATTTTCAGTGTACTTCAGCATAATGGAGTCATGGTATATGTGTGTGTGTGTGTGTCTATATATATATATATATATATATTAGACTAATGAAATATTCACACTTCTAATATGAATAGATGAAGTAACTATATCATTCAGCATATTTCTATCATATATACTATGTCTTTCAATGACAATATCTCAGATGATAATAGATGGAGTAACTTTATCACATGTCTTTAACTTTGACATCAATGACAATATCTCATCATTGTGTTGTATCTAGATTGAAGCTCATTTTTGGCGAAGTCAAGAGTTATGTTTGTTAAGAGTCTAATGATCTAAAGGCTAGCACATGTGGGGTTTTTCATTAAACAAAGCAATTAGCCAAACGGTGGTAAGTATGAAGGACATCAAGTTTCATCCTAACTCATATCCAAAGGTACAATTGGAAGAAACTAAAGAGAATCAACAAAACCAAACACTTGATAGTAAGCGAATCATTAGGCATGAGGTCATTAGTGGAATTTAAATTGATTACCAAAAGAGATAAGGGTGTTGAGTATGTGAAGTCCAACGACAACTGGACTATTACAGTGTCTCCCCCTAGTGACTCTTCATACTTGGAGAGAAAGAATTTGTATATATGTTAGGAATTGAATCTGTATCTACTCCAAGATCAAATATTAAATATTGTCTCATTTTCTTGTGAATGCAGCTTATAATTGTCACTAGTACATTTTGCACCATTTTTTGATGCACTATTGGTCAAAGTTTCTACCCAACTCGGTCGAATGGTCAACCAACTGGTTCGTTTCTATTATTTGCGTCAAAGCATCGACCAATTATTAAAATAGTCAAATGATTGACACCAATATTGGTCAAAAATGAGGGTAATCT